>CP137666.1:17275506-17680603 GCA_037976565.1 Mesocentrotus franciscanus | reverse complement strand
AAAATCGCAACTGATCTTCCCTTATTTTCCCCTTTTCTTTTCTTCTTCCTCTTTTTTGTTCCCTTTCTCTCCTCTTTCCCTTTCCCTTTCCTTCCTTCTCTCTCTGTCTCTTGTTTTTTGCTGAGGGGGGGGGCAACAACCTTTCAGCCCTCGATTAACACCTTGTTCGTTGGAAAAATCGCAACTGATCTCCTTCTCTTGTCACCCTTTTCTTTTGTTCTTCCTCTTTTTGTTCCTTTTAGCTCTCCTCTTTCCCTTTCCCTTTCCTTCCTTCTCTCTCTGTCTCTTGTTTTTTGCTGAGGGGGAGCAAAGACCTTTCAGCCCTCCCGATTAACACCTTGTTCGTTGGAAAAATCGCAACTGATCTCCCCTTCTTGTCACCCTTTTCTTTTGTTCTTCCTCTTTTTTGTTCCCTTTAGCTCTCATCTTTCCCTTTCCCTTCCTTCTCTCTTTTTTTTTGGCGGGGGAGGCAAAGGCCTTTGCCCCACCGATCCATAACTTGTTGGTGGGAAAATCGCAACTGATATCCCCTTCTTTTCTTTTCTTCTTCCTCTATTTTCCTTTCCTTCCTTCTTTCTTTTTTCTGATGGGAAGGGGCAGGGGAGGCAACAGTCTGGGAGGCAAGGCCCTTTCGGCCCCGATCCCCTTCTTTTCCTCCTTTTCTTTTTTCTTCCTCTTCTTTCTTTCCCTTTCTCTCCTCTTTCCCTTTCCCTTCTTTTCCCTCTCTCTCTCTCTCTCTCTCTCTCTTTTTTGCGGGGAGGGGGGCAAGGCCCCTCGGCTCCCCTGGATCCGCGCCTGATTGCATGTATACACTGACTTGAATATCTATTACATTTTTTTCTGTGTTTGTCTCGAATTAATCAGGCCTTACGTTTAACTTTTTCTGAACCTGCATGTATTTTCTGTGTTTGCTTTGAATTGATCATGTCTCGAATTAATTAGGCCTAATGTTTGCACATTTATGTTTACATTTCGTATTTTTCTGTGTTTTTCTGTATTTATCATTATATCCTGCCCCTTGTTGTTACGAGGGCTAGATATCTCACCCCAAAATAAAAACAAAAACAAATTTCTCACGGCAATTTTACTTTTATTTTGTTGCACTATATAGACCTTATCAAGACCTCCTTACCCATCACCACCACTATCAAGAAGAGAAGAGGGTCGCTATTCATTTAAAAAAAAGTGAAATGAGCAATAAACAAAATGATAATAAGAAAGCGAAATAATGGATAGGGGACACCCGGCTGATCTGTTGCGTAGGCGGGGGGACACCACATGGCCCCAAATACTTTTGTAGAAAACATTTATTAAACACATACATCTCAACAAAATGAAAATGTAGTTGAAATGTAGTTGTACAATGTTAAAAATCGCAACTGATCTTCCCTTATTTTCCCCTTTTTTCTTCTCCCTCTTTATTTTCTTTCCCTTTCTCCTCTTTCCCTTTCCCTTTCCTTCCTTCTCTCTCTGTCTCTTGTTTTTTGCTGGGGGGCAGGCAAGGGCCTTTCAGCCCTCCCCGATCAACACCTTGTTCGTTGGAAAAATCGCAACTGATCTCCCTTCTTGTCACCCTTTTCTTTTGTTCTTCCTCTTTTTGTTCCCTTTTAGCTCTCCTCTTTCCCTTTCCCTTTCCTTCCTTCTCTCTCTGTCTCTTGTTTTTTGCTGAGGGGGCAGGCAAGGGCCTTTCAGCCCTCCCCGATTAACACCTTGTTCGTTGGAAAAATCGCAACTGATCTCCCTTCTTGTCACCCTTTTCTTTTGTTCTTCCTCTTTTTGTTCCCTTTTAGCTCTCATCTTTCCCTTTCCTTCCTTCTCTCTTTTTTTTGGCGGGGAGGCAAGGCCTTTGCCCCCACCGATCCATAACTTGTTGGTGGGAAAATCGCAACTGATATCCCCTTCTTTTCTTTTCTTCTTCCTCTATTTTCCTTTCCTTCCTTCTTTCTTTTTCTGATGGGAAGGGGCAGGGAGGCAACAGTCTGGGAGGCAAGGCCCTTTCGGCCCCGATCCCCTTCTTTTCCTCCTTTTCTTTTTTCTTCCTCTTCTTTCTTTCCCTTTCTCTCCTCTTTCCCTTTCCCTTCTTTTCCTTCTCTCTCTCTCTCTCTCTCTCTCTTTTTTGCGGGGGGGGGGGCAAGGCCCCTCGGCTCCCTGGATCCGCGCCTGATTGCATGTATACACTGACTTGAATATCTATTACATTTTTTTCTGTGTTTGTCTCGAATTAATCAGGCCTTACGTTTAACTTTTTCTGAACCTGCATGTATTTTCTGTGTTTGCTTTGAATTGATCATGTCTCGAATTAATTAGGCCTAATGTTTGCACATGTATGTTTACATTTCGTATTTTTCTGTGTTTTTCTGTATTTATCATTATATCCTGCCCCTTGTTGTTACGAGGGCTAGATATCTCACCCCAAAATAAAAACAAAAACAAATTTCTCACGGCAATTTTACTTTTATTTTGTTGCACTATATAGACCTTATCAAGACCTCCTTACCCATCACCACCACTATCAAGAAGAGAAGAGGGTCGCTATTCATTTAAAAAAAAGTGAAATGAGCAATAAACAAAATGATAATAAGAAAGCGAAATAATGGATAGGGGACACACGGCTGATCTGTTGCGTAGGCGGGGGGACACCACATGGCCCCGAATACTTTTGTAGAAAACATTTATTAAACACATACATCTCAACAAAATGAAAATGTAGTTGAAATGTAGTTGTACAATGTTAAAAATCGCAACTGATCTTCCCTTATTTTCCCCCTTTTTTTTTCTTCTTCCTCTTTATTTTCTTTCCCTTTCTCTCCTCTTTCCCTTTCCCTTTCCTTCCTTCTCTCTCTGTCTCTTGTTTTTTGCTGAGGGGGCAGGCAAGGGCCTTTCAGCCCTCCCCGATTAACACCTTGTTCGTTGGAAAAATCGCAACTGATCTCCCCTTCTTGTCACCCTTTTCTTTTGTTCTTCCTCTTTTTGTTCCCTTTTAGCTCTCATCTTTCCCTTTCCTTCCTTCTCTCTTTTTTTTTGGCGGGGGGGGGAGGCAAAGGCCTTTGCCCCACCGATCCATAACTTGTTGGTGGGAAAATCGCAACTGATATCCCCCTTCTTTTCTTTTCTTCTTCCTCTATTTTCCTTTCCTTCCTTCTTTCTTTTTCTGATGGGAAGGGGGGGGGAGGCAACAGTCTGGGAGGCAAGGCCCTTTCGGCCCCCGATCCCCTTCTTTTCCTCCTTTTCTTTTTTTCTTCCTCTTCTTTCTTTCCCTTTCTCTCCTCTTTCCCTTTCCCTTCTTTTCCTTCTCTCTCTCTCTCTCTCTCTCTTCTCTTTTTTTGCGGGGAGGGGGAAGGCCCCTCGGCTCCCCTGGATCCGCGCCTGATTGCATGTATACACTGACTTGAATATCTATTACATTTTTTTCTGTGTTTGTCTCGAATTAATCAGGCCTTACGTTTAACTTTTTCTGAACCTGCATGTATTTTCTGTGTTTGCTTTGAATTGATCATGTCTCGAATTAATTAGGCCTAATGTTTGCACATTTATGTTTACATTTCGTATTTTTCTGTGTTTTTCTGTATTTATCATTATATCCTGCCCCTTGTTGTTACGAGGGCTAGATATCTCACCCCAAAATAAAAACAAAAACAAATTTCTCACGGCAATTTTACTTTTATTTTGTTGCACTATATAGACCTTATCAAGACCTCCTTACCCATCACCACCACTATCAAGAAGAGAAGAGGGTCGCTATTCATTTAAAAAAAAGTGAAATGAGCAATAAAAAAATGATAATAAGAAAGCGAAATAATGGATAGGGGACACCCACGGCTGATCTGTTGCGTAGGCGGGGGGGACCACATGGCCGAATACTTTTTGTAGAAAACATTTATTAAACACATACATCTCAACAAAATGAAAATGTAGTTGAAATGTAGTTGTACAATGTTAAAAATCGCAACTGATCTTCCCTTATTTTCCCCTTTTTTCTTCTTCCTCTTTATTTTCTTTCCCTTTCTCTCCTCTTTCCCTTTCCCTTTCCTTCCTTCTCTCTCTGTCTCTTGTTTTTTGCTGAGGGGGCAGGCAAGGGCCTTTCAGCCCTCCCCGATCAACACCTTGTTCGTTGGAAAAATCGCAACTGATCTCCCCTTCTTGTCACCCTTTTCTTTTGTTCTTCCTCTTTTTGTTCCCTTTTAGCTCTCCTCTTTCCCTTTCCTTTCCTTCCTTCTCTCTCTGTCTCTTGTTTTTGCTGAGGGGGCAGGCAAGGCCTTTCAGCCCTCCCGATTAACACCTTGTTCGTTGGAAAAATCGCAACTGATCTCCCTTCTTGTCACCCTTTTCTTTTGTTCTTCCTCTTTTTGTTCCCTTTTAGCTCTCATCTTTCCCTTTCCTTTCCTTCTCTTTTTTTTTTGGCGGGGGAGGCAAAGGCCTTTGCTCCCCACCGATCCATAACTTGTTGGTGGGAAAATCGCAACTGATATCCCCTTCTTTTCTTTTCTTCTTCCTCTATTTTCCTTTCCTTCCTTCTTTCTTTTTCTGATGGGAAGGGGGCAGGGGAGGCAACAGTCTGGGAGGCAAGGCCCTTTCGGCCCCGATCCCCTTCTTTTCCTCCTTTTCTTTTTTCTTCCTCTTCTTTCTTTCCCTTTCTCTCCTCTTTCCCTTTCCCTTCTTTTCCTCTCTCTCTCTCTCTCTCTCTTCTCTTTTTGCGGGGAGGGGGGCAAGGCCCTCGGCTCCCTGGATCCGCGCCTGATTGCATGTATACACTGACTTGAATATCTATTACATTTTTTTCTGTGTTTGTCTCGAATTAATCAGGCCTTACGTTTAACTTTTTCTGAACCTGCATGTATTTTCTGTGTTTGCTTTGAATTGATCATGTCTCGAATTAATTAGGCCTAATGTTTGCACATGTATGTTTACATTTCGTATTTTTCTGTGTTTTTCTGTATTTATCATTATATCCTGCCCCTTGTTGTTACGAGGGCTAGATATCTCACCCCAAAATAAAAACAAAAACAAATTTCTCACGGCAATTTTACTTTTATTTTGTTGCACTATATAGACCTTATCAAGACCTCCTTACCCATCACCACCACTATCAAGAAGAGAAGAGGGTCGCTATTCATTTAAAAAAAAGTGAAATGAGCAATAAACAAAATGATAATAAGAAAGCGAAATAATGGATAGGGGACACCCACGGCTGATCTGTTGCGTAGGCGGGGGGACACCACATGGCCCCAAATACTTTTGTAGAAAACATTTATTAAACACATACATCTCAACAAAATGAAAATGTAGTTGAAATGTAGTTGTACAATGTTAAAAATCGCAACTGATCTTCCCTTATTTTCCCCCTTTTCTTTTCTTCTCCCTCTTTATTTTCTTTCCCTTTCTCTCCTCTTTCCCTTTCCCTTTCCTTCCTTCTCTCTCTGTCTCTTGTTTTTGCTGGGGGGCAGGCAAGGGCCTTTCAGCCCTCCCGATTAACACCTTGTTCGTTGGAAAAATCGCAACTGATCTCCCCTTCTTGTCACCCTTTTCTTTTGTTCTTCCTCTTTTTGTTCCCTTTAGCTCTCCTCTTTCCCTTTCCCTTTCCTTCCTTCTCTCTCTGTCTCTTGTTTTTGCTGAGGGGGCAGGCCTTTCTTTCAGCCCTCCCGATTAACACCTTGTTCGTTGGAAAAATCGCAACTGATCTCCCCTTCTTGTCACCCTTTTCTTTTGTTCTTCCTCTTTTTGTTCCCTTTTAGCTCTCATCTTTCCCTTTCCTTTCCTTCTCTCTTTTTTTTTGGCGGGGAGGCAAAGGCCTTTGCCCCACCGATCCATAACTTGTTGGTGGGAAAATCGCAACTGATATCCCCTTCTTTTCTTTTCTTCTTCCTCTATTTTCCTTTCCTTCCTTCTTTCTTTTTCTGATGGGAAGGGGGGCGGGGAGGCAACAGTCTGGGAGGCAAGGCCCTTTCGGCCCCGATCCCCTTCTTTTCCTCCTTTTCTTTTTTCTTCCTCTTCTTTCTTTCCCTTTCTCTCCTCTTTCCCTTTCCCTTCTTTTCCTTCTCTCTCTCTCTCTCTCTTCTCTTTTTTGGGAGGGGGGCAAGGCCCCTCGGCTCCCTGGATCCGCGCCTGATTGCATGTATACACTGACTTGAATATCTATTACATTTTTTTCTGTGTTTGTCTCGAATTAATCAGGCCTTACGTTTAACTTTTTCTGAACCTGCATGTATTTTCTGTGTTTGCTTTGAATTGATCATGTCTCGAATTAATTAGGCCTAATGTTTGCACATTTATGTTTACATTTCGTATTTTTCTGTGTTTTTTCTGTATTTATCATTATATCCTGCCCCTTGTTGTTACGAGGGCTAGATATCTCACCCCAAAATAAAAACAAAAACAAATTTCTCACGGCAATTTTACTTTTATTTTGTTGCACTATATAGACCTTATCAAGACCTCCTTACCCATCACCACCACTATCAAGAAGAGAAGAGGGTCGCTATTCATTTAAAAAAAAGTGATATGAGCAATAAAAAAATGATAATAAGAAAGCGAAATAATGGATAGGGGACACCCACGGCTGATCTGTTGCGTAGGGGGGGGGACACCACATGGCCCCGAATACTTTTTGTAGAAAACATTTATTAAACACATACATCTCAACAAAATGAAAATGTAGTTGAAATGTAGTTGTACAATGTTAAAAATCGCAACTGATCTTCCCTTATTTTCCCCCTTTTTTTCTTCTTCTTCCTCTTTATTTTCTTTCCCTTTCTCTCCTCTTTCCCTTTCCTTTCCTTCCTCTCTCTGTCTCTTGTTTTTGCTGAGGGGGCAGGCAAGGGCCTTTCAGCCCTCCCCGATCAACACCTTGTTCGTTGGAAAAATCGCAACTGATCTCCCTTCTTGTCACCCTTTTCTTTTGTTCTTCCTCTTTTTGTTCCTTTTAGCTCTCTCTTTCCTTTCCCTTTCCTTCCTTCTCTCTCTGTCTCTTGTTTTTTGCTGAGGGGCAGGCAAGGGCCTTTCAGCCCTCCCGATTAACACCTTGTTCGTTGGAAAAATCGCAACTGATCTCCCCTTCTTGTCACCCTTTTCTTTTGTTCTTCCTCTTTTTGTTCCCTTTAGCTCTCATCTTTCCCTTTCCTTTCCTTCTCTCTTTTTTTTGGCGGGGAGGCAAGGCTTCCCCCACCGATCCATAACTTGTTGGTGGGAAAATCGCAACTGATATCCCTCTTCTTTCTTTCCCTTTCTCTCCTCTTTCCCTTTCCCTTCTTTTCCTTCTCTCTCTCTCTCTCTCTCTCTCTTTTTTTGCGGGAGGGGGGCAAGGCCCCTCGGCTCCCTGGATCCGCGCCTGTCATAAAGACTAAATTTCCTCAAACAATAACAATTATTTGCGGAAGTAGGACTGTCATTGTAAGCAGATTGCTTGATGACACAACAGTCCCAGACGAAACTCATGAAATATATTAACACATTTATTAAGCAGAACGGATAGGTAATTGAAAATACAAATTTTAATGATGGTGATATTGACAATGATGATGACGATGAGGATATGATGGTGATGATGATGATGATATTATGAATAGCGACCCTCTCGTCGTATTATGAATAGCGACCCTCTTCTAAGATTATGAATAATGACCCTTACGAATAGCAACCCTCATTCCGCATTATGAATAGCGACCCTCTTCTAAGATTATGAATAATGACCCTTATGAATAGCAACCCTCATTCCGCATTATGAATAGCGACCCTCTTCTAAGATTATGAATAATGACCCTTATGAATAGCAACCCTCATTCCGCATTATGAATAGCGACCATCTAGTCGTATTACTAATAGCAACCTTCTTCTCCTATTATGAATAGGAACCCTCATTCCGTATTATGATAGCGACCCTCTTCTCCTGTTATGAATAGAGACCCTCATTTCGAAATATGAATAGCGGTCCTTATGAGTAGTGACCCCGATGTGAATTATGAATAGCGACCCTCTCTTAATTTTATGAGTAGCGACCCGCTTCTCCTACTATGAAAAGCGAAGCTCTTTCCGCATTATGAATAGCGACCCTCTTCTCCTATTACGAATAGGAACCCTCATTCCGTATTATGAATAGCGACCCTCTCCTCCTGTTATGAATAGAGACCCTCTTTTCGAAATATGAATAGCGGTCCTTATGAGTAGTGACCCCCGATATGAATTATAAATAGCGACCCTCTCGTCATTTCATGAGTAGCGACCCGCTTCTCCTATTATGAAAAGCGACGCTCTTTCCGCATTATGAATAACGACCCTCCCGACGTATTTGACTTAGTTTTCTTGTATTTTATTTTATTTGCTTCTCCATTCATGTAAGTACACTGTTGCTCATCAAGTTGGATTTTTTTTGTACCCCAATTTATTGAATGATTTTGACAATGATTTTTTCATAATAGATCGAGATAATACTTTACATTGTCAGATTTTATTGAATAATTATAATGTGTAAGTGTTTGTTTTGCGTGACTGCTTAAACATCTGTATGCTACTATGCTAATCAACTAGGGACCTACGCCCTTAAGTCATAACTTACAGTAAATGGGGATTAATGCGTCAGAAAAGGGCAATAATAATAGCACATCGACACGTTTTTGACCCTGGGGCCTCACAGTTACGAGGCCATTGCTTTGCCACTGAATCATGACTGCACGCAGCGGGGCTAGGGTAGGGCAGCCTCCACAATTACAAAATAACAAAGAACCTGTAATACAGGATCAATAATTCATTGCATTTTCCACCGGTCCGTTAGCTCGGGGGTTTTAAGCATTTAATTACGGTCAGATGAGCATATTTTGATACCTCATTTGTGACACTGGCAGGTCACTCATTCTTTCTTTTCCTCCTTCTTTCTTTTTCTCTTTAAAATACTTTTTCAAAAAAGTGAGGGGCCTCGAGCCCCCGAGCCCCGCCGTTCTGCAGGCGCTGACATGAAGGCTTCTAAATAAGCATATTTTTGCCTGACTGTAAATTTGGGAATTTGTAACAAACGCATAAAAATGTATAATTTACACAAAAAAATGAGAAAAATCCTGGAAAATCATGTCATTTCACCAACATTTGTGAAACTGGTATCGAATTAGAAATAAACCACGTTTGAATTTTATTGGGGGCAACTACCCCAAGCCCCATCAGTACGCCAGTGTTCACGGGTTCATGTCTTCTCACTATAAATTGTAATATTCATAATTTCAGTTCATGATTGCACTATTTGAATGACTTTAGATAGTTTTTTATCTCGTTTTGCCGCATTTCTGAATGTTTCTTGCCATCTTCCCTCACCTGTGATATAGGGAACCCTTTGTCTGTCTCTTTTCCCCATCCTCCCTCTCTCTCCCCCTCTGTCTCTCTCTCTCTCTCTCTCTTTCCCTCTCTTTCGTCCCCTTCTCTCTCTCTCTTTCGTCCCCTTCTCTCTCTTTTTCTCTCTCTCTCTTTATTCCTTTCTCTTTCTCTCTTTCTCTCTCTTTCTCATCACTCTAACTCTCCCTTTCCTACATCTCTCACTTTCTCTTTCTTTTTTACAATTTGAATTTGATCAATGAATTCAATTCAGGTTTCATTATTTTTATTTTCTTTTGGTAAAAAATACCAACCATACAAACCATTTCTACTCCTTTACTGCTGATTTTTTTAAGGGGGGCTTTTAGGGGAAAAATGCGTTCCCCCCCTTTTTCGTTTTAGGGGCCGAAGTGGAGGGCAACCGCCCTGCCCTCCAGTTCCGGCGCCCCTGCTATTCATAATAGGAGAAGAGGGTCGCTATTCATAAGACGACGAGAGGGCCGCTATTCATAACGCGAAATGAGGGTCGCTATTCATAATAGTAGAAGAGGGTCACTATTCATAATACGGCGAGAGGGTCGCTATTCATAAGACGACGAGAGGGCCGCTATTCATAACGCGAAATGAGGGTCGCTATTCATAATAGTAGAAAAGGGTCGCTATTCATAACACGGAATGAGAGTCGTTATTCATACAAATTAAATAGGCCTAAGCAATAAACAAAATGCTACAAACAAAGTGATATATTGGATGGATGACACCCCCACGGCCAGGCACGGATCCAGGGGGAGCCGAGCGGGCATGCCCCCTGCAAAAAAGAGAGAGAGAGAGAGAGAGAGAGAGAAGGACAAGAAGGGAAAGGGAAGGAGGAGAGAAAGTGAAAGAAAGAAGAGGAAAAAGAAAAGAAGAGGGGGAAAAGAAGAATAGAGGGGCGGGACGAAAGGGCCTCGCCTCCCGGACTGTTGCCTACCCCCCCTCCATCAAAACAAATAAGAGAGAAGGAAGGAAAGGAAAAGAAGGGAATATCAGTTGCAATTTGTCCGCCATCAAGTTGTGGATCGGGGTGGCAAATGCCTTTGCCTCCCCGCCCGCGCCGAAAAAAGGGAAGGAAAGGGAAAGAGGAGAGCTAAAAGGGAACAAAAACGAGGATGAAGAAAAGAAAAGGGTGAAAAGAAGGGAGATCAGTTGCGATTAATCAACAACAACGTTTGGAACGGGGGCCAAAGCCCTGCCTCCCCCAGCAGACCTAAAGAGAGAGAAGGAAAGGGAAAGAGGAGAGAAAGAGAAATTAAAAAGAGAAAGAAGAAAGGTAGGAAAGATCAGTTGCGATTTTCCCGCCAACGAGGTGTAGATCGGGGGCACTGGCTTACTGAGGAGGGGGGGTAGGGGCAGTCGCTGCCTCCCAAATAAAATTCAAATGTGGCTTATTTCTAAATCGATACCGGTGATTTACCAATGTTGCTGAAATGACATAATTTTCCGATATTTTTAGTAAATTATACTTTTTTATGCGTTTGTTGGAAAATGACAAATTCCTAAATTTACAGTCGGGCAGGAAATATGCTTATTTAAAGGCCTACATGTCAGGGCCCGCAAAATATGCACATCTGACCGTAATTAAATGGCTAAAAACCCTGAGCTTCCAGGGCACCGCCTCCTCGACCCCACCAGGGGCCTAAGGCGGCCATCTGAATGCTTATCTGACCGTTATAAAATGCCTCAAATCCCTGAGTTTCAGGGGCTCAGCCCCTGACCCCACGCCAATTAGTGACCTGCCAGTGTCGTGAATGCTCATCTGGCCGTATCATCCCGCCGGGGCTTTGCCCCTAGACCCCACGCCAATTTATGCTACGCTCTACCTGATCGTAAATACTTTAGCCTCCCCCACCCACTTAAAAAAAACGTTCAGCGGGGCATCCATGTAAGAGTGGGGTGATGCGGATTTTTTGTCTGCCCCCAACGTTTTTGCTCATTTCGCAACTGCTGGCACCTAAGAAATCCTGGATCCGTGGGCCATGGCAATGGCGTAGCCGGGGGCGACACATGGCCTTGAATATTTCTCTTTTTTTTAAAGTAGGTATATTTTACATTTTATCTTTGATAATTATATAGAGACATCCACCGCTCCTGTGGTGACGAAAAAAAGAAGTATAACATAACAAACATATAATCCCATCGTAATTTGTCCTCCTTGTTGGAAATCTTGCCCCACCACCCTGCCTCCGACTGATATTATCCAGGCTACGCCACTGAGACGGGCCAATGTCGCTATTCATAAGGACCGCTATTCGTAAGGACCGCTATTCATAAGTACCGCTAATCACAAGGACCGCTATTCATAATCTGAGAAAAGGGTCATTATTCATAAGGGTCAATATTAATAAGGACCGCTTTTCATAATCAAAGAAGAGGGTCGGTATTCATAATATAAGAAGTGGGTCGCTATTCATAATATAAAATCGAGGTCGTTATTCATAAGGGTCCCTATTCATAATAGTAGAAAGGGTCGCTATTCATAATAGGAGAAGAGGGTCGCTATTCATAATAGGAGAAGAGGGTCGCTATTCATTAAAAAAGTGAAATGAGCAATAAACAAAATGATAATAAGAAAGCGAAATAATGGATAGGGGACCCCACGGCTGATCTGTTGCGAAGGGGGCAGGCAAGAGACTTTCAGCCCTCCCCGATCAACACAACACCTTGTTCGTTGGAAAAATCGCAACTTATCTCCCTAATTGTCACCCTTTTCTTTTGTCCTTCCTCTTTTTGTTCCCTTTAGCTCTCATCTTTCCCGTTCCCTTCCTTCTCTCTATTTTTTGGCGGGGGCAAAGGCCTTTTGCCCCCCCCCGATCCACAACTTGTTGGTGGGAAAATCGCAACTGATATCCCCCTTCTTTTCTTTTCTTCTCCCTCTATTTTCCTTTCCTTCCTTCTTTCTTTTTTCTGATGGAAAGGGGCGGGGCGGAAGGCGGGGAGGCAACAGTCTGGGAGGCAAGGCCCTTTCGGCCCCCGATACCCTTCTTTTCCTCCTTTTCTTTTTTTCTTCCTCTTCTTTCTTTGCCCTTCTCTCCTCTTTCCCTCGGCTCCCCTGAACCCGCGCCTAATTGCATGAATACACTGACTTGAATATCTATTACATTTTTTCCTGTGTTTGTCTCGAATTAATCAGGCCATATGTTTAACTTTTTCTGAACCTGCATGTATTTTCTGTGTTTGCTTTGAATTAATTAATTAGGCCTAACGTTTGCACATTTATGTTTACATTTCGTATTTTTAATGTTTTTGTTTCTGTATTTATTTATCATTATATCCTGCCCCCTTGTCAAAATAAAAACAAAAACAAATTTCTCACGGCAATTTTTACTTTTATTTTGTTCCACTATATAGACCTTATCAAGACCTCCTTACCCATCACCACCACTATCAAGTTTCAAGTTTCAAGTTTATTTTGTTTCACATTTCACATAAAATAGAATTCACATAATTGACAAAATTAGAACATAATATGAAATATACTAAAAGTATCACATTATATAATCAATTCTTTGTAAAAGACGTCGAAATTAATTGTATTGAATAGTAGGTTATACAGGGTGAAATGTGAGGAACCTATTAAAAGCTCAGCTTGGAGATTATAGGTTCCCTAAATAAAACTAACATTTCATTGAAGTGGTTGCAATGGTGAATAGTTTCTCTGTGCGCAGGCAGATAAACCCCTGCACGAGTAGTAGTTTCTCTCTGCGCAAGCAGAGAACCCCTGATCAGTGGTTTTAACTACTGCACGAGTAGTAGTTTCTCTCTGCGCAAGCAGAGAAACCCTGATCAGTGGTTTTAACTACTGATCAGTGGTTTTAACTACTGCACGAGTAGTAGTTTCTCTCCGCGCAAGCAGAGAAACCCCTGATCAGTGGTTTTAACTACTGCACGAGTAGTAGTTTCTCTCTGCGCAAGCAGAGAAACCCCTGATCAGTGGTTTTAACTACTGATCAGTGGTTTTAACTACTGCACGAGTAGTAGTTTCTCTCCGCGCAAGCAGAGAAACCCCTGATCAGTGGTTTTAACTACTGCACGAGTAGTAGTTTCTCTCTGCGCAAGCAGAGAACCCCTGATCAGTGGTTTTAACTACTGATCAGTGGTTTTAACTACTGCACGAGTAGTAGTTTCTCTCCGCGCAAGCAGAGAAACCCCTGATCAGTGGTTTTAACTACTGCACGAGTAGTAGTTTCTCTCTGCGCAAGCAGAGAAACCCCTGATCAGTGGTTTTAACTACTGATCAGTGGTTTTAACTACTGCACGAGTAGTAGTTTCTCTCGCGCAAGCAGAGAAACCCTGATCAGTGGTTTTAACTACTGATCAGTGGTTTTAACTACTGCACGAGTAGTAGTTTCTCTCGCGCAAGCAGAGAAACCCCTGATCAGTGGTTTTAACTACTGATCAGTGGTTTTAACTACTGCACGAGTAGTAGTTTCTCTCTGCGCAAGCAGAGAAACCCCTGATCAGTGGTTTTAACTACTGATCAGTGGTTTTAACTACTGCACGAGTAGTAGTTTCTCTCTGCGCAAGCAGAGAAACCCCTGATCAGTGGTTTTAACTACTGCACGAGTAGTAGTTTCTCTCCGCGCAAGCAGAGAAACCCCTGATCAGTGGTTTTAACTACTGATCAGTGGTTTTAACTACTGCACGAGTAGTAGTTTCTCTCTGCGCAAGCAGAGAAACCCCTGATCAGTGGTTTTAACTACTGATCAGTGGTTTTAACTACTGCACGAGTAGTAGTTTCTCTCTGCGCAAGCAGAGAACCCCTGATCAGTGGTTTTAACTACTGATCAGTGGTTTTAACTACTGCACGAGTAGTAGTTTCTCTCTGCGCAAGCAGAGAAACCCTGATCAGTGGTTTTAACTACTGATCAGTGGTTTTAACTACTGCACGAGTAGTAGTTTCTCTCCGCGCAAGCAGAGAAACCCCTGATCAGTGGTTTTAACTACTGCACGAGTAGTAGTTTCTCTCTGCGCAAGCAGAGAAACCCCTGATCAGTGGTTTTAACTACTGATCAGTGGTTTTAACTACTGCACGAGTAGTAGTTTCTCTCCGCGCAAGCAGAGAAACCCCTGATCAGTGGTTTTAACTACTGATCAGTGGTTTTAACTACTGCACGAGTAGTAGTTTCTCTTGTTTACTATTAGACTGTACTTGTTTACAACTGTACAATAATTGTGCATTCTAGCATAACATGTGCTCATCCCAGCCAAAGACGCCCGGCCGTACTTGTTTACTATTAGACTGTACTTGTTTACAACTGTACAATTGTGTAAACACGTACAGTTTCCTGCGTTTTGATTGGTTAAAACTATACGTCCATTCGATGGCTGTATAGTCGTATGGTTGTGACCGAATTATGGCACTTCGGCCCGCACGGTGGAAACTATTCATGCGTCCGATGGATGCATAGCCGTATAGTCGTATGGTTGTATGGTTGTATAGTGGTACAGTTTCCTGCGTTCTGATTGGATAAAACTATACATCCATTCGATGGATGTATAGTTGTATAGTTGCATTGAATATGGCTCGTTCCGCCCGCCATACACGTTCCGTATGGTTGCATAGTTTCCTGCGTTCTGATTAGTTAAAACTATACATCCATTTGATGGCTGTATAGTTGTAGAGTTGTACGAATAACAGGGCTGCCAACTCACGCAATCTGCGTGAGTCTCACGCAATTCACCCAATTCTCACGCTCTCACGCTGATCATAGGAATTCTCAAGCTGAACCCCGAAAATAGAAACTAAAAAAAAAAAATGTCTATTATATCGGATATTCAATATCCCTGCCGAAAGTTTCAACATTTTTTTAACCACACATGCGCAAAGCTAAACCATCAATGCAAATTGGTTTCGGTTTGCCGCGCAAAGACAAGATAGTGAATTGCGATTGGCTTATCCTGCGTGTGCGAGTGACGTCGTCACTTTACTATGAAGCGGGGTTTTTGTGCGAGACACGACAAGCGAGTGTCGATGCCATGGCCTGTCATCGCTGTACATCGCGCCCGGCCCCCAGCCCGGCCCGGGTGGCTCAGTGTTTGCGATCGGATAATGGGCCTGGGCTGTCCTCTTTAGCCCTCTACGACCAGAGAGTAAGGTCATCCTGAAGTGCAAATTATCTCAAGATTAACTGGATGAGAGGTATACTTATTTTGAAGAATGAAAATTTTGCAGTATTGATTTATTTATTTTTAGTATTTTTTTTATATATTCATTATATCTATTTATTAATTTTTATATTATTTTTATATATTATATATCTATTTATTATTTTTAGTATGCATGTTCCTGTTGAGTGAGGATTTGTCCATTTTGTTACAGATAATCATAGGCTGAGGTTCAACTGCTAAGCTTATAAAGACAGTTGATTTGGATTAAGCACTTACAAATGTGGAAGTTTGTATTTTTTCAAGGTCAGTGTACTTCATGAAATCAATTAACCTATTTGAATCCTGCCTTATGTATTTGTGGAATCAGGGTTAAAGTATACTTTAACCCTGATTCCACAAGCACCAGATTGCACCATTTCAATTGCAAAATTGTAAAAGCTCCCTACCGTGGAAGGGGACACCCCTTCCACACCATCCCCCCCCCCCCGCGTTTATTTCCACATTGTAAAACCCTCGCAAACCGTTCTCACTCACTTTGAAAGTGGTCTTAGTTAGACCGCTCCAGAGGAACGGGTCTTGAGGAACGGTTTCAAGCGAGGGTTCACACTCCGAGCAGTTTTTTATGGCTCAAACCGCTCCACGAGTCAAAGTGGTCTTGTTGCTATGGCAGCTCAGGTCAGCGGGTAATTTTTTTCGCGCGCGGAATACTAAGCGTATGTACCGTACTACATGTTTCGCACGGAACGTCACTAGCTCACTTCCGTTCAATGTACGCTTCCGTTCACACTCGCACGTTAGAGCGCTCCAAACCGCTCTTAATAAGACCCGTTCCTCAAGACCACCTCCCGAGGTGGTCTTCTGGAGCGGTCCAGAAGTCCACTTCCTAGACCATTTTGACCGTTCTCACTCACCTAAGAACCGCTCCTGAGGAACGGGTCTTAGTTAGACCGCTCCAACGAAGTGAATGAGAACGGGGTCTAAGTAGTTATGACGCCTCCGACACCGTCATATCTCTGTCATAACTTTTTAGTCGATGGGCAGCGCCATCACATGTCGTTTATTGGGTAGATTATGGCTGGCAAAAAGGACAAGAAATTCTCCAGCTATGATCTTTCTACACATTCACTTTTTATCATTTTTTATATTTGAAAGTCTTATGAAAATATCCCATGTTTATATCTAAGGCTTTTCCCACTTAACTAAACTGATTATACGCGTTTATTTCCACATTGTAAAATCCTCGAATGGATGGGTAATCTGCCACGGCAGGCAAGCCATAGTCAGAAGTGTATTCTCTAGTTTTCAGACCCATATTAATATAATCTTCAAATGTGTAAACTGAATAGTTTAAAACATGTGTTTTAACGTTTGGAATGTTGAAGTTTAGTCATTCCAATTACGGTGCTGTCACCTAAAACATTGGACAAAACTTTCATAACATCATATTTTTACTAAGAATAATTTAAGGGTGTATTTCTATAAACTATCAAATGAAAATATCCGGGGGGTACCCATTTCAAAAACGAAACTGATTCACCGGTCATGAAATGAAATACTCACAATCAGGGGCGGCGATCCCGGGGGGTGGGACGGGGGGACACGTCCCCCCTCGATTTTTTTTTAGGGGGGGGGGGATCGTCCCCCTGAAAATTTGAAAAAGTGCAAAAAAAAAATGTATAGCAAATACTGGCTGAAGACTGCAACACACTTTTAGGCTCTGGACGGCCCAAGAGTGCAGCGTTTAGACAAATAAAAATGCAAAAATCTTCACTCGGAAGCTACGCTCCCTTGCATAACATCCTTAAATGTACATGTAGATATTGTAGAAAACTGAAGTGTGCAAAAAGTATATTGCTTGTTTTTATACTATAATTTTTATAATACAACAAAACTTTAAAAACTGTGAGGGGGTAGTCACTTCTGTCACCTTCATCCCTCTCGTTCACTTTATGCTCCCTCGCACTGGCGTACTGATGGGGGGGGGGGGGCTTGGGGCAGTTCCCCCCAAAAAAAAAAATTAAAGAAGGGGTATATTTCTAATTCGATACCAGTGATTTACAAATGTTGCTGAAATGGCATAATTTTTCCCTGAGCTTCCGGGGGCTCTGCCCATTGGACCCCACCAAGGGCCCTAAAGCGTGCATGCCCCTGGTTGATCATCTGACTGTAATTTAATGCCTAAAACCCCAGAGCTTCCAGGGGCTCTGCCCCCTGGACGCCACCAGGGGCCCTATAAAGCATGCGCTTGGTTGCTCATCTGACGGTAATTAAATACCTAAAACCCCTCAGTTTCCGGGGCCTCTGCCCCCTGGACCCCACCAAGGCCCTAAGGCGGGCCCCTGGATGCTCATCTGACCGTTATTAAATGCCTAAAACCCCTGAGCTTCCGGGGGCTCTGCCCTCTGGACCCCGCCAAGGGCCCTAAAGCGTGCATGCCCCTGGTTGCTCCTCTGACCGTAATTTAATGCCTAAAATCCCTGAGTTTCCGGTGGCTCCGCCCCTTGACCTCACCAGGGCCCTAAGGCAAGCCCCTGGATGCTCATCTGACCGTTATTAAATGCCAAAAAACCCAGAGCTTCCGGGGGCTCTGCCCCCTGGACGCCACCAAGGGCCCTATAAAGCATGCCCCAGGTTGCTCCTCTGACTTTTGGTAATTAAATGCCTAAAACCCCTGAGCTTCTGGGGCCTCTGCCCTTTGGACCCCGCCAAGGGCCCTAAGGCGGCCCCTGGATGCTCATCTGATCATAATTTAATGCTTAATGCCACTCCAATTAGTGACCTGCATGCCAGTGACACAAATAAGGTATCAAAATATGCTCATCTGAAAGTAATTAAATGCCTAAAACCCTGAGCTTCATGGGGCTTCGCCCCTTGACCCCCAACGGGGCTAATTTGCCCCTGGACCCTGCGCCAATTTACGCTCCACTTGCTTTGCTCTACCCGGATCGTAAATAATTTAGCCCCCTCCTCCCCACTTTGAAAAAGTCTGCGGGGCCTTCATATAACATGTAAGAATGGTGGTGATGCAGATTTTTTCTGCCCCCAAAAAAACGTTTTTGGTCATTACGCCACTGCTCCCTCGTCCCTTGCATTTCGTCCCCCGGTCATTTTGAAGTATATTGCATCTCTTATTCCCTGGTACCATTTTCAATCTGTTTTAGTCCTAATTTATTTAAATAATTGCAGTTTCGCTAAAATTACTTTTTTTTTAATCCGGTGGAATTGCGACTAAGGCTATGTCTTGGCTCCTCTTATCGCCGATAGTATCGATTTCACGAGATGTCTAGCTAGTAAGCTCTTCGTGAAACGGTTTAGGAAGATCAGAGACATCTCCGTAGTTGGCGGATAAAGTTATGACTGTCTTGTCGTTGGTTTCGAGAAACGGGCCCCAGGCATCTCCTAATTTTCCCCGTATGTTGTGCACAGTACTTGTCGGGTCGTCCGTTTTCTGCCCTCCTTAGTAATGGCGGCCAAGGCTCCCAGGTCGGCACAGCAATTTGAGCGAGTACGCCCTCTAGTGTTAGTAAGTATATATCTCTATGGTTTAGAACAAAATATAAAGCGTGTGAAGAGGTAGCCTTTAGTCAAGGCACTCGTGCTGTTATTTCCCTAAACGCGCCTGAATACATAGACTAATTGCGTCTCGGTGCGGCTCGGTCCAGCGATCACTGCTGTAAAGCCACACTGCGTTAGTCTATTTTCAGACCATGCTCGGCAGACAAGCAGCGCGCGAGGCCTTGTCCAAAGGCTAGTGAAGATGGGGCTAGCTAACTGAGCATGAAGCCATGGAGCTAGCTCCATGATGAAGATAAGACGCACGGTACGTACGTCGAAGACGCGACGTCATGCATATATTCATGTTCAGTATAATATATACACCGTATATTTTTGCCGCTGCTGCCTCGCATAAATAAATGGCACGACTCCACGAGATGCGGAGAACATGAATTTCGTTATTTTCAATATTTTGTAGGTGAAAAGGGATGTTGCTCTGTGTTCAGCTGGTCTTATAATCGAGAAGGGAGATGAAGTGAGCTAGGTAAGAGTGAATGTTTTTGTGATTCAGCGACAAATGACTGAAGCGAGAATGAGATGATGGAGTCTCTGAAGTTGGCCCTCTGGCACTGCTATCTATCGCTAATGCTATGCATCTGCTCTGCCTCTGTTATGACTTGTGTGTTGTGAATAGTGTAATTGTCTTCAATGGTCTTTTAAAGACGTTGTTGCCCCAATGATGAATATACACATCGGTCGTGCAGTTTAGGCGTGCTACATGTCTTTTGTCTTTGTTACTCGAGCTCAAAAATTTGTAATAATACTTTCTGACCGAATGAGGATAGGGCTGGTAGCTGGTACTCGTCTACGTACTAGTACTAGTAGACTCTACTAGTACTACTACTACTAAATACTAGTAGTACTATTACTAAGTACTAGTGGTAGTGCCTAGTGGTAGTTTAACTTTTAAGTCTAACTCTAGATTTAGTCTAGGGCCTACTGTCTACTAGTGTCTAGGTTTACCTAAAAAATATCCTTTAGAAAAAATAGATACCCAGTTCAATTTGTATTTGTGGAAAAGTTCTGTTTTAAGAGACCTGTGCTTAATGCTTCCAGATCCACAATACTGAAAATAGGCACAAAAACAAATTGAACTGGATATCTGAAGGTTATTTTAGGTACCTAGGTTTAGACTTTTCGGTACAATTATCACAGATGGTTGAACATAGAAGTATTGTGAAAAGATCAAAGAAATTAAAAGTCAAATGACCCCGTGGTTGACAAAATCATTGACCCCCTTAGGTCTTAGGACGAGTAACCATCGTTAAATTGTTATTTATACCCAAGTTAAACTAGTCTACCTGTTTCTATCATATCCAGAACCAAACTCACAAATTATTAGAGAGGTAAATCAATGTTTTTACTTGTTAATATGGGGTAATAAACCTGACAAAATAAAAATAAAACAAATTGTCATTTTTAATATAAGGATGGTGGAGTTAATGACAGATAATTTCATACATATGAAATCTCTTAAGATATCATGGATCAGGAGATTTATCACTGACTCATTTTACTTGTCATTTGTTTCTTTCATTTTTTGCCTCCGTCAATTCTCTCCAATTATAAATGGGATCCGAACATTACCCTAGGTACAAACAATTGGCCATTGTCACGCCTAATCCATATTGCAAAGAGATGCTTTTTGTCTTATCAGATCTGGTTGAAACCACTGTAGATACTGTTGCATGTCAACCTCCTTGGAATAATCCCAGGATAAAAGTGAATAATGATACAATATATTTAAAATGTTGGTGTATGAAGGGAGTACCCTTTACCAATGACATTTTTAAAACGGGGTATCTAATATTGAAAATTTAAAAAGGATGTTCTCATGCATGTACATGTATTTACCAGTCGTTCTTAAAACATAATGTGAAAGACTGAAAGAATGTACATGTAACAGCCTCACCAAATGAAAACCGGGTTTAGATCTAGAAGATAAAGCATGGTGTAATTTGGTGTTCGTATTGTCTGATTCCCTATCACTCAACTGTTGATATAAATATGAGGTGGTTCCAGTTTAAGATTTTAAACAGGTTACTTAACATGAAAGATTCATTGCTTTTAACAATGCATTTTATCTGTATATCAAGAATTGTAGTAATATTGATTATAGTGCAAGAAAAAAAGAAGAAAAAACTGCTGAAGATTTAAAAGATAAGATTGAAAGTGTGAAGGGGAAAAAATCAGATACTATAGCTATTTATAGTACGGTAAATGAGCTCACGGTTAATTGGCAGGGCTTTTTAAAGAACTAGCCACTCATGATAATGCTATTAAAGGGACTTGGTAACATTGTTCAGATGAGGGAAATGGTGCTAAGGTAGTGACTTCAATGCTAGATGTAAAATTAAAGATAATCTGAAAGTTTGAGTGAAAACAGATCATTATTAAATATTAATGATAAAAATTGGGAAAACTGATCTGATCAATTCCTTAATTCTCCCAACTATATCATTACAATTTAATTACATTTTAGGTGAATGTAAATCGGAACAAAGCTATGAATTGACTCTATATACCATTCCAGACATTTAAGTGTTGAAAGATTTTTGAAATCCTGTTTTATGTCTTATTTTCAAGGAAAAACGGTTGGGAAAATTAAAAAATGGTTGAGAGAATTTACTGTTAATCACTGTTATAGGGTGTTGACCAGTGACTCCTTCAAAGAAAACCATAAATATCTTTGTGATTTGAGATTTTTTCAGGATTTTTTGCATGCTAGAGGGTTAGTACAGTAGAAGGAATATGATAAGTAGCATTTCATACAAAAATTACGCAGTTTTTTCATCAACCTTCAACAATGTTACTGAGTCGATTTAAGGAAATAGAAGAAAAGGAAACAGCAGGTCTAATCGAGTTAAATCAGGAGTAAGGTGGCTTGAGGAAGGCAAAACTAAAACTTGAAAATGATAGAATAGCAGGGGATGAGGATGAAACATTGTTAGAATTGCAAAGCTTTTATGTTCACCTCTATGCTTCTGGAAATGACAAGGTTTCTGTTGAAGAGATGTCTGAATTTTTATATAACATACATGTAGATATTCCACAGGTTTCAGAAACAGATAAACTTATTAAAACATAATTCCCCAGTCATAAAGTCTTTAATTGTATCTGTTTTAAAACAATTGAGTTTGAACAAAACTCCAGGATTGGATGAGTTCTTAGAGTTTTATATTGTTTTCTTCATGTCAAGTATATCATATATATATATGTAATTTGTTACCTCAATCTAGGAGAAATGGTGTATTTACTGTTACCAAAAAAAGAGAGAAAAAAGATAAGATCCTCTCTTTGTTAAAAACTATAGACCTACATAAATGTATATCATTATTGAACACAGACTACACAACAATAGCTAAAATATTTGCAAATCGACCAAGATATGCTGTTCAAATTTATATGGAAAGGTGGTAGAGATAGAGTGAAGAGAGATTTAATGTGTGACATTTAAATGATTCAGGTGGTTTGTGTATGATTGATCCAGTTGTTTATGCACAGTCTCAGAAAATGACATGGGTCGTCAAATTTTTAGACACTAATTATTCAAATTGAATAGATAATGTTATTAAATTTTCATGGAGATAGACTATTTTTGTAGAAAGCTAATGCCCCACTTTGTGTTTTGAATGAGCGTAAAAATTCTCAACTGGTTGAAACTTTTAAAATGTGGTATTGTTATTAGAGAGGTGTTATGAAAGATCTTCACCTATCAAATTTCCATTTGCAAGACTCAATATGGTAGAACAAGGAAGTTACATGTAGCTTGTCAATATCAAAGCATCAAATATAGACCCTTCTTCTATTATTCTGGTTGGTTTGAAAGAAGGTTCATACCATTAATGACTTAAATTCACATACACCTGTAGGTGGTCATGTAAAGACATTTGAAGAGTTATTTCTTGATTTTGACATTTCAATGAGGGATATAAGAAAATATAATTCTTTAATGAAATATGAATGGAATATATTTTTCATAGTTTGAAACTCCTATACTGTAGGTGTCAATGGAGATATATTTTACAAAAATATGTAGTAAGCTTTTTAGAAAAAAGATAATTCCAAAGCATGCTTATTCTGTCTTAATACAAACACATGAATCTTCATGTGAGAAAAGGTTTGGTAAATGAAAGATCTTCTTTCCCTTGATGATAAGGAAGATGTACACCTGTAATACACAGGGATGGTACCCATTTGAATAATTATCTATGTGCCAATGAAACACAACTTTGTTCATTCTGCATTAAGCTTTTTCATGATAGTATAGGTTCAAAGGCATTCCTATATAAAAGTAAAAAGTTAAATACCAGTAACCCTTATTGTACAATGTATGATCTCTAGATTCAGATTCAGATTCAGATTAATTTTATTGGTCCATTTGGAAATTCAGTTTGTCGACATTACTTCATTCATTCTGTCAATGCCTCAAACTCTTCCATTATGGCAAAGATGGTTTGAATTTATAGGGATAAGGGGAAAAAAGACATGCATAAATTGTCTATACATATGCAGATTTTAAGGATCAACTTTGGACTTTGAAATGTTTCTAGCTTTAATTAATAGTAAAAAAGTAAACAGAGAATCGAATATGTCATGTACATGACAGGGCAATGTAGGGAGTTATGTGTGAGGAAGTGGTCTATGTTTTCTTATGATTAATCCTCTACTCTGTTCACTTTTTACAATACACAATTACATGTAGCCATAGACACATTTGTGTATTGAGTGATCTACCATGATAGTGACTGGAGATGGAAATTATGTATTTCTTCCCCTTTCAATTGTTTTGCTTGGAAGCTACATGTAAAGCTACCTAGTACAATATGCTTGAGAAAATGCTTGAGCCCGACCTACACGTAATGCTTGGCCTGAGCAAAGGCTAGCAGTTCAAATAATTTGTCACGTGGGCCAAATATCTAAAAGTAACATTTGCTTGGGCTTTATTAGTAATAGGTTATCAATTACATGTTTTTCAATTCAATGCTTGCTAGGGGTATGTGAGTCATGTGGGATGGCAGCTGGTATTGTTTGAAGTAATACAATAATAAGGTTATTAAAGGTACTATGTCCCATTTGCAGGCCAAAAAAATGAAAAAATTAAATTCCAACGGCATTTGAAAGACAATACTAATTTAGAACTTCCCTAAAATAAAGGGGGTTTGAAAATGTCTTTAAATGGGAAAGTAACGACTATTAGTTGTCAAATGGACTTACACTGTAGGAGCTATAGAGCCAATAAGTAATAGTCTGATTTTTCAGACCATTGTACCGAATGGTCGTACGTTTTATGCTGCACAAAGATTCAATCAGTTTAATTTTGGCCATTACAAGAAGTGGGTTACTGATGTAGACAAATGCTCATGTACCCTTTACAGCTCATTATATGTACCAAAGATGAAAAAAGCCAGTCAGTCACTCAATAGTGTCTGACAGTGTGTCTGACAGTGAAGTCTAGCAAGTAAACAGGTTTCCTTGCATAATTTGAATATTAGGACACTGCTAACGTTTAAATTTCACAGATAGGACATACATGACATATTCATAATTCCTGCAAAGTTCTACAGAATTTGATGTTGGCTGCAAAAGGGACATAGTATATTTAATGAAGTTCACTCAAACATCAAATCATTTTGCCTTCAGGGAAAAAAGATTTTTTTGCACCTACAGTGTAGGCCTTATCAATATCTCTTTTTCCCACTCTCTTTCCAAACTGGCTGCAGAGAGCGATATGACATTCTGCTGTTAAATGAGATGAAACAGCTTTAGGGCTAAAAACATTCACATTTTTATGCCTCCGCCCACCGAAGGTGGTGCCAGAGGCATTATGTTTTCTGCATTATGTTTTTTTTTTAAATTTGGTAATTGAAGAGAAATATCTGCTATCTATTACTATTAGCTTTAAAGATAAAGTTGAGTTCTGGTCATGCTGTTGCATTGTGAAAGAAACAGTGTAGAAACGATTAGAAAAGGCTGATCATATAGCAGATAAGTATTGGTGTGATAAGAATGATAAGAAATTGGCTCAATTTTGCTAAAAGTTACATGCACTGTACACAGAAATAAGTAAGGGACTACACAACCATGTGGCATGAAAGTTGTAGTCCACAACGTTGAGCCGTTACTTGTCATACTTCAAATACAAAGGCATTTGAGAAGTCATCATTTTCAGGGGAAATTTTATTTTTTCTATGATACTCTTCCATACTAATATAAAAAGAATGAAAGAGTTCACAAATAATTTTTCCACATTTCCCGAACTCAACTTCTCTTTAACAACCCCTGTTCTGCTACTGCTGAATGAGATGGAATGCTCAAGCTGAGGGCTCTTTTGTACTCTTTTTAAAAGAACCCTCATATTGAGCAATCGTCTTATTCAGAAAACAATATGCCAATATTGTTGAGTTTGAAATGCACTTCTGGTCAAGAATGGTGAAAGAATCCATCTTGAGCAAAAGTCTTAATCCTTCACTAAATGGGGACTCTGGCTATTCATTGTCACCTACATGTACATGTACTTGTGTCTCTTGGCTCCATTACTCTTGAGGAAGCCGGAAATAACTGAATAATCACTCGGCTTGAGATGACAACTTAAAAAATTCATAACTCTTATATTTTTTATCGGATTTCGCTCAAACTTTCACTGACCTGTTTCTCTGATTTGTCTGCCTCTATTAAAACCAACTTAATATCAGGGTGGACTTCCCCTTCAACAAGCACACATCATGCATGTACATGTATATCTGTACACGTAAGGTCTGGGATAAGGCTATCATGTGCAAAATGAATCCTCAATTTTCTTTCTGCATTCCCCATTTTCCATTTTATTCTTTGTGGATGTACATGTACTGTAACAGATAAGAATAGAATGGGGAAAAAGAAAAGTACTGACATTTAAAAAATAAATTATTGAAAAATATTTGGTCTTGGTAACTTTGCGTTGGAGGGCTAAAATGTATTGTACAAATGTGCAGGAATTCGAAATACTAAATAAATGTAGGAAAAGTCCTCTCCTAAATTTTGTTCGTTAAATCAGTAATTACCGGTAAGCTTCATGTGAAAACTGAATTGAACTTTCTTGGTCTGCATGTTCAAATAGTCACAATCAATTCATATTGAACTGTATATTTTTGATATGATTTCTAGATATCCGTTGTACTCAATGTTGGGAAACAAGATATTCAATTATATGCAGAGAAATCGATAGAGAGTGGAGAAAGGAAAGGAGAAACTGAAAGATATAGAGGGAGATAAAGGTACCTACATGATAACAATGTTACAGGATCAATGTGTCTGTGAAAGGTTTGTGCTGTTGGTTTTCAACTAAAATTAATCATACAAATACATTGTGATGTAAATAATGTGCAAGTGTTTGAATAATATAAATAGTCCCTACCCCATTTCCATAAGCCTTCTCTATTTAATTCAGTTACTATGACAGCAAAATTTGATATACATGTACACTGTAGGTACAAATTAATTACTACTCACAATTGTTAGATCAGATAATAATCTGTCAACCCTACAAGGTACTTGCACTATTCTATTCTACACTTACATGTAACCATTAACCCCAAGACTACTGAATTCTTTCATTCTCATAGGCTTACATACAGGAGCCACCAGGTTCTTGTAAGCAATGTGCTCAATTCTCTTTGCCGATTGCCTTGTAGGCAATTAATCATACAAATACATTGTGATGTAAAATAATGTGCAAGTGTTTGAATAATATAAATAGTCCCTACACCATTTCCATAAGCCTTCTCTATTTAATTCAGTTACTATGACAGCAAAATAACATGTACACTGTAGGTACAAATTCATTACTACTCACAATTGTTAGATCAAATAACAATCTGTCAACCCTACAAGGTACTTGCACTATTCTATTCTACACTTTATACATGTAACCATTAACCCCAAGACTACTGAATTTTTTCACTCTCATAGGCTTACATACAGGAGCCACCAGGTTCTTGTAGGCAACGTGCTCAATTCTCTTTGCCGATTGCCTTGTCAGGGTCAGCAGTTTGTGGTCTAAAAAACTTTTGAGAGGTGGGTTTTTTGTTGTGTTTATGGGTGTTGCCAATATGTGTTTCACTGACGACAACTTTAAAAATTCATAACTCACTTATTTTTAATCGGATTTTGCTCAAACTTTCACTTACCTGTTTCTCTAATTTTTCTGCTTCTATTAAAACCAACTTAATATCAGGGTGGCATTCCCTTTCAACAAGTAACCCAGAACAGAGCACACTTCTGACAAAACTCCAGACTGTGAGAAACCAGAAACCTCCCATTTTTGTCTCCCCTGCATAGCAAAAGCGAGACATAGGCAACGGCGACAACATCAAATCTTAACCTAAGGTTAAGTTTTTGAATTAATAATATAATTTTGAAAGTATAAGTTCTTATTCAATGAAACTTGGACTAAAGGGTTATCAAGTATCCCCAATTATGTGAGTAGAATTTCAGGTCTCAAGGTCAAAGGTTATTTCAGGTTAACAAACTTACATGTAGACTTTGTTGTGGCATCAACATCAAGATTTTGAATTTTTAGCACAATTTCAAAAGTGTTTTTTTCAAATTTCATGAAACTTGTACCCAACGGTTATCAGGTATCACAAATCATATGACACAAATTCCATGTCAAAAAGTCAAGTTCAAAGGTCATTTTTAGGTCAGTAGACTTGGATTATGTTTTCACAACTTAATATGAGAACTAATGAATCAATTTTTGTTATTTGTTCATTTTTCATGAAAGTTATCAATCTTGGTACAAATAATAGTAAATAATTCTTCTGATTATTCTTAGTCAATATTCACTTCAAAATGCTGATTATATTCAGAGGATTACATTTTGGGGGGCCTGCTAATGGGCCCCCCTGCCTATAAATAATGTCCCAACCTCAATTGTTCATTATATCTAATTGCGTAATGCAGGCAAGACCGCCAAGAGCGTTTCCCTTGTACTGGGTTCAGCCTACAGGGGGTTACAATCCTCCAGCAGCTTTCTTTGCATCTTGAAATTCAATCTTTTTTTCAGCAAACAACTAGCAAAAACAAGCACAAAAAGTGTATCACCTTTAAACTTAAAGAAGCATCAAACTTGATGAGAGAAACTTCCTCATCTTTTGTCTGATCAACTATACATGCCGTGAGACACCTTGAATGGAAATTTTTCTTACAGAATTTCTGTATGCTGAGGACTCGTGAGGGGAATAAAACTCATAAAACGTATCTACCGCTAATCTTTTATACAAAACAATGATTCACTCTCACTTCAATTATTGTAACACTGTGTAGATGAAACTAGATTCCATGCCTTTGAAAAGGCTCCTCATATTACTACACAGAGCACTCAAAAATCGTTTTACAAGTGGATTCTTGCAAGATCCAGTAGAAGTCTATTATACAAAACCCTTACTATAGATTGTCGGATAAAAGACATCCTTGTTATTTTGATGATTAGGTTGTTACAGTTTTTTAAGTTTGGGATGCTGTAATTCATTTAGGCAATCAAGCTGGATTCTTGTGACATTTTAAAGGATATGATAATGATATATATATGTATGTTCGCTGTTATTTTTAGTGTATGATTTGATGCAATCAATTTTAAGCTGTTTTATGCTCAAGTGTAAATTATGGTTATATTTCATGTGATACGTGTACAATGTAGATGCATTTTGTTAAATTGACCACCATATACATGTATGTACACATGTGCAATTCAGCCACTGGCTGTGAGACATGTTTGAATAAAACCTTTATTGAATTAAATAAAGTTATGAACTACAGTGTATGTAGCTCCAAAATTGAAGTTCACAAGTAAACCACCCTCTCAGAAATATTATTCTCCTTCTTAAACCCCTCACTAATTTTTTGAAAAAAGCACAATATACACTGCCACTCTACTAGTCACTTTTTCAATAACCTTCCTCAAACTGTAAGATTGCAAACCAAACTACTGATTTTTATCATTTTATCATGAATGTTTTTTTAAAAGATATCCAAAATTCAATCATGATACGTTTTTTTTAGGTAATCCTGTTTATCTTCTTCTTATATTTTCTCTGATATCTCTTTTTTTTTTTTTTTTTTTTTTTTTTTTTAGTCATCTCAATAATCATGATATTTTATACTTGTATTTTTTTTCTCGTAATTTGTATATTTTCTTTGGTAATGATATGCAGTTGTTATCTATAGTATTTTGGGGGTAAATTAATATTCTTTTGTATACAGACTTGCTGAAAAACAGTCTTGCAGCTGAAGGTAGATTTTTAAAATACCTTATTGAAATAAATAAACAAATTTTTAAAAGGCATCAAAATTTTCATAAAAATTGCATGTACATGTTGAACGTATCTGTGAGAAGATTTGTTTCTCCCAGCTTATTATGGGAAGCTCTTTGGGTTTTACTTTCTCAGCTTTAGGGACTTAATATGTTAATGAGTATATTTGATACTTGTTTGATTTCTGCAAGTACATTGTAGGCAATAGATATTGAGTTTTAAACAAGATGAATGTGTATTGGATTAATGACTGCAAATTTAGCCTTGCTATCTGCAGTTTCAGTGTATTCACAAATGCTACGATTTTGAAGAATTTTGAAATTCTTCAACTCGATCAACATTTAAAAAACAAAGGAATTTTTTTTCTTCCCGACTTCCAAATTTTTATATTTATTGCCTATTAAGATAACAGGAGAAAGTATAGGAAATGGTGAATCATTGAATTCACGGGCAGATCGGTGTAAAGATGTTTGTTCCAATTCCTAAGAAAGAATCTATTTTTCTTAGAAGATTGAAATCATTGCATTTAGATATAGAACTATATCATTACATTGTTTTACAAATCAGCCACAGAAAGGGCTATGTTATGTAATTGTGTAGTATGGTATGTGTTTGTGGGGGGCTGGAGTAAAGAAAGAAGGACTAACATATCAGCTACCCCCCCTACAAACAAACACACACACACACACACATAATAATGACAAATAAGATGACGTAGATAAATAAATAAATAAATAATATCAAAAAAAACACCAAATGAGCAGGGAAGGTTACGGACATACATTTCATAATTTACATTAAAAAATCATTCCTTTACATGTTAAAATGTTTACCTTTTGCTTTTGCTTACATTTTGCTTACTTTTTATTTTTATTGTTATGGTTCAGTATTCAAACATGCAATGTCTCTTTCCTGAAGTAATAGTTTGAATATGAGATGCCAGAATGACTAAATCCTGCTGAAAATCACGAGTGATAAAAATAATGTTTTGAAATATGGTTTTACGATTAAATCCAAGCTGATTTGTCCCATATGTAACAAAATTTCAGTTACTGTTCTATGTTTCTGATGATTGTATCATGCTGGTAGCCCAAGTGCCTATTACAGCTTGAATCAGACAAAACATTTGTAGCCCTTGTTACTTTTATAATTGTAGGGTACCAAAAATAGATGTTACCCGTTGAGATAAGTCTGTAAAACAGGAGGCAAAGAGGAGATGTTTGTTGGTCAAACTCATGACACAGACTGCATTTTAATAAAAATTAATTCAATAAAAAATAGTTGAATATTCGTATACAAAAAAAATAAAGTCACATAGTCTAAACGCAAACACACTATTGTTGTTCCTATCCTACTAATAGATATGTTTACATCCAAACTTAGCCCTTAGATGAAATAGCAAAGTAAATATCAACAACATGTCCGTTGTCCAATATCTACTCAAACACAGGCTGATCATTCACTAGAACAGATGATATATACATGTAGTAACTATTAATTTTCATAATAACAAATACTTGAAATGTATAACTGCTGATTAGGGAAGATAACCAATATCCTTTTTAACTTTATTAAAACTCAATAAAGTAAACAAGACGATATAAAATATGTACTTAATAATTATAACAAGGAAACTATAATTAACATAACACGAATAGACTATACAGAATTATACATGTCTGACTAATAATATATAACTGGAGACTATTGAATGATATATATATATATATATATATATATATATTTATACCGTATGCCTGCGTAAACTAGACATATATTGTGCAAATGAATAGTATTGTTGTCCTTTAGAATAATTCCTACTTTATCAAGGGCGGAGTATTGTAAATCTCCGTGTATAAGCTGCACTTTTTTGCCGCCGAAAAATTTGAAAGTCGGGGGTGCGTCTTATACACAGGTACAAAAAAAAAAAAATCATTTTTTTTTTTAAAGTTTCGCTTTATGCCCCTCCACCTGGCACTATGCCTGGCAATGTCTCCCAGCTCAGTAATCTAAATCTAATCGGAAACTAGAACAACACTCAAATTTGTCTGTCATCTTAGTTTGACAGTAATCTTTCTAATAGATCTCAATATGTAGTTTATAATAATAATTCCTTGAATTTTTCTTCTATTACACATGGCATACCACAAGGTCCTATCCTAGGTCCTCTACTGTTTTTAATTTACATTAATGATCTTACACATTCTTCTAAAAAACGACATTGTTACAATTATTTGTGACAAGTTCACAAGCACAAATCGGCGCCTTCAACTGCACCTCGCAGTTAAATGAAAGTCCTTCCCCGCGTGGGTTTTTGAACACAGACCTGGCTTGCTGCCGAAAAAAACTATTTCTTTTTTGTTGTTTTTTTTTTTGTTTTTTTTGTTTTTTTGTTTTTTTTCTTGGCCCAAAAAATAGGGGTGCGCCTTATACACAGGTGCATCTTATACACGGAGATTTGCGGTAGATACATCAGTGTTTTGGACCATAATAAAACCACTAATACACATATAACAGGGTTCGTACAGGTCCTGGAAAACCTGGAAAGTCATGGAATTTGGCTTAGTCTTTTTCCAGGCCTTGAAAGTCATGGAAAATCGATGTTTTGATAAAAGGGTCATGGAAAGTCATGGAATTACAAAATTCATGGAAAACTAGACATATAATACTTGTTAATAACAAGTATAGGTGGGCTGTTCCAAGTACATGCCACACATGTTTAGTGACATACTAAGTAGTTAAGAAAACATTGGCATGATTTGACCTTATTTTTTTTTAAATAATCCTCTTATTCAGGTCTATTAGTGTGCCAAATTTCTAGTCTATACGATGCATGGTTTTAGAGAAACCATGTACAGTATATTTGACCTTTGACCCTCAAATCTAAATATCAAAATGAAATATGCATTTTCTAGATTTTGTTTTTTATAAGAAATCATATCTCCGACTCATACTCTATCCAACTATGAATAAAAAATTAATACACGACAAGGACTCAGATTTCCCATAAGGTTGTACTCAAACGATTGACATATTTCTCCCATAGATATAACACGCAAAATTAGGCATTTTATTACATTGTTTGTGATAGTATATGATAATATGTTATAATAGTCGAAGAAGATCATAAAATCAAATTCAAAACGACCGCTAAATTGACCCACCAGGAATCGAACTTGGGTCGCCGGAATGGGAGGCAAGTGCTATGACCACTATACCAAAATAATCCACATAGACATTACACGTGAACGGAAAATGGAATTCTCAAATCCCACTTTGCAAGTGAAATATGAGCATGATCCCGGCATCTGATCGAAAAATAAAGGGCACACTTGTGATAGCTTATTGTCTCAGCTACAACATACTCGAAGCTCAGCAAAAACAAAAGTAAAACGACGGAGATATTGCTCAAAAAGACTGGAATGTAGAATCCAGATTTCAGAAAAAGTCATGTCCCATAGAGAATACACGCAAAATGGAAAATTGACATGCCTCCTTTAATCGCAAAAATACGCCATGATGCCTTTGTCAAAATGAAAAATCGTGAAAACTGCATTTGTAGAAAATTGTCTCAGCTAGAACATATCAAAATTTGGAAGAAAATCGATCAATATTTACAGAGATACAATCAATTTTCCAAAAATATGCTGACGTCATAATATGCAAATTGAAATTTTGAGTTCAGAGGCCATTATGATGACGTCATGAGTTAATTGAGGGTCAAATGAGACATGAAATCATATCTCCGACTCATAATCTATCCAAATATGAAAAAAATTTGGAGTTCCCATCCATTCTGAAGAGTTACAATGAATTTTGTATAGGCATGTTTTTGCCCATATATGCTATGTATTACAAGAGCTCGCGCGCACGGACATTTATCTTGAATGGACGCTCATCTTGTTATTAATGGTCATAAAGAGATAAACATGGTATCAAATTGTTCGAAAAATATGGGAAATATCATGAAGGAAAAAAATGGCGATTCTATGTTGTGTAATGGTGTACGCGCGAAAGCGCGCGCATGTGCGTGTGCGCGATTTTTATAAAATGCTTAAAATGGCCTGAAACGTATCCAAAATGAATTTGAGACGATTTGGAACATTTTGAAATTTTGCGCGCGTGCTAACGCGCAGACGTACGCATGCGCGCTCGTTTTGACTTGAAATTGGCCGGACGGATATTGACCTTGATCATGATAAATATAAATGAGAAACGACTTTTCGTTATGAAGATATGATCATGAGTAGATTTTCAGAAAATTTTACAAAATGGCGCCTAGATGACGTCATCAGTCAAGGTCAAGGTTGAAAACGTTATTTTGATTTTTCCATATGCCTTTACATATGTGTGCCAAATTTCAAGGCATTTGATTGAGCCATTTTCAAATTATCTTGCTAACAAAAAAGTGGGTGGAAATAAGAAAAATAAACTAGATATGTAATACTTGTTAATAACTAGACATGTAATACTTGTTAATAACAAGTATAGGTGGGCTGTTCCAAGTGCATGCCACACATGTTTAGTGACATACTAAGTAGTTTAGATAACATTGGCATGATTTGACCTTATTTTTGAAATAATCCTCTTATTCAGGTCTATTAGTGTGCCAAATTTCTAGTCTATACGATGCATGGTTTTAGAGAAACCATGTACAGTATATTTGACCTTGGACCCTCAAATCTAAATATCAAAATGAAATATGCATTTTCTAGATTTTGTTTTTTATAAGAAATCATATCTCCCACTCATACTCTATCCAACTATGAATAAAAATGAATACACGACAAGGACTCAGATTTCCCATAAGGTTGTACTCAAACGATTGACATATTTCTCCCATAGATATAACACGCAAAATTAGGCATTTTATTACATTGTTTGTGATAGTATATGATAATATGTTATAATAGTCGAAGAAGATCATAAAATCAAATTCAAAACGACGGCAAAAAAAAAAATTAAAAAATTGACCCACCAGGAATCGAACTTGGGTCGCCGGAATGGGAGGCAAGTGCTATGACCACTATACCAAAATAATCCACATAGACATTACACGTGAACGGAAAATGGAATTCTCAAATCCCACTTTGCAAGTGAAATATGAGCATGATCCCGGCATCTGATCGAAAAATAAAGGGCACATTTGTGATAGCTTATTGTCTCAGCTACAACATACTCAAGCTCAGCGAAAACAAAACTAAAACGACGGAGATATTGCTCGCGAAAGACGGGAATGTAGAATCCAGTTTTGAAAAAGTCATGTCCCATAAAGAATACACGCAAAATGTGAAAAATTGATATGCCTCCTTTAATCGCAAAAATACGCCATGATGCCTTTGTCAAAATGAAAAATCGTGATGACGGCATTTGTAGAAAATTGTCTCAGCTAGAACATATCAAAATTTGGAAGAAAATCAATCAATATTTACAGAGATACAATCAATTTTCCAAAAATATGCTGACGTCATAATATGCAAATTGAAATTTTGAGTTCGGAGGCCATTATGATGACGTCATGAGTTAATTGAGGGTCAAATGAGACATGAAATCATATCTCCGACTCATAATCTATCCAAATATGAAAAGAAATTGGGAGTTCTCATCCATTCTGAAGAGTTACAATGAATTTTGTATAGGCATGTTTTTGCCCATATATGCTATGTATTACAAGAGCTCGCGCGCACGGACATTTATCTTGAATGGACGCTCATCTTGTTATAAATGGTCATTAAAGAGATAAACATGGTATCAAATTGTTCGAAAGAATATGGGAAATATCATGAAAAAAAAAATGGCGATTCTATGTTGTGTAAGGGTGTTACCATTTTCAGGTTATCTTGCTAACAAAAAAGTGGGTGGAAATAAGAAAAATAAAGAAATAAATAAATAAATAATAAAGGCAATTCTAACGAAAACATAAGGTGGTCTGTATTATATACAGCCCACCTGATAAATAAATAAATAAATAATAATAAAGGCAATTCTAACGAAAACATAAGGTGGTCTGTATTATATACAGCCCACCTAATTATGTGTTTTTATCGTCAGATGTGTAAATGATAAAACTCATTTCTTATTTCTATCTCTTCGTTTCTGTTTTCTCAGTTTGAATTTTGAAACGCATTTATTATGACTCGACTGTGATATTGTTCGCCAGCTCTGTGAACGAACTCATTGTGTAATGTACTGGATGTATTTGTGCGAGTGATCGTGCGTGATGAACTGTACATGCCTAGCCTGTGTGTGTGTGTGTGTTATGTGCGTAGTGCTTGGCGCGGCGTGGCTTGCATTTTCCGAGCACGTGTATTTTGGGGATCATCTCAAAATACCCCCAAAGTTGTGTTACTGACAGGGACAGTTTGGGTAATAAGTTGTAGACAGAACAAAACATTATTTATTTTTCTATATTTTTTTATTTGTTCAAAAAAGAGACTTTTAATCATGCAAACAAAGATTTAATCACTAGTAATGTCGAGTTGACATTTTCCCCAACAGTCAATGTACTGCACATTCCTATTTTGAGATCATCCCTTATTGAGCACGTGTGTACGTATTTTGTTTTTCACTGCATGCATGCACTGTACTATTACGTACGTGACATCGATGATTCTGACGTTAGTTTAAACTGTTTTGGACTAAAATTTCATGTTGTGAGTTATTGTCAGTTTAATCCAAAATGCCGGGGAACTGCTATTTTCATGATGCCTGGTTGGATAATCTGACATATAGCGAATGGATTTTGAAAGTAAAGCTCCGATCCAGGAATGGCTAGATGCATGCAGTGTCTGCCAGTGTAACTGTAAGTTCGATGTTCGCAATTATGAGCGAAGCAGCGCTGCGCACTCCTTTTTGTTCACCATTTATCATCGCGGCCACAGTGTTTATCTTCTGCTCATCGTCGAGTCATACGCGCAAAATGTTTACTTTATGTGCCACATTTGCCCCTGGGAAAGTCATGAAAAGTCATGGAATTTTATTTGGCAAAAAGTGTACGAACCCTGTATAATAGCGTTGGCCAAAGCATAATTGCTTCAGCTACTATTACATCTCTTTACATAGTTGATAAAAATAAAAATCTAAAAAGCCCCATTCCCCCTTTTCAAGGTAATACGTGTACCCAGTGGTGATAAGTTGTAATACACCTGTATAAAGATGACATTCCTTTCTCTGTACTCAATGATGCAGTCACTCCCTATGCCCCATCTAATTACGCAGACACTATGTGTATCATAGATGAATGATTTTAAAGTTGTAAACCAATTTCATACCGATACCTGGTATATCGAAACAAATATTAACATGATTATTAATTGGACGTGGTATTGTTAGATCCTAACAAAATAAGCGACATAATTTGATACATATTAAACGAAAGTACGGACGCCCCATCTAATTACGCAGACACTATGTGTATCATAGATAAATGATTATAAAGTTGTAAACCAATTTCATGCCGATCCGTGGTATATCAAAACAAATATTAACATGATTATTAATTGGACGTGGTATTGTTAGATCCTAACAAAATAAACGACATAATTCGATACATATTATACGAAAGTACAGATGCCCCATCTAATTACGCAGACACTATGTGTATCATAGATAAATGATTATAAAGTTGTAAACCAATTTCATACCGATCCCTGGTATATCGAAACAAATATTAACATGATTATTATTTTGACGTGGTATTGTTAGATCCTAACAAAATAAACGACATAATTGGATACATATTATACGAAAGTACGGACTCATAGACTAGCAGTGTCTGCCTGGTTCATTGTACGTCCAAAGGTAATCTCCTTCTGAGATGGAGTCTCTCAAAACTTTACCAAATCGAATATGGAAAATCGTAATAATATTTCCCAAACTAGAAAATATCAAATGCTAACTAGAATCGACATAGTGGTTCATGAACAAGCAAATATTGATTAGCTCATTTGAATCTCTGAGTTAGAAAGCTAATAGTTATCAACAATGTGAAATATACATGTAATAGTGTTTCTTCCATCAAGTTGTAAATGACAGATAAGAATATACATTCGTGGATACCATTCACCCGTACAGTATAATGCTTCACTAATAGTTGTAAGAAAGTTCTATTTTCTCAACTCAAATTTCTTCCCCTAAACAAAGATATTTACAAATCAGAACGAATTCAAGCATACATCAGTACAACCGCACAAAGTTATATTACATGATAAAATGATTTACTTCAAAATAAGTATAATATTAAATATGATAATTTACGTGTAAAACAGGAGGCAAAGAGGAGATGTACTGTATGTTGGTCAAACTTGTGACACGGATTGCGAGGAGTCGAGCCGTTTCATGAGTTCAAGGTATTTTGCATATTATATAAAAAGGAACAGAGCCAGCGGATTTAAATAATGTATGTTGTATTGTGTTAACAAAATAATTTTGTAGGGTCACGTGTTAAAGATATTTGCATAAAGTGCGTCATGTGAAATCCAGCATTTTATGTGGCAACAGGGTGGGGTATGTGGCTAGTCTTTAAAAACCAGTCACCTGGTTACCCATTTAAATCACATTGAGTATTTGTGTGTAATTTATGTTCACAACTCCATAATACAGTTCAATAATACTTCAATAAAATGTATAGGGCATAGTTTGGACTTGCCAATATTCATGCAAAATTACATGTACACGAACATATAATGGCATAAAATGCAGCAAGATTAGATACAGACGTGGTCTAATTCTTTGAAGCTGTGTTTGCATGGCACAGTCATAGTTTTAAACTTTGTTTGCAAAACCTTAAAGTTTTAAACAACAGCTTACCAACAATGACAAGGGTTCACACTGCATAGTTTTAACAAGCTGGCACATTAATTCCAGCTAGGATACCCCCAGTCTTAGTTTTCACATCGACCATAAAGACTGCTGGTGGTTCAAAAACTCAAGTAAACTTTTAGTTCCCAAAACCACAAGTGTGTGTGTGTGTGTGTGACTGTGTGTGCATGGTCTGACTACAACTTACAAGATAAACACAAAGTTTAAAACCATGAGCTAGCTGAAAGACTCTCCCAACAAAAGTTAAGCACTTCTAATCTCCTTACCAGCAGGTTCAACTTCCTGTCCCCATGTTTTCAGTATTCTGAAAGAGGAAGCCCAACCTGATATTCAGTTAATTTTAATAGAAGCAGAAAAGTGATAGAAACAGGTCAGTGAAAGTTTGAGCAAAAACCAATTAAACATAAGAAAGTTATGAAATTTTTGAAGTTGTCATCAGTGGAACCTAAATAGGGAACACTGTGACCGTGTACATGTATCTTGCGAGCTCCTCTCCAGTTTGCTCTGTACAGAAAATTTCATGAACTTTAATTTACTTCTTAGTTATTGATGACAGAAAAGATTTGTTTTATACAGAGGTTGTATAAAAATATACTTGCAATAAATATATTTAGGGTGAATGAATGATTGACAATTTTCTAAAGGGAAAATATAAATTTTTGAAGTTTTTTAGTACTGTAGGGAAAATGGGAGTAGAGCTCGCAAAAACAGTCACATAGTTGCCAATTCATGTTTGATTGATGATCGCACCATCAAAAATTCATGACTTTCTTATTTTTAATCGTTTTTTGGCTCAAAGTTTCACTGACGTGTTTCTCTCTTTTTTCTGCTTCTATTAAAATCAACTCAATATCAGGGTGGACTTTACAGCTCCAGGTGTTTTTATTCAGAATCTGTACTGTGCTGAGTTACTAACCATACAAAGAGGAGCAAACAATGACTCGCACACTAACAACAATGTGTTCAAGAAATTTCTTTGAATGGAGATAAGTGTAGTTTCTAATACCCATTATAAACTGTTTCTATAGGAGTCACACCAATGAAAATACCGATTGAATTTTCCTTATGTAAACAAAGGTGAAACCGCCGTTTTCCCCGCTGTTGCTTTCATACTGCCAGTGAAATTCACTCGCTGTGGCGAGGCCTTGCCGGAAGTGAAGAATTATTGCGCAATTATTAAGCCCGCGCCCCATCTAGCTAGCATGCAGCATGTTCAACAAAAAGTCAACAAACATAGCTGGTTACGATAAAGCGTGCGTGACTGCGACCTTTGACCATTTTCATCGGTCTTTTAATCAGTGTTTTCTCCTAAACGCATTCACAGTGGCTGTTTCATCAGTGTCACACCGATAAAAAGAGAATTTCTCCTGCTCTTGAGCAGGAGAATTTAATCGCCTATTTCTCTTCTTTTCATCGGCTATTCTATCGGCTTTTCTCCTCTGTACCTTTCATACTGGCCGTTTCATCTGATGCGTCGGATGCATCCGATGAAAATTAGGCCAGTTTGAAAGGGTATGAGTTGAAGCTGTGATGTCTTTCTGAGGATATGAGTATAGGAAGTTGACTCGTCCAAGGGGGAAAGTATACTATAGAATTGCTTTACTCTGTCATTTAAAGCGGAGCAAAACATCAATCTAAAGTTTGCTTGAGATTCATCAGTAAAGTTCTGAGAAGATATAAACTTATATCTATCAGGGAAGAAAAAAACATTGCCACAATCAATTCATGAAAAGAGGTAAAACAAATATATTCCAACTCTATGGGCAACAGTGTATGATTGATATTTTGCCACAGAAGTACATGCCTATAAAGGTGGAAAGGTTTAACCATTCATTTTTTTCTTCCTTTTTTTTCAGGGGGGGGGTACCTTTACCAGTTTGCAAAACTCTCAAAGGAAATACAGCTAATATATGACATGCAATTTTATATTTTATTTATCTTGTTTAACAGAGTACATGTGGAAAGAGGAAAAGATATTAAACAGATTGAGTTGTAATGAGTACTGAAAATAAACTTGCGAAGAAGAAAAAATAAAAAGTAAAAGTGGAAGCTCAATAAGGGATGCCCTATTTAAGTATCTCAAGAAAAAAATGATTCACAGATTTTGTGACTTAGATGATTCAAACATTTCCCTAACCTTTTATCTTTACAAAGATTCTTTTTGTTAAGAATGTGAATACAAAAATACAAACAAAAAATGACTTTGATTTAGGTGAATTTTATGCAATATGTCCCATAGTATCCCTATATTTCATCCATTAAAGGGATCCGGTAACTTTGTCTCAGATTCTGAAACAAAATTCTGGATTTAGCTCATGATGCAATGATAATCATAAACCTTTAGGTCAGTCAGGAACCCCATGACTTTTACAAGCTGATCGCCTGTCTGATTATCAAGATATTTATGATTGGAATTACAAATTTTGAAAACCGTTCGCCTGATGGTTTTCATAACACTATAGTCTATTAGGGAAAACGAGTATGGTAAAACCGGTCAATCAAAGATTTTTACTTTTTTGAGGCACTTCTTGATCATTTTGAAGCGCAATTTTTTTAGGGCTTCATTATTACACCATATCACAGACACTAATAACATGTAGGGCCGTGTATCTCAGATTTAACACTGTTAAACGATCCCTTTAAGGTAAAATCTCTTGAGATGACAATGTGTAATGGTACAATGTAGTGATTTGAGAAAGCATCATCATTCAATGGTTATATTAAGAGATTCTTCATTTTGAGATGAAATTTCTGGAAAAAAGGACACATACATGTACATGTATATTTTGTGCAGGACATTGCAGGACATTGCACAAAATCGCCATTTAGATACAGTGCATGGCATTTTTTTCATGTGTGTACCTTGATACCTTAACATTTCTTTGGAAATATTGGCCTTTCTGGTATCACAATATATTACTTTTTTATTTTCTCTAAAAATAAAGGGAGATCACATGCAAAACGTTTTACCCCTGCTTACGATTCACTGATCAGATCCACTTGGCAGAGTAAAGTTTTTTTTTCTTTTTCATATCCTGGGGGGAACAGAGATTTGCTCAACCACTTATTACCTCCTATTAAAGTACAAGTCCACTCCACTGAAAAGTTGAGCTGATTAGATAGACAAAAATCTAAAAAGCCCAAATATAACTTGGTTTTGGAAAATGGTGCTCAGATTTATTTTTAATAATTTGTTTTAATGAGCAAAAAACAAGTTAATGATCGAGTCGGTTGTGACGTAGGGTCCTCACAACACAGATTCGTAATGTAACAAATTTAATGCATACGTCTTTGTGAAGTGCCTCGATACAAACTATTTCATTCACCTGATAAGAATAATGAAACACTATTATTCTTATCAGGTGAATGAAATAGTTTGTATAGAGGCACTTCACAAATACGTATGCATTAAATTTGGTTACAAAATAGCCTATTGTCAGAATGTATACCGCTGGCACTTTCGTTGTGAGGAGCATACGTCACATCCGTACAGCAATATAAATGTTTTGCTCGAAATACCCGAAACAAAAATCGCTCTTAAAAATCACCTGATTGAAGTACGCCCGTGATATTTGGCAGTTTTAACCTTTGATTTATTTACAACATGTTATATTTTTGAAAATCGGAGTGGACTTGGGCTTTAACTGCTTTCAAGCCTGACGAGAAGTGATTGTTAATCATTCTTGTATGCTACTATAGAGGCATTTACACTGCAAGCAAAAACAATCAGTTTTTCTCACGTCAGAGTTTTGTTAGAAGTTGCTAGGCACAGGCGGTGCGCACGAGTGCAATTACCTCACAATTTCATTTTGATTTGACCTTGCTTTTCTCTTGAATAAACACGTTTATGTGAAACCGCGGGGAAAGTGTTGCAGCAAACCTGCCATAACTTTGGCATATGACAATGAATCTTAAAGATCTTTACATTTTTGAAAAGAGGAATAATCATATTAACTATACATTAAACTTTTTTGTAATAACGAAGAAAAAATGGGGACAAAAAACAAGAAACTATGTATGAAAAAAAAAAGGTCCAAAATAATGTATAAAATTACACATTTTTAATCTGTGGACAACAACGATATACGAACATGTTATCAAATAACTATTAAAGAAAATTTCTGTGAAATATCGATTTTATAAACCAATGCGACCGGATGTGTCTGGAAATAATCCAACATAATGCATTTTCATACCTTCAATACGTGCCTTCATGGTTGTTTCACCGCAAATTTTCACCTTCGCCGCGATCAGCTGTTCCATTGCCAACAACGGGAAAACGATTTCGGTGTTATCAGTAAGATAATTGGCATGCTCCGCAGCGCCTGGGTAACTGCCCATAAAGATGACAAAAATCTGATTAAAAACAATTAAAAATTGTATAAGGAAGTTATGAATCTTAGAAGCTGCGATCAGTCAAACACAATTTTTCCCCAGAACAGAAAAGCAGAACAATGGGAGGAACGGGTCAGTGAAAATGTGAGCAAAAATCTGATTAATGATAAGGAATTTATGAATCTTTGAAGCTGTGATCAATCAAAACGCAAATTGATAACTCTGTGATATATATTGTGAGGTAACCTCCCATTTGATCTATACTATAAACAAAATCAGAATTATCTATTTTTTTTCTAAAGAAAATTTTCAATCATACATACACCTGGAATATAATGTTTGCCAATATTTTTCTATACAACCCTTTATTAGATATTCTATTCTGTCATCATCATCATGAAAGTTTATAAACTTTTCTGTACAGAGCAAATTGGAGAGGACTTCACAAGATATGTCACAGATTTGCCATTATGTGTTTCACTGATAAAAACATCAAAAATTCATAACTTTCCTACTTTTTATCAGATTTTGCTCAAACTTTCACTAATGTGTTTCTCTCGTTTTTCTGCTTTCATTAATAATACCAGCTAATTATCAGGGTGGAATTCGCCTTTATCAAAAAGGAGTATGAAGAAAATCATGGCTTACATAAAATCCTGTGCATAGAACCAAAGCCGACCTGTTGTGTGTACCCTATTTTATGTAAGCGTGTACCGTATGCATTTGTCGACTAGCTGTACAAGACATTTTTTATTTGTTTTCAGAGAGGGTAGTTCAACTGCATGTTTGTTCATTACAAAGTTCATGTTTATGAGGAGATCTGTGCAATTGACCGATTATAGCCATGATATTTGAAAAGGGGAATTGTGTTTACAGTCTTGGGAGTAGCCCAGGCAGGTAAATTTGATTCAGTTTGATTTAATAATGGTTTCATTTGAACATTTGCATTGCATCATAACCCATATCCACAAACTGCATTATACTATGTAAACAGCATTTGTACCTAGTTGATATACACAGATATTTGCACTCAAAACATTTTGCACTTCATTGATTTTTTATGAATATAAATTGTATTCACACTTGAAATTAAAAGAGTTGCATGAGATGCAGGCTTGTTACCCACCACCAAGAACATGAAACATGAATTTCCTTCAATAATAAACGTAGCTTAAATAAAGCTGTTGATAAAAAAACCTGAAAGTATGAAATTGTCCATATAATGAACAAATTTTTCAGAATGTCTAATCACAAATATATTGTAACAATATGCACTACGCAGTTTCAGTTTAGAATTTCGGTATACCTGTCTTGGAGTCTTATCTCTCTTCAATTGCACACAAATTTAAAAAATTTGTGAGCTTTCTTCTTATGCTGTCTATCTCTCCAGATTATGTGAAAAAGCCGGGGTGAATGTCAAACAAGAATGAGTAAACACCATTCCAGCTCTCAGCAGATGGTTCATATACAGAGATCATTATTATTCTGAGTCCACAAACCTTTGCTGCCCTATTACTGTGGATTATAAAATCTGGTTGATTCTTTTCCTTCTCAAATCATACATTTGTATACATGTGCATTGTATACAGTAGGCTTACGGTTGCACCATGTGATAGAGGGGGAGGATTGGGGAGTCCTGAAAAGGACTGTTGGTAATCTTTCTTTCTTGAGTGTGTGTGTGTCATCCATTGTACTTGATTTGATTTGAACACTGAATAACAAAGTTATGTTTTTTTGTTTTTTTTAATAAGGGTGTATTTTTTGTATGTTTACATGTCTGTCTGTCTGTCTCTCTCTTTCTCTCTGCCTCACTCTTCCATGTTCTTTCTTCTATTTTTCTGTCTCTCGCACTCTCTCCTGTTTTCTCCCCACCTTTCTACCTCTTTCTCCATGGCAATTCACTTTTTCCTACATTCTTCATGTACATTGGTCGACAGGATGTCTGGGTTTCTGAATAGGATGATGGGTATTGATACTAAAACCATTTTTTACAGGGTTGAGGGTCTATAAGTCTTTCCTTTCCGAAAAATGCTTGTCAGCTGTAATATTGTTTATGACAGTACAAATTGCGGATCATAGCAGACCATAGTAGCAAAAGGTATGATCACAGTGCATTTTACCATCAACAAAATGGTGAACAGTGGAGGGCAGTGAAGTGCATAGTGGCTATACCAGCTTATGTCATGCTATTGCTAATCCTTAGCTGTTTAGCCCATTATTTATATTGCTTCTTTCAAGGGTCTGTGGAAACTATTCCAGCTTTAGCTCCTGCAACTGCAGTTACTTGGTAAGGAATGAATCCCACCAGGTACCACTTTATGTGTTCTACCCATGGATCAAGAGTGGCAAATGTAGATTATTTGGCAATGTCTTTCCAAAAGTCAAAAGTGTTATGTCTAAGCTTGAACCCATGAGCTCAGCGTGCCAAGTTAAGGGCTTAAACCACTCAACTCTGACATCCTCTACACTTCTGTAATGAAACATTACTGTTTGATATCCTGAGGACTTAACATTCCCCTGTTTACCTGTCCAGCTTGTGATATGTAAGATAATTCCTAAACTCTCCCCTTCTCTTTCCAGGTGGTTGTCGATGCAGTGACCGATCTTAAACCCATTGTCATCCAAGGAGAAAGGTATCAAGATGACGAGGGTGTCTAGGAATCTGTGTTTTGCCATCGCTATTGCTGTGGTGAACATCCTCGTCTACTTGACCATGTCAGGAAACTTTGTGGCATTAAAGAGGAAAGAGCCTATTGAGCGTAGCAGCAATGTGTACCATCGTAGGGCGGAGATGTACCAAGAAGAGATATCCAAGCTGGTCAAAGAGGCAGTCAGGGATCATGGTATCAGCCGGGAAAACCTGACCACAATGCTTGAACTGGCATACAGGGAACACGAAACATCGAGCGTACCAACATGGACGACTTCTTCATCCACAAAGGGAAATCTGTACCCAAAATTAAGACCTCCGATTCTGCAGAGCTTCTAAAAAAGTTAAGGATTGAGGAACATGCAAGAGATGGAATGAACATTGAGGATCTTGCACCAATTCACTCTGTAAAGAAGCAGTCAAAACCAATGGATGTTGAAAAACTTAAAGAGATAGATGCTCATGACCCAACACCCCATGATACACAAAGGGATGGAGTATTGGGTGTCCTTGGCAACATGTTTGGCAGTGGTAAGAAGGAAAAACCTATTGTTTTTCCCCATGACTACAACTTGGTTATAAATGAACCCAACAAGTGCAAGAATGACGATGGCAGCGATAGGCAGGTGTTCTTCTTGGTGCTCATCATGAGCATCCATAAAAATTTTGACCAGAGGAATGCTATACGGAAAACCTGGGGTAGTCCCAAAGAGATAAATGGAAAGCAGATTGTGACATTGTTTCTCCTAGCTAAGAACACTAACTCCATGCATCAATCGCTGGTAGAACAAGAGAGCAAGCAATACAAGGATATCATCATGGAAGACTTTATAGATACCTACAAGAATCTCACAATTAAAACAATGATGGGTTTGAAGTGGGCCAGTATTTTCTGCCCCCATGCCAACTATGTCATGAAGACTGATGACGATATGTATGTCCAATTTGCTAACATCATCACGCACCTATCCAAGACTACAACTCCAACTAAAAATTATGTGACTGGATTTGTCATCAATGGCAGCCCTATCCGTGACCCCAAGAGCAAGTGGTACATGCCAAGAGAAACCTACCCCGGTGGTAAATATCCACCGTTTTGTTCTGGGACAGGGTATATGATGTCGGGAGATGTACCGGAGAAAGTGTATGAGACATCGCTTCACACGCCTTTCCTCTACTTAGAGGATGTTTTCTTTGCCATATGCATAGATTCCCTCCACATAGTACCTGTCAACCACAAGGGATTCAACAATTGGCGGACACCATATTCCTATTGCAAGTACAAGCGTATTTTCACAACTCACATGGTCCCACCGACAGAGATGCAGAGAATATGGGGTGACCAGAAGACCCAGAAGGGATACAGATGCTATATTTGATACAGAGATAATATATTTGTAGAGTACATGTACTAGGAAATGTACAGTTTTAATAAACTGTTATTCTTTTATGCTATTGTACAAAAGGTTGACAAAATTAGGATGAGGTGCAATTTCTGAGTACTGATTTTTAACAAAATTTTATGAAAACATGATACACTTGGCCCAGTGCATAAAATAAGCAATTTTGTTTTGCATTTTCGAGGCTTACCGTTAACTGAATCTTCAAATACCATAAATGTGAAGATGCAATTAATATTTTAGAATAGGCAAAAATGTTGCTACTTGAACATGTACTGTTGTGTATTCGGTCCAATGTGCGGAGTGAACTAAACCATCAGAAATATCATTTGTACAGTACTGTAAGATTGACAAGAAAAATATAGAAATTGTAAAGCATATTCCTTATCCCACATTTGGCCTCACTTTGGAAGTTAAGGTGGATGGAAGGCAATGGTTCTGCTCATACATTCATATACCGATATATTTTGATTTTGACTCATATTATGAAAAACAATAGTTTGCTCTCAATGAAATGTATATTTATCTAGATGATGCTGCACAGGATATGTATTCATTGTCAATCCATATCTGTAATCAATATTTGTCAGCTGGCTGGGAATTGGTCTACTACTTTCACAGAGTCTAAAATGTACCTTAAATGAAAAAAATGCATGAATGACAAGATCAGCTATCTTCTTTGATTGAAAAATATAAATACACATGATTACAACATACATTGTAGCATTCTCTCCCTCTTCCTTCTCTTTCTCTCTCTCTCTCTCTCACTCTGTCTCTCTTATTTTCTTCTCTTTCATTCTAATTTCTTCACCTCTCTCTCTATTTCTCACTTTCTCTCTCTCTCTTTCTCTTCTTTCCCTTCCCCCTTTCCCTTCCCCCTTTCCCCAGCTCTAACTATATCGCTTGCACTCTCTTCTCTCTCTCTCTTTCTTACTTTCTCTCTATATCTCTTACTTCTTTTCTTTTACTCTTCTCTCTTTCATTCCACTTTTTTCACCTCTCTCTCTCTCTCTCTCTCTCTCTCTCTTTCTCATTGTTTGTCTTTTTTCTCCTTTCACTTTCGCTCCACTGCACTACTTGTAGCTACTTGCTCCCTCTATATAGAAAACAATGCCTAAGCGGTGCCCGTTGGTCCCCCATGATCCTCTTTTTCTTATATTAATTGAGAGCTGAGTTGATGAGATAACCACCTGTCAGTGACCACGCTGGGGGTCTAATCCCTCCTGGCCAAACTAGTGCAGACAGGCTTTAAACCTCGGGATGACATGGAAAAAAGGGCTCCGTATTTTGTTTTCATGATCCACCTCTTCGCCCCACCTGAAAATTTGTGTACTTCGGTAACTTTTGGTGCTGAATTAAAGTATTGATTTTGCTAAGCGTACAATTTGCACATTATCAAGTAAATGAGGCTTAATTATGTATAATATTATGCACAATCACCAGTATCCTATTGATACAAAATGAGTAGGCCTACTTAAAGGGAATCCAACCTTGATAACAAACTACTTTAGAGTTTAGAGGACAGCAGATAATTCATAGAAGTAGACTGGTGAAAGTTGTAATGAAATCGTAAAAAAATGAGAAAGTTATGATTTTTTGAAAGTTGTAATCACTGTATATATAGGCGCTTTAAATTGGCTGATTCAATGATGTTTCTGTGATGTAGTAGTACTAGCGGACAACTTTCATATTTGTTCCAACACAAAAAATAACTAAAATTGCAATTTTTCACAAATGTATGTAATGACTCGGGAGGGTATTTCTCTATAATATATTTTGAGTAGTGCTATAAGAGAGAAGACACTTAAAGAAAGATAACAAATTAATGATTTTTTTGTACACAACAAACAGAGAGTTATCTGTGACTACATAACAATCCACTGACTAAACCAACAATTTTAGATTCGCATAGACTTAGTGATCTTATATTTCAAACATTACCCGGTAATCACTTTCTTATTATTGGTCCAATTTATTTCAAACTTTCACCATTTGGTTTATCATATGTCTCTGCTTTCATACAAATGAAGTTATAACAAGGGTTGGGTTGCCCTTTAAGATCAATTTGGACTGCATAATGTTAATGTGAACATTTTGAAGCTATAAATGTGCATATTGCTCATAATGATGGCTATAAATTATGCAAATTCTGCATCAATATGCAAATCCATAATTTGGCGATTTAACTGAAAATGCTTAACATCTAATCAATTGAAAGGTGAGATTCGTGGATAGATTTTGGTGTTGATTGTTGCCACTCATGAAACTTGCAGTGTACAGTGTATCTCTATAATTTAATAGGCCTAATTATGCAAATTTATGCAAAAATCCTTTGTTTACACTATAATGCACAAAAACCAGCATCATATCAACAAAAAATGAATATTTAAGATTGGTATGGGCAGCAAACACAGAATTGAATACTTCAAAACCATGAATGTGTATACTTTAAATTGAAAAATAAAAAGATAAATGAAATTAGGCATTGGTATGTAAAATATATTATTTTTGCAATACATCTGAAAACACCAGTATCAAATCACCTGAAAGGTGATAATCTCGTGTGTATTTGGCTGCTTGAGTTAAATATAAATTTTACCACGCATGGAACTGCAAATTTATCAACAAGAGAAAGCTTAAATGGCAATCCAACATTTGTAATAAGTTAATGTATATGAAAGTTGACAAGTAATATAAACAGAATGGCGAAAGTCTGAAATACATGTATATCGGACCAATCATTTAAAAGCGTTATGAATGTTTAAAATATGAGATCACTAGGTCAATCAATTTATAGAATTACCCCAGATTACATATATTACACTACAAGCACATTTGGCGAATTGTTTGTTATCAAAATATTGTGATTTTCCATTTCCTTGATTGAAATTTAGTGTACTCGTGTATAAATACTTCAAGTGTGCTTACTTCTGAAATGATATTAACAGAGCTATGGTTTGTCTGTCTGGATATGTAATGAAGGGTTTGGGAAATGACTTGACAAGTCATTCAATTGTCTTTTTTAAGGTTTAAGGAAGTCATTCAGACATGACTTCCTTCTTTTTATGTTTTTAACACATATTAATCCAAGCGTGGTAGTTAATGTATTTTCCGGTATATGAAGAGTTTTGAGTACAATGAAATTTCCAAGGAACATACCGGTATCCTTCATGTATGTTTCAATTTCCAGTACAGATCAGGTTGTCAAGTGCTTGGGTTATATATATTAGGTTTCAATGACCTTTACTCATGTGACTCATAGCATTACTTCCATGACACCTGTAAACATCTTTATTGCTGGTACTACTTGTACTGTACATGTGTACATTGTATTTTTGTATGAATTACTTGGATTTCATGTATCATCAAAGTGAATAGTATCCAATTCCTATTTGATCTACATGCATAGTACTGTAGTAATTATGTAGTCATTATTATGTGTGTAATTATGTAGTCAGTACTATATATTTACATGTATATACTTTTGAAGATTTAGAGGAATTTCCAAATGTTGTATCCGATGAAATCCTCTTGATAGAGCCAGAAGGGTGTTTATTCATATTATGTGACCAGGATTAGCTTCCTTCTGGAGGCGCGATGGCTCAGTAGTAGAGTAGTGGTCTCGTAACCGGGAGGTCCCGGGTTCAAAACCAAGTCAATGCGCTCTTGCCCTTTTAGTAAGGCATTCATCCTCATTACCAAGTCCCTCGGAGAGGACTTAAAGCCGTCGGGACCAAATAAGCATAAGCAGACGATGTCCCATAACAGCTTTCGGACTTCAAAACTGCAAGGAAATCTCAATTTTACAATGGCAAATCCGAAGAGCTTTGTGGAGAAATACAAAATTTGTAATTTCTATTCCTACTCACATAATGAAGATTACCAGTATGCTATCCATTGTGTTTTATCTAAATTGGAACTCTCAACCTACGTGTGATGGTAATTGTTAGTTGTGAACTTTCAACCTGTTGAAGATTTAGAGATAGACAAAAATTAGCTGATAATCTTATTAAAAATTGTGAACCAGTCAAAAATGTATGGAAACTATACTAATAATAATAATGATAATACATAAGATTTGTAAGGTGCCAAATCCAATTGACAATCAAATGCTCAGGGCGCAGCTTGTGCAAAAGATGAAATACATGATAAATAGACAAAAGTACAATAGGAAAGGTACGGACATGAAAGGTAATGGGAATCAATTATAGGCTAAATTAAACAGATATTTCTTAAGACTATTTGATTACTTAGCAAGGGAAACATCACTCCGAAAGCCAGTGTTCTTGCTAGCCATTCTCCCACGGGAGTCACCAATTTAATTGAAATAGTGGTGTCAGAGTATTCCAACTTTTGAGATACCCACTTACTTGTATAAATAGGACACTCACCTGTGAAATGCATGACAATAGTTTCCTAATAATATGCCTTTTTGTAATGAATTCAAATGAATGGATGTTCTCTCATACCTATGGTGACAATCTATTTTTGGTTCAGCTGGTTTAAACAATCCAGCAGTTTCTATTATTAAGCAATATTTGGCGTGCATAAGTTATTGCTTTGTCATTCAAAGCTCCACAATTATTCAAAAGAGTGACAATAGAACAACTCAAAGAAATCACCTATTTGAGATGCCAGAGTAACAAGATGGCTGCTGTTTGTATCTCTCATTCTTGGTGTATACCCAGTCACCAAGTAACACCCTATCCATTTTATGCAGGTCAATGGACTTTTACTACTCTGACATCACTATTTTAATCAAAATGGCAGCTCCCTTGGGAGAATGGCTAGCAAGGAAACTGCAAAATTTGGAGAAATTGTTTTCCTTGCTATGTAATCAATAGGAGTAACTACAAGATATTTTCAACTGGCTGACAGTTTTAAATAAGATTATAATAATAATAATATTCAGTTTTTGTATAGCGCATATCACATTATATAACATCCCTGTGCGCTTCCAAAGAGCTTTGGAAATTATTACCCTAGCTTTAGATCCGGCAGCCGTTATCAGCGCACAGTGCATTTCAAGGAATAATCCTACCAGGTACCCATTTACCTCACCTGGGTCAAGTGTGGCAAATGTAAATTGATGTCTTGCCAAAGGACATTAGTGCCGTGGCGGGACTCGAACCACAGACCTTGTGATCCACAGTCCGGTGACATATCCACTCGACCACGACAGCTCTACTATCAATTAATATGTATTGGGTTTCTTTCTCTTTTAAACTGTCATGTCAAGTACAATCATGCTTATTAAAGCACAGTAAATTATGATGGCAATCCAGTCACTTCATGCTGTTTTATCCATTTATACTCTTTTTACCAGAGTACTCGCTTTTTAATAAAATGATCAATTAATATTCAGATGTAAAATTCCCTATTTGTAAATACCATACTTGTGAATAAATTGTGTATATAGTGGTATAATCCTGCAATTACTGATGAATATATAAATAACTAGAATATATATGCTCTGAAATGCTGTTATGTATTTTTGTGCGATAATGCACATTTTATTGAAGCCTTTTTTTATGTACATGTATTCAATCATAACAGTTATATAAAAGTACTTCTCTGCCTAGCTTGTAGTTTTTTATGTAGCTCATGTTGAGGAATTGAACAGCCTTGTATTCCTGTGTCAAAGATTATGTTGATTCCTTTTTGTTTAGTAATATTCATATAATATTCTGTTTAGTTAGCAATCCTGGAGAAATGAAGGGTTTTCTTTGAAGGCAGGTTTTGAGTTCTTGTCCTTGTGTAGATAATTAGATATGGCATTGTTACTCGATTGAACAATATTTACATCAACTGTCCTGCAGGCACCCAATATGTATTGGACAGCAGCGGTTGTTTCATCTAAAACTTTAGCATTTCCTCTAAACTCAAAGAGTATAAATTTCCAGGAATGTCATAAAAGTCATATGTACATGTTTATATTTGATGAATTGTGTTTTTCTGACATTTTAGCAAATATTTTTAGTCATTCTCTGTTTTATGATCAAATCCACCCTAAAAATTTGTAAAGAGGAAAAGAAAAAAAAAACCTGCATTTATGATGAAATTTTTAGCTGTGCTTTTACTTCTCTACCAGTACTTTGTAAAGTAAAATGTAATTACTAACACAATGATTGGAAAAATCCAATATTGATGTAGATGTAAATTTGTGTGCACAGAATATTTGTCAGTTTGTGTCTCATCCTAAGTGAATATTATGCTCATTAGCTCTTCCTTTTTACAGAAATATATAATGTACTAATGTGTATTAAATGAAGCAATTAAGGCCTCGTTCACACTATGGATGGGAAGTAATATATTTGTTTATCATATAACACAGATACATCATATGTTTGGAGCCAGAAAGGTGTTAGTTCTGTGTAAATTAATACGAGTTAGCACCCTTCTGTCTCCAAACAGACGACATGCAAGTTCAGATATGTAGCAGCATTAGGACCTTTGTTGTGCTTTTGTCATCCTCACTTTCCAGTCACTTATACCTAATGTGAACAAGCTTCAATGGACAAGATCATGTAGTAGATGTGAAGCCAGCGATTATGCATCATTGCTATATATCTATTCAGGGCTGTTAAGCCATATTTGTATGTATTTGATGTTGGTGGGGATGGCAAGCCATAACATTACGTAGAAACAACTAATGTATGCAATTTGCATTCTGACTACCGGTATTGAGATCCAGTTGTTTGTGACAGGTGAATGAAATAATTCATATTGAAGAATTTGGTTCAATTATGAAAGTGGCCTGTTAAATTTAGGGGATAATTTATTTGATGATTTCCCTTGGCCCATTTAACAGTATAATCATGAATAGCAAGAATAATAGCCACAAAAATATAGTTTACGTAGTATCTGCTGGATAGATCCCTATATTGTTGTAAGTATTATGTTTTCTGTTCAGTATATCAAACACAAATTTTATAAAAATTCTGAGTTGTCATGTTAATCATTCCATAATATTAATGCTGCACTAAAATTGATGACAAATTGCAGATGCTTTTTTATATATTTAAGTACTTAAAATTTAGCATTTTGCCCATCAAATTGGGGAGTTTTTTTTTCTTCATATTTGTGTACTAAAATATTGAATATTTACCCATCGAATTGTAGAAAGCTTTAAAAACTATATATTTGTCTGCCAAAAATTAGATATCATGGGATGAGCTTCTTAGTCACAAAACAGTCAGATATACATATACCGGTAGACGCGGAGCTATAGAAAGGAACTTGAGAAAGTCATAGACCTATTTATCTTTTTAGAAGAAGAAAGAAAAAAGTTGTTGATTTGTGCATAGAACTACACGTATATGTATCTTGAAATGCTTGAAAATCTCTGGAAAAAATGTCACTGGTGGGTGTAGAGCGTTAAAAAAAGAGATAACCTCAAATTGGCTCAAAAGTTCATTTCTGAGAGAAAGTCTTCACCCATACAAGATTTAAGTGATCATGTACGAGATTTAAGCGATCATGTCACGAAAGGGATCCCAAAATAGCTCAAATTGATATATATTATGCAAGAATGTTAAATGGTTAAAAGAAAAATTTACTCCTATGTTAGTATGATAGCTCTAGAAGCATCCCTCGATATGCAATATTGGGTGTGGTTTTTCATTGTTTATAATTATTATTATTATTATTATTATTATTATTATGAATATTAGTATTATCATTATTAGTAGTATTAGTATTATCATTATTTTATGTTATTTTGTTGCTGTTTTTATTTTAGTTGTAGTTGTTGCTGTCATTACTTTATTATATTTGGTTTGAGCCTCTGAAAGTCATGAATGATTCTGGTTCTAGTCAGATTTCATCCAGTTTTCCTTCTTTTGTGTTTATAAACTTATTCAAGTTGTCAAGTATTCCTATCAGATTGTACAATATGTATGTGTTGTTTCAATTTTCTATTATTATGTAACTTTTGAAGTAAATGTTTGTTTTTTTCTACAATGCAACTCTTTCTCTGTCTCCACTAGTCCGGATTAATTGTGTCCGTTATTAATTTTTATTCTTCTATCACACGCATCGATCCCACACACAGCGCGGTGTCTCCACTCATCGTGCGATCCCCCATAGTACCGTCGAAAAAACAGAATGAGCTGAGAGGAATGGCAAGGTCTACTGTCAACGTTGAGGGTGTGTTATTTTATCAGCTGATTGGGCGCGCGACACGGAAACGGTCCAAAGGCTGGACTTATGTCTACACCTGTCTGAGCGTTCGTTAGTACTTAAGAATCACATTCTATGTTCTTTAGAAATACACTATTAAAAGACAGTTCGAGTTTGAAAGAAAAAAAAGTATTTGTGTTTGATTTCTTCGTTGACGATTCAAGGCACGCCCCCCGTAGCTACGCCACTACCCCTTTGAACTACCATGTCATATTCTATTCAACTGCTAAAAGACGCATTTTCCAACCTCTCATCCTCATGCCCATTTTAATTTCATAAAATGCCAAGGTCATCAATTGCTCTTCGTTCAGGAATATACAGGTTTAGACAATGTTGACATTTTCAAACTCGAGGCAACTGCATTTAAGTTACCAAATGCCAATAATGTGAAAAAGATTGAGACATTAAAGAGAAGGTTGAGTTCTGGGGAGAGGTGAAAAATAATTTGTGAGCGTTATCATTGTTATTATGCAAGTGTGGAAGAACATCAGAGAAAAAATATTCCCTGAAAAGCATGGCTCTTCAAATGCCTTGATATTCTAAAAATGAAAAGTAACGGCTTAAAAATGAGGTCCGAATTTTATGCCACATGTTTGTGTAGTCCCATATACATCTTTCTGTGAATAGTGCTATTACCTTACCCACTGGCGTAGTTTTATTTCTAATTCGATACAAGTGATTTACAAATGTAGCTAAAATGACATGATTTTCCGGATTTTTCTCATGTTTTTGGTGTAAATTATCCTTTTTATGCGTTTGTTGGAAAATTACAAATTCTCGAATTTATAGTCGGGCAAAAACCCTTAAAGGAGCTACACGAAGAAAATTCAATACAACTGATAATTAGAACAAATCACATATGGATGGAAAGAATATCTCTTGAAAAACACGAAAAATTTGCTGAGAAATCATAAAGATATCATGAAAAGGCGTAAAATGCGATTTTTCAAGGCCCTTCTCGGACCCCTGAACGCCCAGGAACGTAAGCCATGCACACGAGCGTAGCGAGCTCTGAATTGTGACGTCACATACTGGGCAAACACAGCCAGCTAGATAGACTTGCACTCGTTCACCCATGTATCTACGGCAATTTGCCACTCACTATTTTGTAGCTCTTTCGCATCATTTTACATTTCATTCAGGAGTGTGTCATCTTGAAACGTTATAGAAAACATTTGCGGTATTATTGTACTCTTTATGAAGGAATTATAGGCTATAAACGTGGTTAAGAATAAGTTCAGACTTACTAGTAGAATAGATTTACGTGTTTGACAACTCGATCCAGCTATAGCGGGCCTGTGCGAGATGAGCTCCCGGAGCGACTCCGGCACTTGCCGGAGTCGCTCCGGGAGCTGATGTTGCACGTTTCGTCGCCTACTCTACAAGGTACAGGGGCTAGCGCATCGACCATCTCCAGCTGAGCTCAGCCAGTCAACATTTTTAAAAAAATCAGAACGAAACTGATGGAATAAAAATTGGCACAGTAGGCCTATATGTGAAAAGACCCCCCTCTCTTTTTCTGCTCATATAATTTGGTATGATTGTTAGGGCTCTCCATCAAAAGTTACTGGGCCAAACCACAAAATGAGGACCCTCTAGCAGGAATGTTTTTAATGCGATTATGATGATGATGTACGATGAGTAGATGCTCTGATTGGGAAAAATCTGAGATAAAGGTATAAACTAATTCGGTTCAGGTACTGTTTTTATGCCGATTTCAAACTGGGGGGCTTCAAGCATGCCTAACAAAAGCATCGAAATCTCAACACACCTGACTCATTACATAAGCCATGGACTCCTCTTTTCTTATTATTTGGAAGCCCCCCAGTTCTGGCCGACATATACTACAGTGGTCTGAAACCGAATTCATCTATTCTGGTCATATTTGACATGATAAGCACTTACTGATTTCTGCATATTAGACTTAGACCATGGCAAATAACCTGAATAGTACTTCATTGGTCATGGTCAGTTTAGGTTGTTGATAACGACGATTGGATTTTGTGTGTGTGTGTGGTTATATAGGATCTGACCATTTACAATCATCAGCAGTGTCTCCAGTGAATCATCTTGATCATGCACAACCAATCACATCACCGACGCTGCAACCCAACCCTTGCCCTCCATCACCATCGCCGCTATTGCCTCATCACCATCATCACAATTATCATCACCATCATATTCATTATCACCATCATTATCACCATCATCAGTATCACCATCATCATTACCATCATCATCATCATTATCACCATCATCATTATCATCATTATCATCATCATCATCACCATCATTATCACCATCATCATTATCAATACCCTAATCCCCCTTGTCCTGCCCTGTCAATATTGTCAACGCAATAAGCATCTAAAGTTCCCCAATCGAACCCTACCAATATCATTGTCAAGTTAACAACATATTCACTGTCATCATCACCAACACAGCATCTACAATTCCCAACTGCAACACATCCATCTGCAGCAACCATTACCACTACTATAGTCGAAGACAATGAATAATTAATATTTCACTTTTATGTGTATAATTTTAATGCAAAAAAATAACAATGTCTTATTTACACTATTATAACAATAATACCAGTTGCCGTGAATGAACATATTTTCTACCCCTTTGTGATTATTGCACAAGTACAATCACCAACATTTTAGAATATATTGACATATTAATGTTTGTTCAAAGATCAGAGATCACATAGTATTTACATGAGGAGAGTGAGCATGTGGCAAGTCTTCAAGCAAGCATTGAGAACAATTTCATAAAGGTCTTCATTCAGTCTGGAGACATTTACCCCTGCCCCCACCAAATAAATAAATTAATAATACATAGAATAAAATGAAATATAATAAAACTAAAAAAAAGAATAATTATTTTTACATAAATATAATTGAAATAAAAATTAAATAACATTACAAAATATAACAAATTAAAAAAAAATTAAAAAGTAATGAAAAAAAATACAACAAATCAAAGCACAGAAAGAAGACAAAGAACACTTCCAAATGGCAAACTGAAACTACTTGAGTAAGAAGTAAGTTATGACTCGGGAATCATTGTGTCAAATACATAGCATTCGTTGTGTGATAGGCATTTAGAGTTAAAACGTGCAAAAGATACCAATACATACATGTAAATACAGCCTCAAGAACACAATTATAGTATTGCTAGAAGAAAAATAAAGAACCAAGACAAGACGTGAATGTAACAAAAATATAACAGAAAATTAGATCATTTCCTAAAGAGGGAAATGAAATGTCGAATCCATCCATCAATCAGATGTTATCTAGCCGTCTTAGCACGGTACTCGATAATTGTTTCCAGCATCCGGGTAAGTGTTCTTGATGATGGCCTGGACACAGGAGGGAGCTGGACTCGGATGTCTTTGTCCAAGACACCCCAACACCAGCGCACAAATTGTTGGTACGCAACATATCGGTATTTCCTGCATTTCAAGGAATGGTAAAAAAGCAATAATAAAATAAGAATTTTCAATATTCCTCATATTTGTAACATAAACTTCTTCTTTAAAATAATGATTATCTTTATTATAATAAAGATAATCATTATTTTAAAATAAATTTTGTGCAAAGGGCATAGGGCGGATAGTGGGTAGACTTCATTCGCATGAATAACTGTTACCCGACATATGACCGGGCAATAATATGTGCGGCGCCGTTATTACTATTAGGCGCATTATAAATGTGAGCTATTATTATTATTATTATATAAATCGGGTTGTCAATAATTTATGAGTAATGATTTATACCACTCATTTTATAATCAAAATGTGTGTCCCCCCTCCCAAATTAAATAAAAATAAAAAATCTTATATGTAAAAATAATCATACCTGATTGATACACGTCTGTAAAAAACAAATTTCGCATACACACACAATCATGAATTTACATACTCAAGACCCGACATTTTTATTGACTTACTCATTATTTCGAGCACCAAAGGCTCTTGCCTGCTTTCGCCACTTCTCTGTAAAATGCTGCCATGCAATGTACAATGTTGCAGGGTTGACAATTGCAGGATGAAAATCTCGAGCTTGAGTGATGCACTCAACGCCACTTGCTTCCCTTCTGTCGCAACCTCCGGAATTTCTCTGCAACAGAGGCAAAGTATTTGGCAATGACCACATTGGCACCTAAAACAAAAACAAAACAAACTGGAATAAATGCACGTGTTTATGGATATTTACCGGTAGATAAGAATCTATATATGGGGCCCACTTTTCATCATATGATACTGGTCACTGTACTGCCTACTGCAGTACTGGATCTTATAACTACATGTATTTACAAATAAGACTATAGTCAAGTATAGACTATACACAGCGTTGTAGCTGGCGTCTGATCTGGTCGGGCTAACTATAACATGATGAACAACAGCCCTCAGCCAGCTGGAGCAGCTAGCACCATCATCAAAATCTGGTGTATATAGCTGACAATTTGGCAAACAAAATTAAACCATACAAATTACAATAGAATATTACAATGGTGCAACAAGCATGACATTGGCAAGCAGTTGACATGTATGGTGTAGCTCCGGGGAGAAGCGGTGGAGCGACGGAAGGCCAAGGGCAGTGCAACTGCAAGGCAAGGACCAAACAAGGACCAAGTGTAAAGAAACAAACACACAAACAAGCAAAAAAATATACCAGCTTCAAACGAGAGAAGAACATTTATATATGTAGGGGTCTAGGTATGTCAACATATTTCTTTGAAACTCACCAATTATCCTTATTTCTTGGGTCGAGACGAGTAATATCTCTGTTTTCCCGAAAGCTAGCCAACACCGTCACCTGGAGCAGGTATCGCTAGCCCTTGCTCTCCCACGGCAACCGGCTGCAGCGGCTCTGGTTCGTGCTGGTAGGCTCGCGGCATGCATTTGATCTCTACCATCATCGCCGAGTTCTTCCTCTTCTCCTTCTACTCCTACAAGTTCTCCTACCTCCCCAGCATCATCATATCATCACTGTCAACGGAATCACTTTCTTCACTGATGTCAGTGTCCATATTTAATAGCTCAATTTCCTCTTCTACAGCCGACAGTTTGACCTCAAGATTATGCTTCGAAATTTTACAGAGTCGCGTGTATCTACAATGTATTATCATATGCGCGCGTATAGCAGTCTGCAGCCAGATGCTTCGTGGCTAGCCGTGTCCCGTATGTGACGTCACAAATATTGACGCTCTACAAAGGACCGCTGAAGGCAGAAAATCTGGATCTCAAAACTAACATTTTGAGAGTTGATTACTGCGGGCCCCAAACATATTTTGAAAATGGGAGTTGTTGTATTTGATCAGTAAGGCTTCCCCTTCGCAATGATATGAGTTTTGCATCAATTCAAAACACTTTTGATTCTTCGTGTAGGTACTTTAAGTGCCCCGTTTTACATAGGAAAGGTGCCCCTTTTTTATTTCAAATAGGTGCCCGTTCCTCATTGTTATAAGTGCCTCTTACCAACTCTGATAAGTGCCCCTTTACCTCGGACAATTTCCCTATTCAAATCTGAGAGGTGCCCATTTCAATTTAACAAGTGCCTTGTTTTTGTAATAAGTGCCCTTTCCTCTTTCTTTGGTGTGTGCCCCTTCTCACCTCTGAAAAGTGCCCCTTTTATTTTGACACGTGCCTCCCCTTTCTTTGTAATAAATACCCTTTTTCCTTCTGGAAAAAATGCCCTTTTTTAAAATAAGAGCCACCTCCCCTTCTTATAAATGCCGCTACTCACACCTCTGAAAAAACCTCTATTAAAATCTCATATGTGCCCCTTTTCCTTTAAGTGCCCCTTTCTATTTTCACAAGTGCCCCTATTCATCTCGGGTGAGTGCCCTTTTCAGGTACAAGAAGTGCCCCTTACAACCTCTGATAAGTGCCCATTCACCTCTTATAATTGCCTCTTTTCAAACCTGAGAGGTGTCCCTTATATTGTGTCTCTTTTTTATTCTTATAAGTGCCCTTTTCATTTCCGGTGTGTGCCCTCATTCAAATTTGGGAGATGCCCCCTTTAACTTTGTAATAAGTGCCCCTTTTCATATCTGATAAGTGCCCCTGTTATTTTGACACGTGCCCCCTTATCCTTCCTAATTAGTGCCATTTTCCTTCTGATAATTGCCCTTAAAGGGCAAGCCCACTCCAAAAATAACTTACTTTCAATAAAAGCAGAAAAATCAGACAAACCAATCAAAAAAAGTTGAGCAAAATCGGATAACTAATAAGAAAGTTATGAATTTTTGAAAAAGTATGTAAAACTATAGAACAATGAAAATCACGACACAAATTGCCAAGATGGTTATCAGTTTGTGACGTCATGTCCTCACAACTTATCAATTGCTTTATATAGTTTAATCCCATTAATTTCCTTTTATCCCCAATAAGTTCCCCATGCCTTTGCCCAGGTTATATGATTTGTATCATATTGCGTGCATGACATTTCCAAAAAACTTTTATGAATTTTGAAGAATTGATACTATTTTCTGAATATTGTATTTCATAATTATTGATTTTTATATAAATAGTTTATCAAAATTCAAATTTTTCATGATTTAAACGGACAAAATTACTCTTTATTTGTGCATCCACACAAAAACATATTACTAACAATCTAACTTGGATGCTTGTGTGAAGAAATAAGATTCTTAGGGTGAAAATAGGAAATTTATATTATCAATATAAAGAAAATAATTAGTGGATAGTGAGGACCATACGTCACAGACTCATGAGTGAGTTGCCAATTTGTGTAGTGATTTTCAAAGTTTTTCATGTCATTGAAAATTCATAACTTTCTTATTAGTTATCCGATTTTGCTCAAACTTTTTTTGATTGGTTTGTCTGATTTTTCTGGTTCTATTGAAAGTAAGTTATTTTTGGAGTGGACTTGGGCTTTAATTCTCTTTGGTAATAAGTGACCCTTTTCCGTTCTCATAAGTGCCTTTTTTCATCTCTGGTGAGTGCCCCTTTATCAGGTGCGAGAAGTGTCCCATTTTTACCTCTGATAATTCTCCTTTTTACTTTGACACGTGCTCCTTTTCTTTTCTTTTCTAATAAGTGTCATTTTCCCTTGGGATATGTCCTCATAATTTAAAGCAACTAAGAGCATTTTTTTAAATTAATATCACCCAAGGTTCGCTCGCTACGTTCGCTCGCATTTAAAGTTGATATAATTATGTTTGTTATCAAATATCTTTTCAGTCTTTCAGAATTTGTTCCCCTCTTTATAAGATGTAATTTTTCGCACTGTGACCTCTCAAATCTTAAAACTTTTGCTCGCTTGCTCGCAAATAAATATATTCAGACCATCACACCCAACTGCAGTATTTTGGACCATGTAAAGATAGAAACCAACATTGAAATCATCCCTGATAATGTAATCACAATGTAGGGGTATATATCAATGTCCACATATGACATATTTTCACTTTGATTTTTCCCTTTGTAGGTGCCCCCTTTTCCAGAAAGTGCCCCTCTTTGTTGGTGCCCCCCCCCCCACTTTGTTATGGGTGGGATATTAACTTATCATCTCACTTCTCAAAGTGTGAAGAACATTAATGTAAGCAATTGTCAATTGCTTACATTTGTTAATAGTGGATAGATGCAAAGCACTCTAGCCTCATGAATAATCAACATAACAAAAAACAGTACGCCAGATCTAAAACGTAGTTTGTAGGCCCCCATCATGACCGTTATCGTAAATATCTGCACGCGCCCATGAAAATAATTGCCCATTATGCCACCTGGTGGTGATGCGGATTTTGTTCCGCCCCCCCCCCCGAGATAAGTCCAAGAAGTTAGAGGGGAGGAAGGGAGAGGAGTTTGGGTGGATTGTGTTTTAAGAAAAACTCATAATTTCAATTCTGTATAATAATGTGTTGAGAAATACGAAACTCATTTTTAAATATATATTTTTTGTAAGTATTCAGTATATTTCTGAAGATAAAAAGCAATGCTTGTTCTAGTTTTGGGGATGAAACAACAGTGTTGTGCGGTAATCATTTCCTAGTATGTGATTGTGATATATTTTAGTCCTATACATTGTGAAATTATGAACAATGAACTATGTTGTATTTATGTTCGTTTATCAAATGATAAAAAAGCTTTGTTATTATTTTGCAGTTTTTGTATAAACTATGTTATGTACGAAAAAGAATTGGAGTTTTGAGAAATAAAATCAATGAATACAAAAGAAAAAAGAGAACTAATCGGTCGCCATTGCATACACTAATTGTTGCTATAGGTAGGAAAACCTTGTCCTACCTATAGCAACATGTAATGTATGCAATTCGCATTCTGACTATTGAAAATAATAAATTGAATAAAATAATTTGTAACAAGGTACTTAACAAATATTTGTGCATTCAATCAATTTGTCTACATTACGATAATGGCCTATTAATAACTAACAACAAACGCCAGAAGGTGAAGCCATAACAGTTACAAATAACATACTGGCGCGGTATGATTTAGAGTAAAAAGGCACAACTTCCTTTATCGAAATGATTGATCTAGAGAAGGGATCATTTGACAATTGACAGCTTTGAAAACGAGCACGATTATATTTCTAAAAAAGGCAAAGTCCGTCCTTATGAAATTTGGCCCATTATCCCCTCCTCCCGACTCGTATTGGAAAGGAAAATACTTTTCAAACGTGAACAATGGGCCTTAACACAATTGAAAGGGGGCACTTATCAAATTTAAAAGGAGCATTCATCACATCTTGTATAGGGCACTCATTACATTAGTCCAGATTCTGTCCTTTTTATATAGATTTTTTTCTTCTCTTCAATCATCATTTTCCCCCTCCCTTATGTCCCATAGGACTATATCCGAAAATACACCTATCAAAAAAAAGAATGCAAGGACTGTCTCCGTTCCAGCGTTGAGGGTGTGTTCTTTTCTCAGCTGATGGTGCGCAAGACACAGAAACGGTCCAGGCAATAGACTATCATTACATAATGTATGAAAGGGTTCTGTCTTGTCAAAGTAAGAGGGGCACTTTCAGATTTGAATAGGGACATTATCAAGAGTGGAAAGGGGTACTAACAATAAGGGGTGAGGGGCATTCATTAGCCATAACGTGATTTTTGTTTTACTTTGGACGGCATTTTGGCATTCAGATTTGAACAGGGACAATTATCAAGAGTGGAAAGGGATACTAATAAGAAGGGGAAAGGGGTGCTTATTAGCCATAACGTGATTTTTTTTTTTACTTTGGTCGGCATTTTGGGGTAATACATGGCATCCATGCTAAAACTCTTGCCAAAATACTAACGAATAACATAGGGGAAGATGCCACGCGCATTTTGTTAATACTAAAAATTACATTTTTCTTTTGGCTCAAAATTTGAAAGAATATCCAAAACCATGATTTTTCATTTTTTGACAGAATATGTATTATCTGAGAAATACCGTTCAATTGATATAATTTTCATCATGAGTTTGAAGTAGTAAAACTGTTTAATATACATTTGAAAGTTGGATATTACACACATAATGTAAGGCGCAATGAAACATAAAAGTGTCACTTACCCAGAATATAGGGTTATCAAAACTAATCACATCTCAAAGTTTTTAAAACACCATAAAGCTGTCCATTAAAACACTCTTTCTTGATTAAACATATAATATATGTTTTCATGCTACACAAAGAAAAGAAAGATTCAGATAATGTGATGGATAAGTCATTTTATGCTATCCTAAATGAGTTTATGTCTTTTTACATGATGCGCATTTTGGTTGGAAAACACTCTGTACGTGTACATTTACAGGTTCCATGTACCGTATAATAAATATGGCAATTCTCACATGTATTAGCAATATTAGTCCATAGGCAAATAATTGAAAAGGCCCCACCCCCTTAGACACAATCTTAAATTAAGTACATGTATTTTTGTTAGGACCTTTAGCTATCAGAATGTGCTTGATTGCCCTAACTTAGGTTGTGGGTGTGACAACTAGGGCTATTACCATGGTAACGGAGCAAGAAAATTGTAATTTTAGAAAATGTTATATAATTATTTGTAATTCAGAAAGTTAAAGACACATCGAAAACGTGTCGATATGTGTATTTAAAGCATCTCATTTGATTACAACTGCAAGTTATTACAGGTGTCAGTCATATTTAATCATTGCTGATGCTATGCAAACAGTGAGAGAAAAAAAATTGATATTTGTATTTAAAAATACCTGAAACTAATAAAGATATTGTTAAATAAATGTTTGCATAATTCTAAGTGATGACTTTCTGTTTGCTAGGACCCTCAGCTATCGTAATTTGTTTGTTTTCCATAAAGTAGGTGATGGACGTGACCGTTAGGCCGTAATCATGGTAAAAGATCAAGAAATATTTGAATTGTAGAAATTACTGTAATTGTTTTTCAACAACATGAAACGAATGGTAATCAATCTAATAATTTTAGCTGACCGTTTGATTATACTACAAGGAAATGGGTCATCTAAAGCCACAGTAATGTAAAAAAATGGCAGTTGCCATGGAAACTGAATATTAAAGAAATTTAGGCATTTCATTACGGTCAGATGAGCAACTAGGGGCCGCCTTATGGCCCTTGTGGGGTCCAGGGGGCAGAGCCCCCGGAAGCTCAGGGAAAAATCATTCCATTTCAGCAACATTTGTAAATCACTGGTATCGAATTAGAAATAAACCATGTTTCAATTTTTTGGGGGGGAATGCCCCCCAAAATGCCCCCCAAGCCCCCCCCCCTCCATCAGTACGCAAGTGTGAGGGAGCATAGTGAACGATAGGGGTGAAGGTGACGAAAGTGACTAACCCCTCACAGGTTTTTGAAGTTTTGTTGTATTAAAAATTACATTCCTTAGCAAAACTATAGTATAAAACAAGCAATATACTTTTTTCACACTTCACTTTTCTCGGTATTTACTTGTACATTTTGAAGGATATTATGCGAGGGAGCGTAGCTATCGAGTGAGAAGATTTTTGCATTTTTATTTGTCTAAATGCTGCACCCTTGGGCCCTCCAGAGCCTAAAAGTGTGTTGAAGCCTTTAGTCAGTATTTGCTATACACTTTTTGTGTGCACTTTTTCAAATTTTCGGGGGCGATCCCCTAAAAAAATGAGGGTGTCCCCCCCCCCCGGATCACCGCCCCTGCCGTCAGCTATCATAATCTGCTCGTTTTGTCATAAAGTTGATTGTGGATGTGAGCACCATGGCCGTTACACACAAGAAAAACCTGAAGTTTTATAAATACCACATATTTGTAATTGATCAACATAAAAACAAATATAAACGTCTAAGTCAAAGTATTTGAGCTTCCAGGTTGATTGCAATGTAATCCCGGCCATTTGGGGTCACGATAAGTTAGCCAAAAATGTTGTTAGCATTGAAAAAGTATAATAACAAATTATAATTTGTTTTTAAAGAAAGCTCTAGCTTTTAATTTACAAACCGTTTGAAGTTTTATTTTGTATTCCAGTAAACCACACGGTTTCACTTACATCCTACTGCAAATATAAACAAACTACAACAGTGGCGGACCCGGGTGGGGTGGGGTGCATTGGCACATGCCCCGCCCCCAAAAAAGGAAGAAAATACCTTTTTTAATGACCCTTTTTTGTGTGCTTATACAGAATTTACGGACTTTTGTCCCCTTTTACATTGTTGGGTAATAAGGCCTAGTATCAATCGTGACTATGAAAATAAGAAAAGACAGATTATTATTTTTTTTGTTAATTGTAAATTCGTAGCAGTATATTAAAGAATAGAAATTTCAGCTGCAGATACTGTCAAAACTAAAATCAATGTTTAGAGGTCGAACAGAGGAAAAGAGGCAAATAACATAAATGCTCGGTATATCATGCATATTATGATAATTTGCATGTGACTAACCTGAGATTACCATGCAATATTCAAGTAATGTGACACTGTTATTGAAGGCAATTAAAATTTCGCTTTTCATCATTATTAAATACATGTACAAAAATACTTCCCTCCGATTATGTCCTGGCAGTTTTTTTTAATGTTGTTTCAGCTTTCAGTTTATGGCAAAATAATGAATATAATAAAGTATACATTCATGCCAACGTTTTTAATATTTCTTTTGTAATCCCCATGTTGGTTATTCGTATACTACACGTCTAAAGGTAAATTCAAGACGACTATGGATAGTTATCAAAGCATTGTCCCGCACCAGACTATGGGGCAAATTTGATTGTAAACACAGTCAAATGCTTTTTATTGTCGTCAAAATATCCAGACATCATTATAGAGGGCATGTGAAAGTAATAATGTTTAAGGAAACCTCACCCCAAGTAATAATTAGAGATTTATAGTATTCTTGTCCATTAATAATAATAATAATAATAACAATAATAATGATATTACATGTATATAAAGCGCCTTTTCATAAGATACAAAGCGCATAAACAAGAAATACAAACAAAACCAAAACAACAAAAAAGAGAACAGTAGGGCGCTTTCGCAACGCGACGTAAAGCAAAGAGTACGGTAACGCGAGCGAAAAAAACAATCTGCGCATGCGCGAATCTGAAATTTCCGCGTCTTGTCGATTTTCACAACCGTACGCGGCAATGATAGCGTTCGTTCCCTAAACGCGACGGGAGAGCTGTATCGCTGTAATTCTCCCGTAGTCTATGCTTCCGTCGCGTTTGCGAAAGCGCCCTATTATCATACGAAGCTTACTTTAATTACAAACGGAGAGGAATATTATGCAAAAATAGAAAATATGTGTTTTCAGACACTTCTTGAAAACTGTCAAGAGTATGGCAATAACGGAAAAAGCCCTGTCACCGGATTACATTTCCGATGAGTTGGCCTAACATATGTGCCTTAGAAGACTGCGGACGAAAGTACAACAGTACGAAAAACAAGTTCTAAAAAAAATGTCTTTAAGAGAGAAAGAGAGGTTATTGCTAAATGAAATGAAAGGGGCTTTGTGACTTTTAAGGAGGAAATTACGATTTCTATTGCTCGTGACGGCTATTTTGAATTTTCTATTAAAAAAATATTTAAAAAACAAAAAAACTCAAGAACTTCCGCCCCCTAGACTCCTGGCAACGGCTCTGCCCCTGCACCCCATCCGTAAAGATAGAAGTGTTTCCCAAGACAACCTTTTGTTGTAAAAAAAAATGGAGAGAGTGTGAGTTTTATGAAGTTTCAGCTTTTAAACGATCACTCCCGTGGATTTTTAAAATTATTTACAGTGAGCACTAATTTGTTTCTTCATTTTTGCCCCCGGAAATCTGAAAATCGCGCCGGCCGATATTTCGCTCAGTAGGGGGTAGTGAGCACCCCCCTGGATCCGTGCCTGGGCTGGTCTACTATAAGGAAAACATGATGGGGCACTTGTGAAGTTGTTTCCGCTTTGTATATGATTCCCAAATTAATTGATATAAAATCTTATATCTGCAGAGCGCCATCTTTGAATCTGTAGTTTTTTTTTTGTTACATTGAGGAAGCAGAGGCTTCCCCAACATAAGATAAACAATGCAGATACGATATAGCAATGACACAATACAGCGAATTATGTATTCTTCTCCAGGTTTACGGATTGAAACATTTACAAATTAGTTTATATCGTTCCTAGCAATTGCCTATCTCTTACGGGAAAACATACATAATTTGCTTTACGTTACTTTACAAGATAAACAAAACAATATTAATAGACCTCTATAGCAATTTCAATGACTTTTGAAGTTGTCATCAGTGGAACACAAATTGGCAACCCTATGACGTATTTTGCGAGCTCCTCTCCAATCTGCTCTGTACAGAAAATTAACGTTTATTTTCTTAGTTATTGATGACGGAATAGATTTGTTTCATAATATACAGAGGTTGAAAATGAACATATTTGCAACAATTATTTTAAGGAACTTTCTTAAGGGAAACTATACATTTTTGAAGTTTTTTTTTAGTACAGGGCAAATGGGAGGGGAGCTCCCAAGATACGTCACAGAATTGCCAATGTGTGTTTAATTGATCACATCTTCATAAATTCATAACCTCCTTTATTTCAATCGCTTTTTTTGCTCAAACTGAGCTGGTTCTCTGATTATTCTGCTTCTGGTAAAACTAACTTAAGATCAGGGCGGACTTCCCCTTTCAGTTTTAGTTCAACTTAGTTTACTTTAGGTTTGTTTTGTTTAGTTTAGTTTACTTCTTTCTTTTTTGAAGTTTTGTTTACTTCTTTTTTTTTATAGTTTTGTTTAGGTCTTTTTAAAGTTAAGTTTAGTTAGGTTTAGTTTAGTTTTGCTTTGTTTTGTTTTGTTTTGTTTATTTTGTCTAGTTTTGTTTAACTCAAATTTTAAAACTTTCAAAATGATTTGCGCATTCTTCATCCCATTTTATACGATAATACGCTATCGTGAGGTAAGAAAAGAATTGAGATTCTGACAATCAAGGTAACTGTTTCCCTCCGCACCGTAATGTTTGATTTGATTTGATTTGATCTTTGTAAAAATTATGTTTTGGGTAAAAGGAACTTACAAAAAAGCATGATGCTAATTGAGGTTAATTATGAGGAAGTTTAGGGTAGGTGTAGGGAATTGGAGACCGTAGGGAATTGGAGACCACCAAGCTCGAACCCATCACTGTCTGTCCGTGTTGGCTCCAATATTGCTATAACTCCATCTGTGGCCTTTAACACTTCTGCATATATCCAATTCATTTCGAAGACTACAATGCGTTCTTTCTCCGAGAAAATTGGCAAAATTGGGTGTTGCAATGCACATTATGAATGGTGTCTGATCAGAATTGTGTGTAGGTAATGGGGGACACCAGGTCCAAGATGGGGGTCGTTTGTTGTGAATAAAGGGGAAAACAGCAAAATTTGCATAAAACTGATGAATAAATAATTACTACAGAAATTGGAAATACACTCTGCCTAGAAGTCAAATCTACTGGGACTGAAGAAAGTTGTTTTAAGTTTTTAAAGTTTTAAAGTTGTTTTAATGATGTGACCAATGTGAAAGTTACGTTGCCAGGAAAGTATTCTGAAAGCATTTTTTTTTAAATTCCATCATGGTGTCATTCTCATTTCAATGCATTTCATATTAAGATAACTAGTTTTAATGTTTAATGATGTTAGTGATATCAATGTAAAAGTCATGACATTGTTAGAAAAAAAGAAGATTGACCATGCCAAGGCCAAACAACATTGACACTTTTAGTTGCATGAAAGTACAACAAATAAAAACATCACTATACAGAATGGGAAACCGATATGGGCCTACTTTCCCCCAGTTGTTCATTTCATGTTGAAAGGCACTATATCATGAAACATATTTGGTTGTTCGTGTCACCATTCTAATTTGAATGCATTTCATTTTAAGAAGTTGTTTCTATGCTGTGAGTTTAATCAATGTAAAAGTCACACTGCCAGAACATTATTCTGAAAGTATTTAAACATAATTTAAAGCACCTTTATTACTGTAAACAAAAAACTACAGAAATATTTTGGGCCACATTGTTTTAAAATCGTTTCAAAATTACAGTAAGTTTATTGGCTGCATGTATCTCTTTCAAAAAGGTGTTTGAACTAACTATAACAATCCCATTTTCATTCAAATTGTATTTAAAATGTCTTGATTTGTAACTGTCCCTTATTACCTACACAGGTAGGTAATGAGAGACCTTTGGTGATGACGTCATTAATCATTGATATCTTATTAATCAGTTACATCATGACCACAATTTCGTTACCAAATAAAGAGAAGAAGTTACTGAAAAGAATACAAAACTTTCTGTTTGTGCAACATTTTTCATGTTTATGTAAATTATGCAAAATAATGTAGGGTCTCCAATTCCCCACACCCACACTATTCATTTGAAGGACTAGTTATTTTATGTATATATTGGGTAAAAGGAACTTACAAAAAAGCATGATATGCTAATCGAGGTTAAGTGAGGTAGTTTATTCATTATTAGGAAGGACTAGATATAATATGTATATATACATGAATATATATATATATATATTTTTTTTTTTTTTGGGGGGGGGCTTTCATCTTTCTGGAGCGTCGGTCCTCAAATTCCACTAATGTCATCTAGTATTGAGTACGAACTTCAGCGCTCAAGGACAGTCAGACCGCAACATGCAGGAAGTGGGACCACCTGTGCTGTGTTTGGTGTTGGTACATGTATTTCATGTGGCCGGCCGTGGACGTGAGTATAAGTAACTGCGCAGCGACTGTACTGCGACGATAAACCTTTTTGACTTCCGTGTTTGGTATTAAAGCGGTGTTTGGTGTAATGTTTCTTTCTATAACTTTACTTTTGGTAAGTTTTATTTTTGTTGGTTATTTTTATGTAATTCTTGTTATTAAATCCCAATCAAGACATAATTGTAATATTCATTATTCCATCTGAGTGCGGTCCTCATTGATATAGAAAGAGATAGCAACAAAGATTTTAAAAAACTGGGATTATCCGGACCAGAATCAACAGGTAGGTACAATGTAGTCCCATGCGCTTGTATTTGTGTAAGAAATTGCTCCTCCATTATTTTGCTTGCCTAGGCTAATGCTTAGCCTTAAGAAACAAAAACAAAAGACATGTCTGCTAGCTGTGTATAGATACATATATGTGTAAAGTTGTTTTGTAATTTGATTTGTTGTGCTTTTTAACTCTAGAAACTAGACTATTTTTGCAAAATTAAATTTAAAATAGAAGATTTTGATTTTTGTTTCTCAATTTCTGAATCAAGTTGATCCTGTAATAGGGTCTACTTTCTCTCACAGCTTTAATATAATGTGTAGGTTAATATGATGCTATTTCTATCAGTATCTGTTGGCTTTTAATAGTACAGGTTCCAATTTAAATAAAATGAGGACTTTAAGTTTAAGTTTAAAAGTCTTATCCAGGTGGTTGCTAAGTAAGTAGTACTACTAGTATAGCAGGTTTCACTGTAATTGACAAACATCAATTTAGCAAATAAGATTGAATATATGAAATACCATTTTTCTTGCTACAGCTGATCTATGACTTGGTTTGGACAGTTCAGTGATTTGTGTGATGTCAGTCACTGACCTTTGACTTAGGAGATGGCGAGTGGAAACAAGTTCGATGAACTGAGAAAAATTCAGTGCAGATGGGGCAGGGAATCCTGCTGCAGGTTTGAGGCCTCCTCCTCCAGGTGCAAAAAATGTGAGCTTGGCAGCTACGGGACAAGTAGGAGGGAGAGGAGGAGCCAAAAGAGGAGGGGGAGGAGGAGTCACACGAGGAGGAAGAGGAGGAGGAGGAGCTTTTAGTAATAGAGGGAATAGCTCCAATTCAACAGGACCAAAGATTTCTAGTAGTCACAGTCATCCTACTCTACCATCGTTACCATCCAGGACCCAGTCTCAGAGTTCCAGCTCGTCAGATATTTCAGACATACCCCCAGGTACTTCAGTTAATGCTTCTATGACAAATTTATACAACTACTTCTACCACAGCAAACACTAAATCTACAAGTCCTACCATTTAATACTACTACTACTACCTCCACCACCACCACCACCACTATTACTACTACTACTATCACTTCTACATACAGTACATGTTTGTATAGACAGAAATAACCGTCTGGTATGGGTCATTCTTTAATAAAACTGACATTTGTTGACATTCCCCATACACAGACGGTACCCGTACGCCTCGCACCACGGGGAGAGATTGAGCCGATTGTGGCCCGCTTTGGTCCCAAAACTTTCTCCCACGATTTTCTTTATTTAGATCTAATTTTCTGATTTATAAATCAGATACAAAAATACTATGTCTATTTTTCTCCTATGTACAGTTATCAATTTTTTATGACTTATTTCTAAATGCGAAATTTACGGACTTACGTATATGAGTTATCCAATTTTTATCTCAGAACCAAGGAAACGATACGTTCATGCATTCGAACTGGTAATCTATGACATGACCCGCCCGATATATTTCGGGTCAACCGACCAAAACAAGCCCAATGGCCAATCAGAGCATGTGTTTGATATTGGGCTTATGAATATTCAAACATCACCGGCTCAAGCCGGGCTGACTCATACGTAGCTATTGGACGTTCGAAAAGAAAAAATGAATATTCATCAACTTAAACCAAGATGGCTGACAACAAATCTTGTTGACTACAAGACTTTCTCGGATTAATCATTAATATAGGATCTAAATGAGCAAGCTATCGTAAGTCAAAGTAGATATTTCTGTGTTATTTTTAATTTTTAATAAGTTTCAGTGTAAAATTGCAGCCAAAGTGGATATATGAAGACGTAAAGAGTGAAAAACTCGTTGCATATCTCATTCATCGCGGTCCGGCCGAACTGAACCATTCGTCCCCACACTACCCCATTGACGTACTTCAGTCTATGTATAGAGGCGGTCAGAGGAGCCAGATGCAATCTCAGCGGAACAACCGTCGAGATCAGAGACTGAAGCTTTCGGTCTAATGTTTGTACTACTACTCCTACTACTGATACTACCACCACCACTACTTCTACTATGATAACTACTACTACTACTAGTACTACCACTACCACCACCACCACCACCACCACTACCAATACCAATACCACTACCATTTCTTCTTCTTCTTCTAAAACACACTACTACTGCCAGTACTATTGCCTATTTAGTATTTACCATTACTATTACATAACCAGTACCATTATCTTCACTATTATCATTACCATTACCGGTACCATTACCATTATCAATACTGTTAGTATTCCCACTACAATTACAATTACTATTACCAATCCATGTACCATTACCATTATCATTACCATCATCATTATCATTACCATCATCATTATCATTACCAGTCCAATACCAACCATTACCATTATCAATACAATTAGCATTTCCATTACTATTGCCATTACTGTTACCAGTCCATGTACCATTACTGCAACATATCATTAATAATAGTCATAATTTTATGAATATACCTATTTCTCCTACAACACACTGTACATCTTCCATTTCTTGAACACTAACTGCTATTGTAGACCACGAGTACTCCTGATACGTCTAGGTCTACTATTAATGTTACTAATAGTTAATATATCTTGTCCTGTAACTGCTATGTAATCTTTACTTTGACCGATACTTACATATGATGTATTTTTACTCTTGGCTCTTGCTATAACATGTTGCCTTCTACTGCCATTGCACTAGAATAACTAGCACATTTTTCTTATGCTTCTACATGTAGTTGTAGTATTAAATACAACTAATTTCAGATAATTCATTTAATTGTTGTTTAAGTTATGTTGTACATTTTAAGAGTAATGCTTTGCTCTTGAGGACTATTGCTATTATTTTTGTCTTTTTGTTTCAGTGGGGACATCATTGATATTGATATTGCTTTTAGTAAAAGCAGAAAAATTGGTAAAACTTTGAGGAAAAATCTTAAATGAAATAAGAACGTCATGAATTTTTAAAGTTGTAATCGATCAAATGCAAATAGGCAACTCCTTGACACATCTTTTGAGGATGACACCTATTTACTTAGTACTGACATTTTCTTAAGTTCCTTTTTCTTGGTTTGTTGAAGGATTAGAATCATTAGATCTATTTCATGAAGAGTCTGTGCATGAAAGACTTACATGTACATACTTTGGATATATATATATATATCTATAAATATTTTGTTTAGAGAAAGTGTATCAACTTTTCATAGCAAAGTAAATGCGAGAGGTCCTCCATAGGTGTGTCACAGAGTTGTCAAATTTGTGTTCGATCAATTACAACTGTTAGAATTTATATTTAACATTATTGTTTTTTTATTGGATTTTCGCCAAACTTCCTTTGATCTGTCGCTCCCATTTCTCACTTCTGTTAACATCAACTTTATATCAGGATATCAGGGTGGACTTCCCCTTTGAATGGTGATTTCCGCCTATGTAATCAGTTTACTCTCATTTTACTCTCATTTTCTATGTGTAATGAATGCATTTGATACAATAAAATTTATGTGGAACAATAGAACTCCCAGTCATGTACTGAGTACATGTACATATATAGTTCACAAATTAATTTCTCTTAGTAATATGACCTGTATGCTTTGTATGTTTAAAAGAAATGTTATGCTTTTTATCTTAATTGTATTCCAGTTACTTCACCAGTGGCTGGTTATTCCAAGAAAGGTATATCATATCAAGATCAAGGGTATATGTGTCATTGCCTGTGCACATGTGTATATATACAGTTTCCACATTTGTCATCCATGATATTTCCAATATTCTTGTGAAACGTTCAAATAGGCAAAACTTTCTTTAAGTTTATTAATTGTTTTTAATACAATTATGAAAATTATAAAAATATGACAAACAAAGAAACAAACTTTTCATTCCATTCCTGTGGATGATATGAATTATTTGAAGGCACCTCAATGATCTGAACCTACACTGAATAATGCAACACAGAAGAAAGTTATAAAAGCCACATATTCCGCTATGATTTAAGGCTATATTTTTTCTGAAATATCGAAATGGGTGTTTTGGTATCGTTATGTTAAAGAAATTGGCAAAGAAACAGGATCTTATTATTGTTGGATCGTTGTATGGTATGAGAAGCTTTACAACCTTGCACTCCCACATGAGTTTCTATATTTTTTACATTTATTTTTTAATTTTTTATTTCCTGTTATATGAACAAAATGGTGGTAATTCACTTTGTTAAACTTGACTCAGACAAAACTTAATCCCAGGGTCAGGTCTAAAAACTTAAATAGAATTATGGCAAATGTCCTAGGGTCTTTTAAGGGAGATAGGGGGGGGGGGAGGTTGGTAGGTAGCACGCATCAACTCTCATATATTCCCTGCATCTTACCAAGAGTTTGCATTAGCATTTTGACTAAATTTCAGATCCTCATCTCATTTCTTTTATACCCACAAATTCAAAACATCATATTCACAACATTAAAGTAATTTTTTATAGATTAAAGTAATAATATTAAAAAAGAACAGTGGGTAAAATATAAACATTACAAAAAAAGTGGGGAGAGTGGAGGCTGAAGCTACTGAATTATTCTATGCACAGAAGATATGGTATATGTTCAAATATAAAGTGGACACAACTCACTTAGTGATATGTTACCGTAGAAACGATGTACATAACAGAACAGAACAGATCTAAAGAGAGGCATACTGAAAAGTTAAAGGGCAATCCAACCTTTGTAATAAGTTCATTTGTATGAAATCAGATAAATAAGGTAAACAATGGAGAAAGTTTGAATTAAATCGGACCAATAATTAAAAAGTTATGAATTTTTAAAAGTTTTTTTTTATCAATTATCACTATATAGGTATGGGCTCTTCAAATTGACTGAATCGGTAATGTCTCTGTGATTCAGTGGTGGACAAATTCCCATATGTTCCAAACTTCCAACACACAAAATGACAAAAATTCAAATTTTCAAAAATATATGACTTGGGAGGGTCTTTTCTCTTTAGAGGACCTATAATAATATGCTCTCCAGTATCTATAATACATTTTGAGTAGGGAGAAGGCATTTGGGAGAAAAACAGATATTGATGATATATTTGTACACAACAATCAGGAGAGTTTAATATCCACAACTACGTCACAATCCACTGACCAAACTGCCACTTTGAGATTCGCATAGACTTTATAGTGATCTCACATTTAAAACATTCATAACTTTTATATTATTGTTCCGATTATTTCAAACTTTCGCCATTCTGTTTATCTTATTTTTGTGCTTTCATACAATTGCAAGAGTATCAAAAGATTTGCTAAAATTTATTTTTGTTTCGTTTTTGAGTGGTCTGCTCATATTGATTACATTTTACCAAGATTGCACATTGTAATCACATCAGGTATACATTTTTCTAGTATTAAAAAAAGAGGTAAGAACAAGATAAGGTGATAAGTTGAATTTTTCAGGAGGACCTCTCCGTATCATTTTGTGAACTGGTAAAACTTAGCAATCTTAGCAAATACATGTAATACACTTTGTGAGTGATGTTCTTTACAACTAACATGTCTTCTCCATCTTAAATATCCTGGACTTATATTTGCTGTTGTTTTAAATCTATGAAAATTAAAATTATTTCAATGCTTGTAACAGGTTTAAAAAAGGCTGTGCGATCATTTTTTGATAAGTTTCTTCAAAAGTCAACAACATTGCAAGGTAAAAAGGGGACGCTGCCAATCATAACCTTTGTGAAATTTAAATAGAATTTTGTCACATATTTGAGGCTTTAAAATACTATCATACTGCACAGCATAGGTGTACATGTAGGTACACTTTCTGTACTTTTATTTCCCAAAGCTTGGTTATTTTTTTATTTGCCTCGATTAGTTAATTTTCTTAATCATAGGAAGTTTTTTTTTTAAATTAAACTCTTGTGTACATCTCTTCTGTATTAAGGAATGGAGCTTTTCACGTATGATTCATACAGTTGCCCCCTCCATTTACTTTTTGATCCAAGGTTAATTTTTTTTTGTGAAGTAGTAGTTAGATAAAGGTAATGGATATACATTATATTACATGATATATAATTATATATATCTAAGAATACTTTGATAACACAAATCAATTTTATTATCATTAATAATATTTATGTTTTTATATATATATATATATATATATATATATATATATTTTTTTTTTTTTTGGGGGGGTTATTGAAGAGATTAAATGTAAAAGTTTCTAGTTTTACATGTGTTTAAATTGGTTCTGGATAAAGTCAAATGGCTAAAAAGAAATCAAACTTTTGTTATTATTGAAGTCACACAGAGATGGAAAGGTCCAAAACAGAAATGTTCACATTGATAAACATCATCACACATCTTTACAAATATAAGAAAAATTTGCAGTTCGGTACACTAAAGTACAAGCTTTGATCTGTATTTTCATTGTCAGATAGAAGCTCTTTCAACCACTATAACCATAATAAAACAGTAAACAAGATGGTCTTCAAAATTCATTAATTTGCTTGTAAATCATGCTGCATTGTTTACCTTAACTGTGCCCACCAACCCATTGCATGCTGGCTGCCAAGAGGATTTTGTTTGCATGAAGTCATTGTATTTTGTCCTTGTGATATCGTCCGTTACAGAGCGAGAAGGGCATTAACTCTGTGTAAAAGAATATGAGTTAACGCCCTTCTGGCTCTCAACAGTCACTATTTTTGCATGTTCGCTTGCTTATAGAACCAGTTTGGATTATCACCACGCATTATCTCCACATTACTGCTAATGTGTCATGCATGCATGTGTGTTTGTGCAATCAACTTTTCATGCTGAGCATCACATAGTTTGATGTTCTTAAAGGGAGTGTAGCATGACTAGACTGTGTCTTTTCCATGGCCCTACTCGGGGGCCAATCGGGTATAATACGACTACGGACGACGCGACCGCAGCATTCACGTGCGTGCAACATACGCGAAACCGAAGCGTGAGGAGAACTTTGGTCTGTTTCGCGAACGCTAGCGCACGCTGACCATATAGAGATTAAGTCCCTGACTACCGTTAATCAAGTCCATTCATTTATGTGCAGTTGTCCAACAGAAGATGTAGATGGCGTTAACCAGTATTTGCCATGCTACAATCCCTTTAAATTCATACAGGGGTCACTTTCAGAAGTTAACCAGAACAACAGATGTTAAAAGAAAGAAATAAATGAAAGAAAGATTGTTTTTAGGGTGTTTATTAAAGCTTAATCCCTTTCTGGGCCCCGTTGCATAAAACTTACTATTGATGGTAACTTTGTCATCAATGGCAACTACCATGGTTACAGGGCTCAACAGCCAATCAAAATCAAGGTTTCCATGGTAGTTACCATTGATGGCAAAGTTACCATCAATGGTAAGTTTTATGCAACGGGCCCTGATCTACACAGGGTGAAAGATAAATGTAATGCAAGCTATAGGCCTACAACATTAATGCACCTTACAAATGTATTCTGTGCTCTGTTTCAACACATTTTCAAAAGCTACTCACCCCAATTTATCACCATGATCATGGGTGGGGGAGGGGGGGGGATAGCATGGGCACAGCACGGGCACAGCCACAGGGTAACCATTTTCTGCAGGGGGCACCATAACAAATTGCATTGAATTATCTTATTGACTTCTGAGAGGCAGAAGGGTATTATGTGTGTGGAAAAGTATGACAGTCAACTCCCTACTAGCTCTCGACATGCAATATCATAACTTTTTGCAACTTTGCAACATTTTGTGTAACAATTACTTTTTTATATTGAATTCTGTATGATGCATCGTGTAGCTCTGCCAGCAAGGATAACATCGCAGTCTCATGCCATTTCCCATCAGTCTGAGGCACATATAGAAGAGGATGACATGTATAATGTGGCAGACGAGGAGCCCAGTATAAATGGCGAAGAACTAGATGATGACCTCTACATAGTGGATCTGGATGACAATGATGGCGTCGTTAATTTTCCATCGATGTTCTACTTGGTAAGAGTCTAAGAGAGCATTAGTTGCATTTTTATAGAGCTTAATACTACTACTCTAAGCGCTTTGCATAGAATTGTTGCTAACCCCGTCATGGGACTCCAGTGCTTTTCCGCACATATAGTGCACACCCTCCACTCCAGGGGAGCAATCCAGTCAAGTGTCATTTACAGGTGCACACCTGCCGAGCAAACCACATTATCGTTTGCATCCTACTGGGTAGCCATTTACTGTATAAGCTAATATTTTTGCGTACAGATATTTTCACGAATGATAGGCTAAGAGACATTTTCGCGAGTCGTTGCTTTAGCGAATAGCACACAGCAGAATTAATAAATGGGCATGACGTATTCACAAACTTTCTCATGCTAACACATACTAACACATACACACACAGACTCAGTACGCGTAAGTACACACAAGTTTGAGCAGCCCATCGCATCACATACAGCCGAGTACCATACCCTACCGGCATAGAGCAAGAAGGCTGATCGATTTTAAGACAGGGCTACGGGTGCGAGCGTAATGCATGGTGATTCAAATACCAAGTACGTATAAGGGCTACATACTCTACTTTTGAAAAATAGGAACTTCCCCACTTGCTGTCGCGGAAAGTGAAATCACTGAGTGAGAGTGTTGCTAGCGGTGCAAATGTAACCCCTGCTACACAATAAGCTGTGTATAGCATTAGTGAGTGTAGGCATGTACGTAGTAGTGGCAGTGGCCAGGCAAATTGCGTTGGCGAACGAGAGGGCGCAAGCACATAATTTTATGCTGATATTTTTGCGCCCGGAATGATGAGGTGGCAATATTATTGTGCGTTGATAAATTTTGCGATAATATGCAATTCGTGAAAATAAACCCTCGCATAAACAGCTTATACGTACAGTAACACCTGGGTGGGAAGAAGCAATTTAGATAACATGCCATACACCTTTTGAAACATGAGTGCCTTGGCAAGGATCGACCACCCACAAACAGCCATCAATGTCCTAAAGCCAGATATTTCATCTAATAGCTTCTTTCCACCCAGATGTTACATGGGTACCTGGTAGGATGCGAAAACCAATGTGATGACTCTGTTTAGCATTGTGAGCACATTTGAAAAGGTGCCTGGCTGGAATGTTCCCCAGGGGGTGGGGAAGGTGCATACATTGTGTGCAGGCAAGCCTGAATCCGATGAACGGGATAATGATATAAAGTGCTTGGAGACATAAGGTGCACATGTAAACGTTGTTCACAGCATTTGTTTAGTCGCATCATAACAAAAAAGCGTGCCTCTCTAAATGTTTGAACAGTGTAATGTTCATTATCATAATCACATGGAGGATAATCGCACGAAGGACTTCCTGTTTTTGTATGTACCTGTGTGTTCACCAGTCACAGTGTGTATATTCTACATGAAATTAATTGTGAAATACACCATAAAAATATTAATTACATCGATTTTGAATTATTTGTACAATTATTTCCTTTTCTTTAATAAGCTGACAAAGGCAATGGAAGTATAGCTTGCATAATGAGTAAGGGTATGGCCTTCATCTTGAAATTGATTCTACTTCCTCCTGTATGGTATTCACATGTTAACTCTGCCCCTAGGTAATCCTAAGAATATTTTGTACACACAAGGTTTTCATTTCCTAAAGTTTAAGGGTGCGTTCAATCGACACTTTTTCACCCTAGAATCACGGTTTATAAAGAAGTTTAGTTTAAAACACGGTTGCGTTCAAGCGATTTTTCGTTGGTCGTAAAAATAAACGTGTTTAAAAATACAAACATGAAACGCTGAAAAAGATGTGTTTTGTATCATGATTCTGCAGAATCACGGTCGCTAAAATTCGCTTGAACGAACGGAGATCTCAATCATGATTCTATGACGTCATTATCTATTATATATATTATCGCTACTTATTTCTTTTCTTCCTGGGTGGGCTTGAAATGAGCGAGAATCATCGTTGATGGAAAAATCGCTTGAACGATCTCCGGCAGTAACCGTGTTTTGTATCGGCGTTTTGAATTGTGATTCATGTTTGTGATTCTAGCTTGAAAAATCGCTTGAACGCACCCTTAGTTTTGAATTCAAAACAAAGGTTAATGCCAATTGATAGTATGCTCACCTTCTGGCAGTCTTTGTGTCCTCGATAATGGCTGAAACTAACAGGTGGCAGAGGTGATATCTTTTTTAATGAGCTCAAATTTCATGGTTTGCATGTTGGAGGAGGAAGTACATGTAGGAACTTTTATTTAGCGTTTTAGCCATCATAGTGGAGATAGCATATTTAAAATCGGTAACCCAAACTTGAGTTCAACAGCACCTATCAACTGTTTTATAATTTTATCTACTGAATGGACTGTGATGTGTGATAGCCAAATGCATTGTGGAATAGAAATGGATTGGGCGAAGCAATTTTCAACAGCCTATAGTGAAAAAAGTCAATTCAAATGTTCAGTGCACTATTTTATAACAGCAACAAAGTGATCATCAGCCGCTGTATTCATTGGATGATTCACTGTTTGTGCAGAAAGGCTACCGGTACTTCATGATGTCTTTTCTTGGGATCAGGTGGAAAATTATTTATATGCACCAGAACCTTTTTAAAATTTTGACGATTTTGGGGGCTTCTAGGTAAAGTGTAGGGGCTCTGTACATGTATATATCCAGGGCTAGGCATTCACCAGCACTCCAGACACATGGACACCTAAAGAGTTACGATTGATCCAATCCAAATCAATCGCAAGTTTGCAGTCTCCTATCTCTTATGTACATAGTTGCGATTGATATCAACTCTTTGTAAGACGGGGCCCAGACCTCCCAAAAAAAAGGTGGAATTATTAGCATGGGGTTGAATGCTGAATACAGACCCTAGAAAATTCAATTCTGATCAGTTCCAAGTGTGTAGACCTCGTATGTGGAACCCCTTTCTGTAACAAACCAGACTGTGTTCCGTAAGAATCGCTGGTTGATAGTGTGGATTCAAGTGGCAAATTATGCTCAATGAACTGTCCATATGTAGAAAATTATACCCTGCACTCTCCACTCAAAGTCGGCTGTTGAAATTGAATATAATGTTGGGCTAGTGTCTTAGGCTGTTCTGAATTTGAGATCAATCAAGATAGGGTTCTGCAAAAAAAGGGTATTAAACGGGTCATATTACAAATTGAAGAGGCGTAGCTACTTGAAGATCCATGCATGTCTGCATTGTAGCTGGAAAAGTCATTTCTTTTGCACGTGAAGTTCATCCTTCCCTGTTCCTTTTACAGGAAACTTTATAGATATGCACTTGAGATACTTTGTTTTTCTAGTACTTACATTTTCCTGTCATTATTTTGATACGATGCAAGCCTGAAAGGATCACTGCAATATGCAGGAATTAAAGGATGCTGTTGAAATATTTTTGAGAAGTCATTTCAGATTCTGTAGCAACATACAAAGTCTATATGAATTTAGAAATGGTTTAAATTGTTGAATTCCAGCTTTTATCAGTGATCATGAGGCCAATCTTCAAAATGAGTGTGACTGTTTGGGGATTAATTAGTTGAACATAGCAGTCTTTAATGACTTACATGCATGTATCTTCCTTGTTTGTGTCATCCATTTTTCACACACATTCTTGCCAACATCAATAAAAGCTACATGTAGAGGCATAGCTCTCCATTTATTTGGAATCATTGCTTTCAGAAGGCTGAAGCCGTTGGTAACTTTGGGACCCTCTTGAGTGAAACTCTTGGCCCATAACATCCTTGAATTTATCTGAATCTGCTTAAAAGCATCTTGTCCGAAGCCATTGATCCATCTTGGATTTACTTGTGAATATTTTACTTGTGACTGCCTTCGTTGGACATATTTTGTGAATATTGAGTGATTCTACCATGTTTGAGCCTAGCTTTGATGACAACGGTCTTGATGATGAAGAGTATCTTGCTGTTGATAACGATGACTTTCCAGATATTTACATGGTTCCTGATGCAGCTGATGAAGAACCTTCTGCACGTCGTCCATCTGTGCCAAATCGTTCATCTTTTGGTTCGTGTGGCTCAGACCATTCATCCACTTGGCCACCTGTCCCAGACTCTGCCCGCCCACCTGTCCCTGACTCTGCCCGCCCGCCTGTCCCTGACTCTGCCCGCCCGCCTGTCCCTGACTCTGCCCGCCCGCCCGTCCCAAACTCTGCCCGCCCGCCTGTCCCAAACTCTGCCCGCCCGTCTGTCCCTAACTCTGCACGCCCGCCTGTCCCTGACTCTGCCCGCCCGCCTGTCCCAGACTCTGACCGCCCGCCCGTCCAAGACAATTCGTCTACTCGCCCACCTGTCCCAGGCCAAGCATCAACCCCTAGGCTACCACCTGGTCGTACTCTGTCTGTGGTAAGCACTATCTTATTGGTATTTTTTTCTGTAGAGAGTAAACTTTAAAAAGACCATCAATAAGCTTCTTCTCACAAGAAAAAAAAAAGAATTCTGAAGCACGATTCATATCTCATTTTTGTTGTATATGTGTACTTGTAAGGTATGTAAATGTATTTGTCTTGTCTCCCTCTCAATAGCTGTAACAAACAAAATCTCTACTGACATTCATTGTAACAACATTATTAACTTGATTCACAAAAATGCACTAATGTGCAATTTGGATCATTAATATAATCTCACTATCAGTGAGATTTATCTGTCCACACATGAAATAAAAATGATGGTGGATTCTTTTTGTGGTTCAAGAAGTAATTTTAGAATCTCACTTTATAGTGCTCTGTGTTTAAAATGCCCTAAAGTTGTGTGTTTGTCTTTGATTAATAGTGTAATCAGAGTTATCAAGTTACCATTGCAATATTTGATGATAGTAGAGTTAGTAATTTAGGAAAACAAGCCTCATAATTAGTTACCATAGAACTGAGAAAATAGTAAAATTGAGTAGTGTGGGCAATACCAAATGAACCATGGAGAAATCAGGAATGATAGTGATGAAGACATGTACAGCATTATGATACAGGGGAAAAAGGGGGATTTTCTCAAAAGGTTCACTTCCTCGTTCTGCTTGGATTTTCAGTTGAGTTTGAATATGACTAAGTCATCACCATTCACTGAATTGGTTTGTTTGATTTTGTTTTTGTTTTGTTTGTTGCTTTAGTCATGAATATAAGTGGTCTAAAAATGCTCCCATAGTTCATTAACTTCATTTCATGTTTGCAGTTCTAAAAATCTTGTGAAAATTAGAGGATAGTATGGCTCTCTTATTAAAGCCTTATTAAAGTGCGAGCGCATACAGGTGCACCAAGTAGTGTACTCACAGGTCACTGTTTTTGCTAATTGAGGTTTGAGAGTGTTATCTTTATAGAAGTAATATTCAAAGTTCGTATTTCGAATACCATAAAGATATGGAACCCCTAATATACAGAACAAATTATTTGGAGGTGATTGGTATATACATTCAGATTGAATTGAGAAACGCTAGTTTCATATATTTCAAATCTCGCTTCAACCAGATGTTCTAAAATGGTGTCTTGTAGCATGGATAGAGTGGGTCCATGCTGGAAATACCTTGAGCCCTTTGCTTCCTATAACAACTAAATCCTGGATGATAGAGTTTCCAGAGTGCGTTGAGACAGAATAAATATAATAGCTCACCGTTTGGTATCAATTTTTTTAAAGAGACCTCACAACGATCACTACTCATTATATTTCTTAGTTGCATCAAAATGTCCATGTTGTGATTTTAATTCTACACAATCTCTCCTTAGTACCAATAAAAGATTTAAGTAGCTGTGATTTATATTTGAGTGAGGCATTGGTATAATATATATTGATCATATTTCTGGACTTTACTCTATTTATTGTTCACAGTCCCCCAAAATGTATTAAGGTGCTTAAAATTGTGAGTAGCCCTATATCTTGTTGTTAACCTAAATTTGTAAACTACATGTAATATCAGACATACACCTATGGTGCCATTTCAGAGAAGAAAATCCTTAATGTTTCACACGGACAAAAAAAATATATAAAATTTTTTAAAAGTGCACAAATGGGCCGAACTTTGAAGAAATACTCATGTACGATATTGATTTCACATTGTAATATGAATCCTTCTTTGATTTATATCCTCATTGAAGGAAATTGATATGTAGGATAAATGTTATTGTTCGAGAGAGTCCGCGTTGAATGATCACTTTCTTCCGTGTCATGCTGTTATTACTTAGATCACATGCATTATCATTCATGACAAGCAAAAGTCTTGAGATTCATTTTTATACAAGATTTTATATTTTGATCGTTGAACAGTGATCTCTTTGCATTGTGCAGGGTTTCATGAAGGAAGTCCCCTGCTTTGTTGAGCAAAGGTCATACTTCAAAGATTGTGCTTTGAACCTTAGAATTATTTGCACTAGAATAAATTATAGCTGTAGTAAAGATGAATTTGTAAAGCACATATTTTTGGACTAGGAAGTCTAAGTTTCTTGCTTACACATTTTTATACATTAATTTCTGTATTAAAGAAAAAACATGGTGTACAACTTACATGGGTATTAATAACAGAAAATGATTAGAAAAGTAGAACCTTTTAGGGCAGATATACTGGTTTATATTTATAGTGAGAATAAGTATACAAGAATTTAACTTTCAACAGCCTCTATAGATTTACAATTGACTTGGTGTTGAACTTCGTGATGGCTGTGTTGGAATCTTGAAAACTATGATCTTATTTTGCAAAACATAGTAGATCAAAATATTAATACAAATATTAATAACTTTTGTTTAATTCCAAGAGCTGTATAGCCTTATTTTTAAAGTTACATGTATCATTCTCAATATTCTTAACAGCATTATGAAAAGTGATGAACCACAATTCATTGAGAGATATGTTTAGTTCCGAAGACCTGCAAAGAGACTAGTCTCTCATTAACGATGACAAAAATGCCCCTCCCTCTCTGAAAAAAGCGTGAAAAATACATTTGAAGTCTGCAATTAATGGAGTAAACGCTCAAATTGAGTTTTAAATTGTCAGTTGAAATCTCATACTTCAGTTCATTGGGAGTAAGCACCTGTTAGTTTGTTTTTAGGTCAAATATAATGGCCATACAGTACAACAGAAACAGATTCAGCTGTAAAAATCAGCGAAACAACATCTGCACACGTATGAGATCTGCATTTATATGGATTCCGCTTGCAGTTGTAAATCATAATCAATTCATAGGCTAGTCTGTTTAATACAACAATCCACAGTACAGAATAAATTTCAAGATACACTGTGATTTCAGATGGCATATATTTGTGATTTTTTCCTGATATTTGAAGCAAAACTTCCTTGAAGAATCATGTTTGACGTAAGTATCATTTTCAGTCCAAATATTTTTCTAATGACAGTTGATATCACACCATCCAGGGACGTAGATTTTCTTTTTTCCCCACACAAGCGTTAACACTAGTCACTTTAATGATAGAGGGTGGTTGACATGAGCTTGTGTCCTGTTACAGATATCTTTTCGTTGAATATGAATTACCAAATATTGGATATTGTTGATTGATGGAAATTCAAAAGAACTTCCTTTGTGTCAGTGGTACAATTTTTTTAATAAATGGGTACAGGCACATAAAAAGGGAAGCCTCTACTATGCATGTACATTGATGTTGCATGCAATATAATCATTATCTGCAGCAGTGTTTTTCAACCCGGTTGCTGCAGCACCCCAGGATGTGATATCTCAAGGGGTGCCGGGAGACGGAGGAATGGATTAAAGATCCATTTTGAAATAAACATAAATTTCGTGAAAAATAGAAACAGCTATGTATTTTTATGAGGAAATAAGATTGACGGCGAGTTGCCCGAATATATATCCAAATATAATTTTTGTTAAGTTCATGTATTCTTATTACAAAATAACAATTTTAGCATGGCATTAATAATGTCACTCGCTTGCTTCACTCGCATACACATTTTAGAAACAAATGTGTCTGTACATACAAACATGGCACTTGACAAGTACCATAATGATGCAAAATGAATCTTCTGTAATGAATTTGGGATGAAGGTGATGCAAAACAAAACAAAAATCTTAGAAGAGTGCCATGACTATAAAAAGCTTCAAAAATGCTGGTCTACTGTACAAGTGTGTTGTTGGGGAAAATAGCATAAATACAGAAATTGAACCTTACATGCCTCATATGCCTGCATAAATGGTGATAGAAAATAGCAGTAAACACTGCCTGCCAGCTTGAAGGTTCACCTTGGGCCATTGGAAGGTATACCAGAATTATTCACAAGTATCAAAAGTAGCTGATATATTTTACTTGAAGTTGATGAAATTGAGAGTTGTTTCAAGTGTTAATCTATTTTTGTTTAAAGGTAAAGACCAGTTTTGGAAACGCCCCTCAAAAAACGAAATGGATTAACAATCATGTGAAAGAATATGTTTTGACTAATACGTGATGATACAAATTTTGCCAGGAAACCGCCTACTAATTGATATATTTGGTAAATTATTATATCTATTGGGACCAAATAGATATCGTGCACGTGGTCGCGTAGTCCCATATACATCTTTCTGTGTACAGTGCTTGTAACTTTACCAAGACTGGGCCAAATTTCTTATCATTTTGATGATTCCAGAACCTTGCAGTACACACCAATACTTATATGCTAGATGATCAACCTTTTCTGATCGATTCCACAACGTTTCTTTCACAATGCAATCGCATGACCAGAACTGGTCTTTATCTTTAATCCCAGTGCTTCAAGGGCATTTGTTGTAGTGACAACTAATACCAGGTAGTTCAATTATTATACTTAATATGCAGATTGAAATATATATTTGAAAACTGTAAAGACACAAGTAGTGAATTGCTTTTGTGTTTGTGTTTATAGATTGGCATGTCATTCAGTTTAGATAGAATTGGAAGTCTGTTATGTGATCCCTTTTCATGAAAATTCTCCTGGATATACATTCCAATCATGAACTTCAATGCGTCATGGCATGCTGCAGTACTTCATTCTGAAAGCAATTAGATATTGAATACTAGCTACAGTTTGTACATTACGATTACATGTTACTATTAAACTACAGTTGTTCGTCTCTGCAAATCTAGTTCCTGTTTCCATAATGCAATGACCAAATGATTGAAGATGTGCTGCATAACAACGTACATGTATGTATGTATCATAGCAACAGAGAGGTCTTATGTAACCTTGTAGTAAACACCTAGTAATAAATGTCTTTTAGTAACCACTGATTACAAATGGAGCTCATTGTCTGTAAACCTGTGAAATGGAAACTATACCAAGGTGTGTCAGTGACAGTGTGTAGCATAATGGTCTTTTTAAAAGAAAATTCATCGGGGGCATTAAATTTTTTCCTGGTTATCATCTACAAACATGTGGGCCTAAATATGTTTTTTCTTCTTCATATTTCATGTCTTTTTAGAGATTTTGGTGTTGAGTAAATAAAAGAAACAATTTAATTTTTAGTGCTCACTATCACCTCTGTGATGTAGTATTAATTTTTAATAGGGTTGTACCTGCCAATATCCAAGAATCACAATCTTATCAACCCAACAGTGCCCTCTGTGGGCCAGAGAGGTAAATCCGTTGTCGCATAATGTTGGAGCAGTGGAAAGAACCTATAATGCCCCCCTGTTAGACAACACAGCGCAGGAACTCGTCACTGTGCCCCTTCCCCTTCACAGGAATGGAGGGAGAGGGAATATGTTAGTGCATGCTTAAAATTGTAAACAAGAGATTGTTTTCCTTTTGGTTTGTTTTCAAAAGAGTTTTCACTCATTTTTATACCCCTTTCACTTTGAAAAAGTATGAAATCTTGCTATTTTAGTCAATGTATCAGATCTTGTGAAAACATGACACCAAAATCATGGACTAGCATCAAATTTTATTGTACTGGGATTCGATATTTTCAGTGAGGAAATAAGACAAAATAACACTATAGGAAATCTATTTATCATTCAGATGGTCATTTGTCAATCAATTTTTAACATATTCAACTGGTTTTCGACAATTGGACATTATTTTTGATGCTCTTTCGGAAAATGAAGTTCAAATTGAGAAATTCTAAAAATAGTTTTTTGATGACGTCACACTTCACCACTTTATATGAGAGTTGCCCTTTGTTGAGTAAACATGAGCCTTCCCCACATTGCCTATAAATGTAACACTTGCAAAATGAGATTTTCTTTTTTATTTGAATTGTGTAACATACAGCACTCCCCCCATCCAAATATTTAATAGGCATGTACATGTATGCATAGTTATGGTTTAATGTAATCCGCATTTCTGTTACAACTAATAAAAACTGCCTTTTCGGTAAACTACATTTCTAACGACAAAAAGGCATATTACATCATGTTCTGAGTATGGAACTCTAAAACATGTTCATAAAACAGGGACATAAAACATGTACCGGTACATAAGTCTGTTTCTTTAATAGTTCTCTGGGTAGACAAATATTGGCACTATACCCTATTAACAGAGAAGGCCTTGATACAGGTGTTACCAAGTTTTCTCATTGACTAAAATTAGTTTGTGGTACTAAAATCGATCTAAATTTGTAATCCCTATCTGGTTGAGAGCACTTATCAAGTGGTAAATATTGTTATAGATCTAGATACGTAAAGGTTCAAAGAACGTTAATGTCTACCAATTAATTTCCTTTAAAAAAAATTGTGTATAGCTAGAATGTATGAAATCAACCTCAATACACTTCACCCTGGCATTCTAAAGGTAAAAACTTTATGAAGAAAATTAAGGATAATAAAAAAAAACCTGCATATGGGGCTGGCACAGAACTCGAGGCCGATTTGGGTTCCGTGTGAGCCTTATATTCTATGTGAGTGTGTACGCGTGCGTTAAACTAGTTTACTCGCTATTAAAGAAGACTGTTCACTGAGAATGTATTTATATTGCGATATCTCTTTGAAGAAGTAATATTTGAAGCTCATATTTTGAATACAGTATAGCCACATGGAACCTTTTTAATACATATCAAGAGCAAAACATGTTTTGGTGATTGGTATTACAATAATCCCTGGCCAGCACACTTGGTAGAAATGACATTCCAAAGCAGTGAACCAGTAAACATCACTGGGTGTTGTATTTATTTAGAAAAAAGGGCAATGCCCCTGTCGAATTACCAGCTTACAATATAATATTTCATGAGATGATCATGTTTTCCTGCTGGTAAATTAGTGTGCAGGTCATTAGATCGGTTCACATTTGTGCGTATCAGGCTTATTGCCAGGCTGGAAATGAGCTGTTTACCCGGTCATTTTCCCTTGCCTAACGTGGCAACAATCCAATTTAAAGATAAAGTTTTACTGTAATGTACTATTAATGAAAGAAATTTCCTATACAATGTAGCAACAAGCCTCACGAGGCATGATATGAAGTTGATTGAAAGATGTGATAAGACTTCTAAAAGTAATATCAGAACTAATGAATTTGTTAATGTACATATACCAATCAATGAAAATATTACAAATACAGTTCGTTTTCTGTTTGTACAAAAAATTTGTGTACAGAACAGCTCTATCTACATTGTACTTCATCAAGTCTAAACCCCTTCTGTGCCATTGACAGCTACAATGTGTTTGGACTAAGAATTGCCACTTTTTTCTCCTTGAATCAGAATAAGGTACCTTCGGCTCAAAGTCTATTCCAAGAAAGATGATATGGCTGCTTGGAACCAGAAGGGCATTAACTCATACCTTTACACACAGAGGTAACGGCCTTTTGGCTCCAAACAGACTATATTTTATTCCCAATTTAACAGTGGAACAAAGAAGTATTCATAAGTCTAAAGTACATGTTAACTCTTGAAAGTTATATAGTCAGGACTGTCCAAAAAAATTGATGGCACAGAAGGAATAAATATTTTATTGATAAAGACAAAAACACAGGACCACTGAAATACACATTTAATAGAACATACAGACATACTAACCAGTACGATTTTATCGTATTCAGTATGATAAAACAAGTGAAATACGATAATATGATATTGCCTCTTGAAAATACGATTTTTCATCTTTCAAAAACAAACAAACAAACAAACAAAAATGATATAAACCGCGGATTTGCATAGAAACATGTACAAGTAAACTCCCCAAACCCCAACAAAACATTGAACAACAAGTCTACATGGGCGGGAAGTACGCGGAATCGGCAGCTTTACAATTTTCTCATTAAATGTAAATGAAAGAGCAAACATTTCACTTGCCCGTTCTTACCAGTAAAACATTTTTCTGACATTTTACTGGCCCGGGGCCAACGGGCTAGTGGTAGTGTCAAGTTTTCGTAAAAATCAGGTTTTTTAGGATATTCAGTCTGTTTTTGTGTGTCAAGAGGTTGGCATCTCTGAACATAGCAATTTGATTCTATTTGGGGTATATTGACAGAATTCCAGCTTTTGTCCAGGATAAAAAGTCTGTTTTTATGGTGTATGAACAGAGATATGCCATAAGTCTCTTTTGTGCAATACAAACACAGGCATTTACTTCCCAAAATTATGGATATAGGGATTTTGAGTGTAGGTCATGCATGGTTTAATATATACTGGCTTTAATTGTTATTATTTTAACATTCTAAATGTTGTCAATCATAGCCTCATGTTATTCTGCATAATAACCTTGAGAACCGATAGTCCATATGAAATGGCCTACTATACCGGTAATTATTCATTTACATTGTTAACTTTTCCCTTAAGTTGAATTTCAATCTTAAAGGTCGTCAAAACTGGAGAGAAAAATTTGACAGTCACGTTGAATGGTAACCAAGCATCAGTCGACCCTATGACATCATAGTCTTGTTGCTTCCTGTTAGATGAGGGGGAAGAGAGAGGGAGAGAGATAGAGAGAGAGAGAAAGAATCCATTTGAGTAGTCTCATTTCTAGACAGTTTCCATCTCGCACGCTGTATAATGATCATTACGTCAGCATTTTTCAACATTTTTTAGTCATGGCACCCTTTTAAAGAAAAAAAGATTTTTTTCTGTCATTCCGATTCCAAATTCATCACAGGAAGTTCATTTAGCATCACTCTAGTACTTTGTTTCTTTGGTTTTGTTTTGTTTTATTATATATTTTTTTCTCGATGGGGTTGCTATGGATGGAACTGAGGAAACATCATAATGATGGGTCTGTGAAGGAGACTAAGATAACATGTGACGTTGGCTGTCTTGGGGGGAAAGACTGGGAAACATGTGACATTGAGCTTCAGAAATAACCAATATGCATTCAAGGATGTTTCATGTCTAATCTCTTCCTATTATGTCACCGGTCCATAGGTGATTTATAACTTGAGTGGAAAATAAGTTCATACCAATTTACAACGATAAGGGAATAAGTGTTCTCCACTATTTAACCAATCTGACTACTAAAAACTACTCAATGGGGGGTCAAATGAATTCTTATTGTTATACTTAAATTCTATATTTGTATTTAACTATCCATTTAAGATTTTCATATTACACTTTTTAAAAGAAATTGCCCCTCCCCCAGGTTGCACTTGTTCTTTCCCAGAATAATAAATCATCTATAGTAGTGTCTTCTACAAAAATACCACATTCAGTTATGCTGAAATAGTTCATAGACTCAAGTATAATTAGTATCCTGCAAAACCAGAATTTTTACTTATGCATGAAATGTTCACGAATTTTGTGAATATTTCAGATTCGCAAAGGTTTAATGCCGTGACATAATATAATCACAATTGACAGAACATTAAATTTTTGTAACTTTCTGATGTTTCTTGCCATGTAAATAGACGTCTTTATTCATTTCGGATAGAGTCACATTGCAAAGTCTCTGGTTTTACAGTATTAAGTGCCAGTGTATTGCCTTCAATCAAAATAAGAATATTGGATTTAATCAATGTTATGTTTTGAACATTTTGCAGAAGTTTTTGTAGTAGTTTTGTGGTAATTTTCCATCATTGAAATGCTTCAGTTTGAATGGAGTATTTCTGAGTTTGACAAGTACGTCTTATACTGTCATATCAAACTAATCTCTGGCTGGAAATGAAAGAAACTTTAAAAGCATTTCTTTCAAAATAAGTTGAATACTAGGCTTTAAAATCAAGCTTTGATTGCATATACATCAGTACTAATTTCTGAATACTGGGCTAATGCACAAACAAGCATGAACAATTTGATATCATGCCAGATACATGTATGTTTAATAGTTATGGGCCTCTTTGTGAAAGAGATAACTATTAATTTCTCCTTCATTATAGTTTTAGTAAGAGACCATGCATTAGACTACCTTATTTTAGATGTGGCTAATTAATGCATACCATCACTGTGCTATATAGTGTGTGTGATTTTATTCTTTTTCAGCTCTTTTTCTAAAAATCTAAAAAACTAAATAACTAAAAAACTAAATACTATTTCATTACACATTAAATATTGTATGTCTGCTATTTCATGTTAATGTTTTGTAATGTATGACTCTGGTTGGCATGCCTGTCAACATATGTTATTCATCCAATTTGAGCAGATAAGCTGTTAATTACAATCATATCAATATTCTTCAATTGCTGATTGAGATAAAGAGGAGAATACTATTTGTACTTTGTAGGGTGATGAGAGAAAACTAACAGTCAGTCTTGGTCAATTATCCCCTATCTTGTGCTTGTTTAAATCTCAATGATGTATTTCAGCTATTAATTTGTAGTCTGAAGGGCGTTTTACTTCCTTTACACAATGGTAACACCTGGTAACACCCTTCTTGCTTACATCAGATGACTTGTACATGTTAGAGGGAAATCCAACCTTAATATCAAAGTTTTCTAGAAGGATCAAGGAGGAAAAAAACAAACAGAGGAGCATGCTGGTGAAAGTTTGAATATAATCGGACCAAAAGTAGAAAGTTATACATTTTTGAGAATCACTATAGGTATGGGCTCTTCAAATTGGCTGAATCAGTACCGGTAATGCCTCTGTGATGTAGTGGATGTGGACAACTTTCCCATTTTTTCCAACACACAAAGTGACTAAAATTTCAATTTTTCAACAATGATGACTCGGGATGGTCTTCCTTTTTAGAGGACCTATAATAGTATACCTGGTACTCTCCAAAGTACATTTTGAGTAGTGCATGCTCCAAGGGTGAAGGCACAAGGGAAAAAAACAGAAATTACTTTGTACAGGGCAAATTGGAGAGTTAAAAATCCATTACTACCTCACAATCCACTGGCAAAATTGCCAATTTGAGATTTGCATTGCTATAGTGATCTCATATTTCAAACATTCATAACTTTCTTATTATTGGTCCTATTTATTTCAAACTCTCTCCATTCTGTTTCTCTGAAAACTCTGCTTTCATTTAAATGAACTTATTAGAAGGGTTGGATTGCCATTTTCGTATCACTTATGTTTTGCAACTTTTATAGCATTGAAAACTTTTCATGATCAAAATTTGTCTGTTTTGTACCATGTGGTTAAAGGAGTGAAAGGCATGCTTTTATGAGTTATATTGAAAGGTTCTGGTAGATATGTTTCTGGTGTCAAGAGACTTTATTTTTAGGTTTACATTAGATGGGGCAGTATTGAAGGTATGCTCATCATAACACATTGAAATTTGCTTAACCCCGGACTATAGGTGGGGTTAAAGGGGGGTCTTAGCCCTACCTATAGTCCGGGGTTAAGCTTATTCCACTTTCTGTTCAGACACGTTTTTACCAAAGTGGGCTAGCCCCACCTATAGTACGGGGTTAGCTGGCCCTGCAAAATAGCAAGGCTAACCCCGCAATTGGGGTGCTAACTCCGCAATTGCGGTGCAAGCAAAATGAATGAGAACAGAAACGAAAAATAGTCCGGGACTACGCAGTGGAGCGAATTAATGAATATTCACGCTATGGCTAGTACGGGGCTAACGAATTGCAGTGAGAAAAGCCAAAAAAGTTAGTACGGGGTTAAGGATAGTACGGGGCTAAGCAAAGTACGGGGTTAAGCAAAACAAGTGTGAAAAGAGTATTAGTAAACTTAAACTTGTCGTAATGTATTTAAGCTAGCAACTTTGGTTTGTTGTCTGGTGGTATTGAAGAGATGTGTGACACGGGGGAGGGGTATACAAGAGGCAGTATCAAAGGTAGGCTCATCTTAACACATTTAAGTTGGCAACTATGCTTTGTTGTCTATGATATTGAAGGATCGAGTGTCAAGGGGGGTATGAATCACGATGAGGCAGAAAGCCGACCCACAGGAAACCTCTCATTTCCTACGCGTTTCAACAAGGGCAGACTATGATGTGCGAAGCAGCCTTGCAAAAAGGGGGCTCGATGCTCACTTAGCGAAGGAAAAACAACTTTAATCAAATCATTGGGGTAACTGTCAAAAGGGGAGTATCATGTGGGGCATTATAACATAACTGTACCTGGGAAGTAGCACCTCATGAGACAAGATTCTTAGAGACGAGACAATGTTGTTTTGGTGTCTTACGTCGTAGAATTCGGATAGTTTTTGTTTGCTGGATGCTGTGTCAATTGTTACCAGTGCGGGGTCAGAGACGCGGTTTATGGAAGCTTCCTATGCGTAGTGTATTTGAGACGAAATGAGTCAGCGTTGAACCGCCAACAGCTGCCCCTCTCGCAACAGTGAAGTAAAACCTGGCTGTAACACGTAAACTCCCCCTGCGCCCTGAAAACAGCCACACAAGACAAGAAATGTGTGACTAAAGCCAGGGGAAACAAATAAGTTTCGGGGGAAGCCATGTTTATTTTTGCCGTCTCATGACGGCAAAGAGGCGCAGTATTCCTCTCTCACATAAACTTGGAATCTAATACTTTGGATTTAACTTCTGGGAGGAAATCTTATTGCTTTCTCGGGGCAGAGATGAGCGGAAAAACTCTTCTCCAATCGACGCACTCGCCGGTACACGACCAGCTGACGCGAGAGGTGCGCACATTCAGCAATGCAGTGCGATGGCACAAGTTGGTGAGTCGAACCCTTTCCAGCCCCTTTGTACACGGAGCCTATGATGTCTATCGTGACTGTCCAATCAACAACAGGGTTCTAGTTGTGTAGCTGATGTTGTTTTCCGCCATTTTGAATTCGACCCAGATGGAATATATCCTATGTTTCTACCCTGGAGATCGCTTGCTATCCTACACATTCCTGTTTATAAACATCTCGTATATGTTTAAGCTCTTGCAAGATTTCTGTCATCATAGAATTACACTACATGGAGTCTTTTTATTTTAAAATTATTTTTGAAAAAATCTTTCAGAATAGTATGAGCATGGACACTATCCATATTATACCATGTGAAAACTAAGTAAATTAATGTTGGATATACTCGCCTTTCCTGTTTTTTGGGGTGTGTTTTTTTTGTTGTCGTTTTTTTAAGGTGTAATGGTGGGTGCCAGCTAAAATCTGTCAACTTGACTTAATCTGTTATGCTGTTTCATGCTGAAGAATTAATGTAACTTTATTTTTAGCAATTTTATAGTTTCCTATTGATAGTAAATTATCATGAGTAGATCAAGAAAGGTAATTTCAGCACAGAGACGACCACAATTTACTACAATTACATGTGCGTTGTGTATATATGCCTGTGCATTTGTGCACTAATTTGTGACTAATGGACCATTCATTGTGTTATTTCATTACCCAAATCAATTCTGATTAATGCAAACCTTTCCTCATTACTAAGCACAGAACCAATGGCAAATGATGTGTAAAGTTGCTCTTGCACTACTTTTTTAACAAAGCACAAACCACCATTCATAAGCTATGTTCACATGGCAACTTCGTAGTTTTAAACTCTATGTGAACAAAACCTCAAAGTTGTAAACAACAATCCACTCACCACGATGAGGGTTCACACAAGACCGAAACGATAAGTATTCAAAGTTTGTATTAAATGGCGGTCAAGCAGTCATTTTAACCACATGTACACCCCCTCCGTTGCTCATAGCTGTCGCGCTAACCTTATAAGATCTATCATGTTTTGTAACTTCGAGTTAGTTTTAAAACCACAACCTAAAATTCAAGTTAAAAAACTGTTGTGTGAACCTCACTATAATAAGCTCGAGAGGAAAGCTTGCATGAACTGCGATTTTACAAACCTATCCAGAGCCAGGAGTATTTGCTTTGAATACTTTGCACTTTTGTGTGAGATTTACATGATAAATACTGTATGCTCCGTGGTTTTGAATTCCTGCATATTTATGAAACCAGGGAAATGTCTTTTCCATGTCTCTTCCTGTGAGCTGTGTATGTGATAAATTGATCAATGTTCCAGGGCCCACATTCAATCTGATTTGAACCATCTCAAGGTTTTAAGCTTCATATTTGAATACTCAGGAAATATTATGCTTTGATGTTTTAAGGGGGAAGTCCATCCAGACATTAAGTTGGTTTTTATTAAAAACAGGAAAATGAGAGAAACAGATTAGTGAAAGTTTGAAGAAAATCTGTTTACAAAAGTTACAAGTTGTAATCGATCAAATGCAAATTGGTAACTCTTTGGCATACATTTCCAGGACCAATAAATTGTGCTCTGAAGTAAATTATGAATTTTCATTTTCTTTACAGAAAATATTCATTTGTACATGCACTCTCATGGCTTAATGAATTATATAAAACCCTTCCTCAACCACCAAGAAAATGGAAATTATGAAAATTTCAAGATAAAGCAAATGAGAGGAATGCTTGAAAATTGCATTTAATATTGAGTTGCCATTTTGTGTGTGATTGATCATAACTTTAAAATGCACAAGTTTGCTATTTGTTTATTGGATTTTCCTCAAACTTTCACTGATCTATTTCTCTCATTTTTCTGCTTCCATTAAGACCAACTCAATATCATGGTGGACTTCTCCTTCATGAAGTTGCTTGAAGTTTTGTATCAATTTATATGGTAGGTAGTGTTGAGTCGGATTGTGAAGTAAGTGTCTGCATTCTAAAATCTACATTATTTCAAAAAGATACAAACATACCGGTATACATTTACATTTATTCTACTTTCTAAAAATGAAATTAAGGAAAATGATTTCTGTGCACTGGATACGTATTTATTCATAATTTACACTGAATGTGATCGTAAAGAGTTTTGATTTTCCCTTTCCGTTGATGATCTTGAAGAGTTTTTGTATTTCCGTTAATGATCTTAAAGAGATTTTGTTTTCCTTTACGTTAATGATCTTGTAGAGTTGATTGATGAGTGGACAGTTTCCTTCTCAGAAAATTGTCAGTTGCAGATAGAATTGAAAGGTGTCATTAATGAGGAGTAATTTTGTATTTGTACTACAGCATGACTACAACGATTGTATTCCTCAAATATATTTTGTTATTCCTTTCAATATTTTGTCTGTTTATAAGAGTTTTGGAAGATGTAGACATGTCATTGCCAAGTGGTATTAACAAAATGTCTAGAAATGAATGTGAAAGATAGCACTCTTTATTTAAAGTAATCTGACATTTGTCAATTGGACAATAATTGTCACCATGCTTCCGTCTCAAATGAGGCAATAATTGTATTCCAAACAATGGCTCTCTCAAGCAGAAAGTCTGCAATCCTGTTACTGCAGCTACAGAGATTAAAGTACAAGTCCACTCCACTGAAAAGTTGAGCTGATTAGATAGACAAAAATCTAAAAAGCCCAAATATAACTTGGTTTTGGAAAATGGTGCTCAGATTTATTTTTAATAATTTTTTTTAATGAGCAAAAAACAAGTTAATGAGCGAGTCGGTTGTGACGTAGGGTCCTCACAACACAGATTCGTAATGTAACCAAATTTAATGCATACGTCTTTGTGAAGTGCCTCGATACAAACTATTTCATTCACCTGATAAGAATAATGAAACACTATTATTCTTATCAGGTGAATGAAATAGTTTGTATAGAGGCACTTCACAAAGACGTATGCATTAAATTTGGTTACATTACGAAAATAGCCTATTGTCAGAATGTATACAGCTGGCACTTTCGTTGTGAGGAGCATACGTCACATCCGTACAGCAATATAAATGTTTTGCTCGAAATACCCGAAACAAAAATCGCTCTTAAAAATCACCTGATTGAAGTACGCCCGTGATATTTGGCAGTTTAACCTTTGATTTATTTACAACATGTTATAATTTTTGAAAATCGGAGTGGACTTGGGCTTTAATGCCATAGTACTGTATCTCTAATAGTCGTAACTCGTATAAAAGATGCAATAAAACAATCCAAACCTTCAATTAACTGGATGATATAGAAACTTGATCAGAAACTTGGTCATAACTCCTTGAGTGTTGTGGTTGTTTAGAAGACAATGGAGATGCCTCAGCTGTAGAAATGAAGTATAAACATTGCTCTTCACCGTGAAGTCATAAATCACGTGCCACTTCCTATATCTAAATTATCAAGTATCCGTCCAAAATTTGTGATCTACATGTAAGTAGTATCAGCAAGGTCATCACAGGAAATTTGCAAAATAAATGAAGTTAGCAAGATGGTAAAATAGAGGTCTAAATCCCTGTTTTGAAACACCTATGTTGCCATGACTCTAACATAACATGTTCATTGGATTACATGTATATGATGAATGACATATACATGGAGAAGAGCTCATTTTAGTATGAGGCATGCAACACATTTGGAGTAGAGGTTGTTAATCATGGTTGCTTGTAGTTATTTTCATAATTGGACAATTGGAAATATTGAAAGTAAAGAGTGGATGAATATGGAAACCTCCAAATGAATTTGAGTCACCATGAGGTGCCTAACCATAACCCTGCTTTCATTTTATTAACTTTGCAGAAATATGTCAAATCTGACAGTAAATTGAGTTCTTTGCTGCTTGCATCCTATTACATGTATATTCCTCTCTTTGATACAACACATTGTTTTTACAAAGTGTTTCAATTAACATGACTCCTTTCTTTTCATGTTAGATTGTCATGTTTGGTTTGATTGAGATTTTATATCAATATTTGTTTTTCTGTTTTGTTTTTCTTCAATTAGGCAAGAAACTCAAGTCGAATGGGGTTTGGCTCTGAACTACAAAGTAAGACGGCCCACGATGCAATCCTCAGACTCAATGATCAAGAACTGCGTCTCATGGACACGCTAAAGGTAAAAAAAGTTTGAAAGAGAATTGTAACAGTATATTGATGACACCCTGCTTGTCCTACGCTTCAGTGGCCTTATGCTCCATTGGTCCTACACACCTTGGCAGAGAGGCCAACGATTTTATCGTATTTTGTACGATAAAAAAGTGAAATACGATAATAAGATATCGCCTGTCGAAAATACGATTTTTCATCTTTCATGTAAACCCCTGCAACCCTGACAAAAACTTTTCTTTACAATTTTCTCATTAAATGTTAATGAAAGAGCAAACATTTTACTTGCCAATTCTTACCAGTAAAACATTTTTCTGACATTTTACTGGCCCTGGGCCAGTGGAAGTGTGGAGTTTTCGTGAAAATCTGTTCTTTCTCTAAAAAATCTGATTTTTTTTAAAGGATATTCAGTCTGTTTTGTTGTGTCAAGAGGTTGGCATCTCTGCATTGGTCCTACATTCATTGGTCCCATGCACATTGGTCCTAGCCAAATTGTTTCTACATGCATTAGTCCTATATGCTAAATTGGTTCTACGTACATTGATCCTATCCACATTGTTCATACACACATTGGTCCTAAATACTAAATTGGTCTGATGCTCCATTGGTCCTTGTTGCAGCTCGGGTTCCTTGGCTTCCATGGGGTGCCAAGATGTTAAAATCACAAGCCGATCATCCCATAAGTCCGTGGTTAAACAACTTTTATTCGAATTTCTTTTCTACTCGTCTTGTCTTGTGGACGTTCATCCACATGCAACCACTATGCCCTCATCACAGTCCTATCCACATAGGTCCTATATATTGATATTGATATTGATCCTTCACACATTGGTCCTAAGCTCCATTGGTCCTTGTTACTATTGGTCTTACACTAACATATATTGTGTAGCGATCAAGGCCAAAGGGGTTAAGCTTAGGGAAACCTAAAAACTTAAAAACCTTTTAAAAACTTTACAAAACTTTACAAAATTTTGAAACCAAAAAACCCTCAAATCACCTCAAAGGGAGGTTGAAGGGGCACATTCTTGGAGTTGTGTACATACATGTAGGTATGCCACTTGGTTTTCAAAGGGGGTGGCAAGGGGCTAGATGTGCACCCTTCCCCTATAAATTAACCACTGCCTACAACTGTAGAATCTTGAGAGGCTGTTTAAATGAGCATCAGTGGTGTGATGTTGCTCATGACTTGTTTTCATCCCACTATCTTCTTGTTCAATATTTGCTTTTGAGCACTACACATTAGACAAATACAATTGTGTGTATAGAGTAGGAGCTGTGAATTATAAACAATAAAGAGCATACAAGTCTTAGATTCCTCTGTGAAAAACATCAGCAAAAACAGTTGAAATCAATGATAACAAAGAATGTCATTATGTTGACTTCAAGAAAACAAACATTCTTGCCAAAATCAATTACAGGAAGTGCTTTCGATTGCTCTGCAACCTTTTGCAACCTACTTTTAATACAAAACGTTGTGGAGCAATTGTAAGTACTTGCAGTAATTGATTTATAACATCAATAATAATTTCAGTGTTACTAGATGAATCCTAATCTTCATGAAACTATTCTTATCAATATGTAATTCCAGGAATATAACAAAGTCATTGATTACCGTATTCAAAAATACAGATTTCCCAACATATCATAACTTAATTATTTTAATTTCCTCTGTTCCTGATTTTAATGCTTCACATTATTACTAGTTACTACATTTTGAAGGAGATAATCATTCATACAGTACTATAGGATTTGTAAAACAGGTTTTAGAATGTAATCAATCTACTTGGTCAAGCGACACCACATGACCGTGTGCATCATTCTTTCCTACCACGTCTAGCTTGCAGAAAAAGTTCCACGTTGATCTCGTTGCTGTGACGAGGGTTCATGTATGTATGATGTGCTACAAGGCAACATATACATGTACATGTAATTTTTTTTCTTTCTGACAGTTGATCAAAATTTTCTTCTAAAGGTTTCATTCCTTTAGAAATGTCAGTGTATACATTATGCATTTGGCACACCCCGCTCAAATTGGCAAGCCTGCAACGCTGATAACCAGAAATACTAACGACAGGACGTAGCAATAGAGCTGTATTTAAAGCTATCGCTACTTCCCTGGCAGTGGTTCAACTCTACATGATCTTTTGTCAAAACACGTCGTTACACTTCAAGCATTCACATCATTACCACTAAAGGCTTGTTCACACCTGCAGTAACCACCCACCACGCTTTCCCTTGTCACGTGTGAACAAGGTGGTTTACAATGGCGATTTTTTTTTTTTTTTTTTTTTTTTTTTTTTTTTAATAAATATTTATGTGAATGGCAGGTGGGTATATGAAAAAAGTGGCTTTGTGCCGTAAAGGTCCTATGCATACTCACTTATCTATGTGTTACAAGATAGATAAATGTGAAGTGTAATTAAGCTCATGTCTTTATTTAAAAGAGAAAAAAAAAATGCATGTGAACGAGTCATTATGAATGCATTAAGGGAAGAAAAAACCCAGTTAAAGGTATTACAAAGTTTTGGTATGGGGTCATGAATTTTGTTCAAATGACCATATTGGAAGCATATGCGATTTTACAATATTCTATGATTGTTGTCGCGGTTGAAATCAAGTCTAAAGTGATAAAATTGTAAATAATAAACTCTTTATGTTGTATAGCGCCCTCTCAAGACTAATATTACTTTATCTTTAAAACAATGTTTCTTGACTACAATTGACTGATTTGCTATTTCCGTTTGGAAATTATATATCGGAACTGCATATTCTGAGATTTTCATGGTCACAGCTACCATTGAATGGCCTTAGGCGCTATTTGAAATATTTGAAATTTACCGGGAGCACCGGTAAATTTTGATTATTCAATTTGCTCGAAAGCAGAAGTGTTTTAGGGGCTAAATTTTTTGGTGCTTATAATACATCCACAGGGGCACCTAAATATATCAAAAATTTAAAGAATTACTATCCATCCAATTTCAAAATTTCCCAAAACTTTGCATTACCTTTAACAATGTCTGACAAATATGAAGTGATTTCCCTACACTGTGCAATCTGTTGAAACATATTACCCGTCACTCATAGTACAATAGAGACTGATGTATAATTACACTTCAAGTCGTTTAGTGTTGAACAGTATTGCTTTGATAATTATAAGAGACCAGTTTTCTTTAGTCTGAATGGAAGTATGGTTTTTAAAACCACTTGATGGTTTCCAACTAAAATGAATGCAATCCTTTGATATATTAAAATTATCATTACAAAGATATTTGTTAGGTGAAAGTGCATTTTTTAAAAATTGATGTTGATATTTTGTTGTTACAGCGTGTCGTATCACATCGGATGAGAGCAGACAAGGATTATGCCACTGCTCTGCAAGGAATCGGTCACCTAGCAACCAAGTTTGACACCGATGCCCAGTTATCTCACAACAACAGCCCTCTTCTCAAGGTAAATGTCCTATTGTGGTTCTCAAATGTTCGATACCTTAACAAAATCAAAGAACATTTTGAAAGGAAAGGAGGATCTTAGAGCTTGCATTATAAACCCACTGCACAGTGTATGATCCCACTGCGATCCGATTTGTTAAGTAATTGCAACTATATTAGGTATGGAAATTTAAACAAAATACCACATTCCAAATTGATATTCTAAATGTTAAACAAATCGTTAGTGTATTAAAGCCTTTTAGTCAAAGTAAAAGCCATATTGGCTTTATGGCATTTTCCTCCAAAATGGGAGCTTGCAATCCTTCAAAATTTAGATTATAGTATTCAAATGACTGTTCAGAACTTTTATCATTTAGATTTTACTTGTGTGATTGTGGATTCTTCTAAAATCGGATTGCAAGCAGATCGTTTAAAGATACAATGTCCCATTTGCAGGCCAAAAATTGAAAAGGTTAAATTCCAACAGCATTTGAAAGATAATACTAGCTTAGAACTTCCCTCAAAACGAAAGGTCTTTTAGTGGGAAAATAACAAGCATTAGTTGTTGAATCGACTAAAGTGATTGCAATCATTTTAGTAATAGTCTGATTTTCAGACCCTTTAACTGAATGGTCATTCGTTTTTGTGCTGCCCAAAGATTTGATCAGTTTAATTTTGGCCATTACAAGAAGTGGGTTATTGATGTAGACAAATGCTCATGTACCTTTACAGCTCATTATATGTATGTTATTACCAAAGGAAAAAAAGAAGTCAGTCAGTCACTCAATAGTGTCTGACAGTGAAGTTATACATGTAGAAAGTAAAACAGATTTCCTTGCATAATTTGAATAATAGGACACTGCTAAGGTTTAAATTTCACAGATAGGACATGCGTGACATTCCTGCAAAGTTCTAAAGAATTTGATGTTGGCTGCAAAAGAGACGTAGTACCTTTAAGTGTGCGATGACATATAGGTTACACAAGGATTATTTATGGAATGTAGAGTCATTGACATCGAAACAAAGCAGGCACTCGTTAAAAAAATGATTATCAATAGAGAGTGTAATATCGACTTCCTCTTTATCATTGATAGGTAGAATGTACGTAGGCCTACTGTTAAAGTGCCTGTTCAAAGAAAATCACAAATATGGCAAATAACGTATAACTAGAAACTGGTAAGCTAACAGATGGACATCGTACAAGTTTTAGGTCAACTACATATCGGGTGATTTATAAAAATACAAATAAAACCACCTCGATAGCATCTGGGATATGCCGTCACAATATGAACCAATCCTGCCCAAGCAGACGACATCACATAAAGAATGAACATAATTGCAATGCTATTATTTCTCAAATTATAATGAGTTTAGTGTATATAAATGTGATGGAATTTTACACCATTCAAAAGGGATATGAAACCGATTCTGATAACTAAATTCTTTTGTTTGTAAATACACAGGATAGGGTTTAAAAAGAAACCACACTTTCAAATTTAAAAACCCCGAATGATAGCATGGACGAATTTGTTCCCTCTTGAAACGCCGAACATACCGCGGTGTATGCAGCTGAAAATACAATAGCGTCTTATTTTGTTTACAAGCGACGGATTCCTTTATTTTTGTATCCTTGCATTTTTCATCAAAATAATATGTTATATGTATTTTCTTGAATAAAGATGAATAACAACAATGCGCGGGGTTTAGAGTGAGGCAATAGATTAAACATTTAGCCTGAGGGTAGTGAAGTAAGAGAAATAACTGAAGAGAAGATCATAAAACAGGCACTGAAAATGTGTGAGATGTCATGGGACATCGTCTGCTTGTGCAAATCATGTTCAACATGTGACGTCACACATCTCAGCAGCGATCGGAGAGCTTTTCAGGTGCTATGCCGGGGCTGTATTTAAGCGTTTTGTAATTGATAATAATTATTACTTCGAATGTTTCCAAGCACTGAATTTTGATAACCGTCCAATCAAAGTTTCACCTTTGCAATAATGACAATTAAGTTAGCTTTTAAAATCAATGAACCTTCTCTTTAAAGATAAGCTTGAGTTCTGGTAATGATAGAAAATAAATTCTCACAGGATCCAACATAACTTACACTGAATGTTCAATATTACAAATAAATGACATGCACCAAACTATTTTGGTAGAAAATGTATAGGGGCTGAGTAATGAGCATAGAAAGATAAGGAAATCAAGGTAAGTAGGCCCGACACCATGTGCTTAACACAGGTCACTATGTGCAAATGAGAGTTGTGGTTTTTATTGAAGATGATTTCCAGCAAGTTTTTGTGAGTTTTTTTAAAATTTTACTGGTTCAAACAATCAATCAACTGCAGGATAAACAATCCAGAATGAATTATAGCCATGTTCTCTCGACATACGATTTCCATACCAGAGCTGAAGATTAGATCAATGACGATAAGTTTAACAATAAATCACTCCAAATCACTCCCCTATTGATTCTGTGTAAAGGCATTGAAAATCATTGTTGTAGGTCAGACCTCAATGATTACTGATTATGAGCCTTTGTATGCCATTTCCTTATATGACAGACCTTATCAGTATTATCTGAGAGGTGAGAGCCAATCACTTTACTCCTGTAATGTGATGTCCATTCAAAAGAAATGATGTGGGCAGCGACGGTCTCTTGTGCTTTATTGACAGAACCCGGATTATTTATTCTTTCATGTGTGCAATGACAACACTATTGTTATTGTTATTATTACATTAGATATGCATAAAATTCATAGCTTTCATTATCAATAGGGTAAGATCAGCCCTGTATGCACCCTTGTCCAGTATTGTCTACATAGGGCGAGTTCAAGATACAGTCAAACCTGCTTTAGTGACCACCTGTATAGAAAGTCCACCTGTCTATAAAGACCACATTTTTCGGTTCCCTTAAATATGGTTTCTCATTGAAACCTGTACTAAAGGAACCTGTACATAAAGACCACCTGCTTGTAAAGACCACTTTTCATGTATCCCTTGAGCGGTCTTTATATACAGGTTTCACTGTATTTGTATCCAGTACATTAAGTTTGAATGTATCTGATCATTGTATCAAGTGATTAGCTCTTCTAAGAGCTCATATAAGACCAAATATGAAGTGAAATGACACTTTGATGTTGATTAATGTGCAGAACTCTGTGATACTTGGTAACGTATGGGACATCAAATCACCAAATACCTTGGACTTGCTCATTAATGTAGTTTTATGTTCCGTATCTGAATTATTTGATTTAGAACGTAACCAAATCATTTTTTGGTTCCAGATTGTCGTTGCCTAACTCCCAACGTTTTCATGAGCGTTCTTTAGTTGAGCAAGTGCTGCAGCTGTTCCTCCACCTGGTTTTGGGTCCATACTAGTACATTTCTCCATATTCTCACATTGGAAGTTTCTTTGTTGTTCTTTGATGTTTCTAACTTTGTTTTGGGGTCGATTAATTCCATAAAATCAATTTTTCAGACTAAGAACATACCATAACATTCATTTAATAAGAGACTGGTTTTCCTAATCAAATGGTTCTTGACTGAGTCAGTTGTACTTGATTGTTGAAAAGCTGACAAACATGCTTTGCAGAAAATGTGACTAAATTGTGGGAAAAAAACCTTGAGATTTGAAATAATGTAATTGAAAATTTCCGGTGACAACTTTTATGTAACTGGAGCAAGGCTAGTCTTTGTATTCTTTCCATATCCTTCCTGTGGATTTTTTTTGGTTGTTGTTGTTGCTTTATAATCATTTCAAACTCAAATTCTTAGTATAAAAGAAGGTTAATATATTTAATTAGGAGCATTTATAGCATAGCAATAAACCATGTGTATTAAATATTCATTAAAGAATGGTATCCTCTTTCTGGATGTACAGATTCACTTTCAAAGTGGTAGACTGTTGTCTCTGCTCAGTAGTTTGATATCTGTTAATCAACATTGGCATATGCTTCTAATGCCATTATTAGCTCGTTGTAATGGATATGTCAGCCATGATGATTTGATATGTCAATTGAAAATAATCTTGTATTTCTGTCCTAGGTGACACCCTAGATGTATTTGAGGTTCATGTGTAGCATGTAACAGCTAGGCCTGATAATTACCTGATTTAAATCGGGAAACCAATTTTTTTTTTTTTTTCTTAATTTTTTTTTTCTTAATTTTTTTTTTCTTCAAATTTTTTCCCAGATATTTTCCTGATTGTTTTTTCCAGATTTTTTTGCCAATTTCCTGATTTTTACCGATTTTTGTCCCGATTTTGTTTCTTCTTTTTTCTCCCTGATTTTCCGGTTAAAAATTGAATGCAAGGGGGAGGGGGTGGTAATGCGATTTTTCAGAAACTTTTTTTATTTATTTGCTCAAGAAAGGGAGGGGGTGTTGAGTAAAAGAAAAAGAAGAAAAAAACCTAATTTTATTTTTAGTGCTCACTATCACCCCTGATGTAAATGAAAAAGTCCCAAATATTAGGGATTGCAAATTGCATCTTAGGAGCAGTTTCAAGGAGTTGAAATAATAATGATTTGTATTCTCCTAAGATCAGAGCTTAATTGTATAAATTAATGAAGTTTGCATTTATAGTCATACAGTAATTTACAGATATGGGTATGTGTAATGTAACCTATCTGTACATGAAGAACCATCTGTTTCTTCACACAGTTAACAATTCATTTTGAAAATACCCAACCTATATTATGGATATCATACTTTTGTAAATCCTTCAAAAACAAAAATCCTAATTAGTCAATAGTCATACAATTTATTAGTTATAATGTTTCAGTCATTTGTGTGTTGAAATGAATTGAAGAGTTACCCTCCACTACATCACAGTGATAGTTAACAATTCACAAAGTTTGAAATTCTCATAACCTTTGAATTGTTTGTCCAGTTCATACCTTTTTGTATTGTTTGTCCAAATTCATTCAAACTGATCCCAATCTTCCCCACTCTGCTTTCCTGATCTTTCTGTTTTCCTTCAGAGCAACTCGATGTTGAGTTCAGGGCCCCCGTCTTATAAAGAATTACGATTGATCCAAATCAATTGAAAGTCCTCCATTTAATCGCAAGTTTGTAGTCTACTACCGGTATATCTTATGTACATAGTTGCGATTAATATCAACTCTTTATAAGACAGGGCCCAGATTTCGTAAACAAATATTTGTGTCTCTTCTACATGGCTTCTTATTTCTAGGTTTACATGAAGTTAGGGTAATTAAAGAAAAGTTCACTGTACTAGTGACCACCTTTGAAGGATAAATGTAAATCATGACCCACCTTCTTTTCCTAAATCCAAAAGCTGGCATTTTCCCAAGACTTTAAGAACCAGTTTCTGAGTCGTCTCTTAGAGTATCTTAAACAAAATCCCTAAAGCAGTAGATGCAAGTGGTCACCCCAAGGACAAAGTGCTAATTAGAGGATTTTAATTTAGAAGACCCAACCTCAGATCCAATCTCAGTGCCAGTATTAGCTCTATCCTCGTTTAGCAGGATCCAAATATAGATGGAGATTTCAGAGGATTTTATTCCAGACAATGTGGGCTGGTTTAAATAATGGGCTTTACGCCTAGGCTTATCAATCGGTTGCCATGCTAGTGTGTATTGGAACTTGAAGTAGAATAGAAGGGGGTTGGACCCCCACCCTATGTGAGCTTAATAGTGCTCTACCTTGTTATTATGTTCACACGCAATTGGAAATAGGTTCAGATAGTCATTCCTCTCCAACCCGCTATTGCTTGCAGTGTGAAAGGAGCTCCCTTGCAAAGACCAAAACAAAAAATGACATGAACCCAAATAGATAAGAATGGGAAGATTAGGTTGGTTCGGGGTCGGTCTGGAGTCAGTTTGGCAGTGTGACTAAAGTATAAAAAGGAGCCCCTTCTCTATTGAAAGAAACCTTCAGTTCTTTTCTGAACTTGGTCATGAAAGAATACCTCCATACTTTGAAATACCTACTTTTCTCAACCTATCTTCTTCATCTATTTTCTCCCTTTTTAAAGATATATAAATTCTTTTAGAAAATGGTTCCTTCCAAGAAGAACAACCAAAAGTCCTTTGAGAGACTAACACTTTTTTATTTTAAAGTTAATTGCATAACTTTTGACAATGAGTATGATCCAATACATCTGATATCAAATATCTTTCTATACTCATATTTTTTTTCTATTTCGGTACAGGCATGGAATCACTTGATTGAGGAAACCGACAGAATATGCAAGTTGGTTCGGAGTAACGCTGATGAGGTTCAGAACATCGTAGAGAAGCTTACGTTGCTCATCAAAGATAAACACGACTCAAAACGGCAGTACACGCAGGAACGAACCAGGATAGACTCTGAGTTTATGAAGGTAACTTAAACACCCTTGTAGCAATAGCTTAGTTAGATCAGCGTTTTTAAACCTTTTTTTTTTGTATAGTCACGGGACCCTTTTAAGAAATACAAAGTTTTGCGTCAACCCAATTCTATATCCATCAAAGAAGATTCATTTTGCATCACTCTGGCACTCGTCAAGTGCCATGCACAGATGTAAGGACATATTTGTTTCTAAATTTTGTGAGCAAGTGAAGCAAAAAATAAGACATCATTAATGTGGTAAAAATGTTATTTTGTAATCAAAACACACTATGTAATATCTAAAATTATTTTGTGTGCACATCATCACTGTTATAACATAAGGTGGCCTTTCAATAAACTACACAACTAAGCCTGCTATAAGGCTTGAAACATCTTTATTATGAAGAAGGATGACAGCATGTCTGCTCTCAAAATCTGTCGCCCATGTTGTTTCTACCACAGCCGCCGAATGCATGAATACAAAAATCATATGATTATTTGGTCACCTTGATACACAAATGCAACGATATTCAGGCATCTTGTTGCCCAGAATTATTCTGTTTCTAAGTATTGCGAGTGAGTGAAGTGAATAAGGGTGGTAAAAATGTAATTTTGATGTATAAAATATATGATATACTTGGGCACCTCGCTGCATGATTAAGACATTCAGGCACTTTGCTGCCACAATATGGAGGTGTTCAGGCACTTTATGGTCTGGAATCATCCTATCTGGCCGTTTCCAAATGGAATAAAAGAGAGACAATTTATTAACATGAAAATGTTATTTCCTCCTGAAAATACATAGCGATTTGTAATATATTCTTTTCAAGAAATTGACATTATTCCAAAATGAATTTTTGTATACCAGTAACTCAATTTCTCTTGCGGCACCCCTAGAGATGTCTTGTGGCACCTCGGTTAAAAAACATTGAGTTAGATCACTGTATTTAGAAGTAAATGGAGTGATTTTTTGCAATCTTCAATAGTATTTCAAGTTGCACCATCTCTTCCTCCCTCATACCGTCCCATCTTATCTCATTCCCTCCCTCTCTCTCTCCTTTGCTCTTCCTCCCTCCCTCTACTTAGCACACACTCTCAATTTCCATTACTAAACAAATTTCATTACTATGTACATGTACATAAATAACAGTTTTGTTTAATCTACTGGGTTTCAGTGCATTGTTCTCAAAAATTAATCATTCTGTTTACATTAAATCAGCAATTTTTCATTTTTATTTGGTTTCACTTGTTGCAATCGTAGTCTATAAATCGGGGATGAACATTCTGTAAAGAACAATGTTAATCCACATCCATGGAAACTAAAATTATTTGCATGTCGTTCGGGGAAACTTCCTGCAAACAGAAGTGTTAACAGGGTATACCGCAGAAGATGATGATGATCGAAATGCACATACTGGTATATGTTTATGAACGGATTTCAATAGTTTAAAGAGCGAAACTGTTCTGTGCCTTAAAGCATGTACTGGTAATTAGTACATATCTTGAATACTACATTTTCCTGTGGTCTCTTCCTGCTTTCCTAGGTATTTACTTATGTAAGTCTTTTGATTATGATTAAAGGGAAAGATATTTCTGTCAAAATACCTGTTTCTGAATCTAGTTAGAATGTACCTGTACATTTACACTATTTAGTGATTCAAACAATGTTCTGCTCGATGATAAGGATAAAGTTGGAGGCAATTACCTCATACTCTAAAGGAAAACATGCACAAATATTCCTACACCTTGTATACATGCTGCATCATCTCCCTATTCCCCTTATATGCAACAGTTATCTACCCCTCCCCTCAACTGCAGGCACAGATTCTATTGTAAAATTAAACACTATTCCATCAAACTTCAAGCCTAGCTTAAGTCTCTGGCTGTGTGAGGAGCACCTACAGAACATTATGGAGTGCACTAGATCATGATATCTTTGTAGTCAAACAGTTCAGATATTCTGCTACATAAGGCCATTAAAAAAATATACATGTTTAGCGTCCCCGCCCGCTTCCTTTTTGGGGGCCGCCTCCTTTAAAAAAAAAAAAAAAAAGGCCTCCTCCTTCCTATTTTTCAATAAGGCAGGACACTAAACATGTTTTTTTTTTAATTTGGCCTAAAGGACAGTCAAGGATTTGTGCCTGCAAACTACTCTCCCCCACCCCTCTCAAGAGTGCAGAGTTTGGAGATGCTGCTTAAAGGGATTGGTTATCTTTGACGGTCTCAGATTCTAACAAAATCCTGGATTTAGCTCATGCTGCAATCATAATTATAAACCTTTAGGTCAGTCAGGAATCCCATGACTTTTACAAGCCTATCGCCTGTCTGATTATGAAGATATTTATGATTGGAATTGGACATTTCAAAAAACGTTTTCCCAACGGTTTTTATAACACTACAGTCTATTGGGGAAAATGAGTATTGTAAAACCGGTCACTCAAAGATTTTTACTTTTTTGAGGCACTTCATGATCAATTTGAAGCGCAATTTTTTTTTAGGGCTTCAATATGACACCATATCACAGTCACTGATAACATGTAGGGCCATGCATCTCAGATTTGTAAAACTGGAAACGCTGTTAAGCAATGCCTTTAAACAAAAATGATCACTTGTAGTTTTTCTTTTTTTAAGTATAGTCTTATGATTTCTAATGTTCAGCTTGTTCAATTTTGTGCTTGGAATATCAAAATTGATGTACATGAATTTGTTTGTTATTTTGTTTGTAGGCAAGGAGAGAAGTGGATGAAAACCTAAGTACTTACAAGAAGTCAGCGAGGGAAGCCAGAGAGAGTAAATCCAAATATGAAGAACAACTCCAGAAAGGTGAGACTATGGGTTGTTATGATGGTGATGGGTTAGCCAGTGATGAAAAAAAGAGGATGTGAGAGAGAGAGAGAAAGTCAGGATTACAGGAAAAATTTGACAAATTGCCCCATACTGCTTTAATAGATGGTGATATGATGATAGTATTGATGGTGAAGATGATATTGATGATGGTGATGATGATGATGATAATGACAATGATGGTTATGATGATGATAATGACAATGATGGTTTATGATGATGATAATGACAATGATGGTTATGATGATGATAATGACGATGATGGTAATGATGATGATGGTTATGATGGTGGTTATGATGATGATGCTGGTGGTGCTGTTGCAATGATGTTTGATCAAAATGATTATGTTAATGAATTTGCTGTGAATATAATGGAAAAGATGGTAAAACTTGACGGATAACCAATGTAAAGCTGAGGAGTATGAGTGTACGACGATGAGTTAGCTGGTTGAACAAAACTTGTTCCTGCGACATCTGCTCCATGTCAATGTCCTAGACTAACCAAATTCTTACCTTCAACACTTGACTCAACACAATACCTCACCCTAAACCTAACCTAAACCCAATAGCAACCCAAACCCCCACCCTAAACCTTGAAATAAAGCCCAGAGCAATTGTTGCAGGAGCAAATGACAGGTCACCCATGTCTCTTCTAATTTCAGGTAATAAAGTTAAAGACATTGATAGAGCCAAGGAGAAATACAAGAAGTGTGTGATCAAACTCCACAAGGCACACAATGACTATGTCTTAGCGTTACGGGCAGCAGGGTTACATCAAGAACACTATCGTAACAACATCCTTCCAAGGCTACTCGAATGTTTACAACAGACGCAAGAAAGCCAAGTCGCTCAGATGTAAGTTGTAGTCCTTTTGATTAAAGAAATGTGATTTGAGGGTTCTCATTGGAACTTTGACACCACTTTGGTATTCACACAGAGTCATACAAATCTCACATGAAGTGAAAAGGGCATGAGAAAGTCCTGGGAGAGGAGTCCAGGAGTTTTGCAGGTGTCATGGTGTCGTGGCTCATTCACGTGACTCTTCATCCAAGGGTTGAGGGTTCTAATCCCAACCTGACACTAATGTCCTTTAGCAAGACATTAATGCACATTAGCCACTGTCCACCCAGTTGTAAATGGGTACCTGGCAATTACTGGAGTTAAAATAAATGCTTGGCCCGGCCCTCAGGAAGAACAGCAGTTATGACAACAAAATTAGGAGTCAAACCTGTGTTTAATGATATAGATGCTTCTCATCAACCATGGTTTTTTTTCTTCTTTTTTTCACCAGGTTTGTTCATCACAATCTCCATTGTTATGTAAATATATTTTCTAAAAATATAAGCAGTTACAGTGGCACACCAAAGGACTTACATTTCCATGTACCGTATTTGCCGGCATTAAGGCCGCAGTATTTTCTCTTCGAAAATATCAAAAAGTTTGGGTGTGGCCAATCCGCAACAACAGTAAAAATCGGCTGTTAAAACAGCACGTAATTTCGTACATATGGGACTCCCAACGGTACAATGACTAGATCTATACCAGTAATGGTACAGGACATTTCTAGATTAACTCCACACATCTTACCGACTATTTCATGTTGCATTGTTGACATGAAGTTTTGTCGATCTCGTGAATAAACTTCATTACCTATTTTTAACAAATTCTACCGGTAGATCTAGATTTAAGTCCGCGCCATTGCATTGCTAAAAGAAGGGACCGTTACGGAGCTACTGCGCAATGCAACTGCGCATCCGGACGAAGTCTGTTTTCTTACTGTTTTCTTTGTATCCATTTCACGCAATTTCGTAGGTACTGGTATAAATAGTATACCAAAACTGCCCGCGATACAGTACTAACTTCAAAATCAATGAAGATTTGCTAAATTACGATCAATTTTGCAGTAAACTTATTTTTTTACTGTAAATTTTATAAAAATATTGATGAATTTGGTATCAGTTTGTAGAAAAAATAGTTTTCTACAAGAAATTTACGATAATTTTGTTTGGTCTGTTTGGTTTTTTTTCCTTCCATTTTTTTTTTTTTTTAGTCTATGAAATGTCAAAATCAGGGATGCGGCCTTATCGCCAGCAAATACGGTATATCACTTTTCACTATCTGTGAGGAATAAGCCATGTGAATAATAGATGTTTTGACTAATTATGTGACAATAATTCAAAGTTGTCATAACTTTTTTTTTTCTCCCGACCAGTAAGCAAGTGATGGTGGAGCATTGCAACCTGATCAACTCGGCATCTGGAAAGTTTCTTTCACACTACAACAGCATCATGCAGAACATGGTTGAGATTAGACCAGAGAAAGAATACAGCAGCTTTGTGGAAAACTACAGGTGAGAAACTGCCACGGAATCTGCTCTTGTGACCACCTGTCTATGAAGACCATAATGTTTGTTTCCCTTGAAGTGATGCTTCTAATTGACACATGTGTTAGAGGAAACCTATGTATATAGACCACAGGCCTGTAAAGACCACTTTTTGCATTTCTCTTGGGCGGTCTTTCTGTACAGGCTTCACCGTATATGAGTAAACACCTTTCTAGCTCTCAGTCGATGAAGTGTAGTAACTTGGATAGGATTATAAGCTTGATATCTTCTTGGTATTAGTCATGGAGCTATATGTCCTTTAGCTGTAGGGGAAATTGAAATGGATTTACCCTTGCAATGAACCTTAACAGTAAATAGGTCAGGATTGGAACATTAAATTCTAAAAAGAATTATATAGCCAAAGAGCTTTTGAAAATTCTCATCCTGGCTTTGAACAAGCTGCCATGGTAGGTAGCTTGAGGACCCCATTGGTAGGCTAACTATCAGCCTCCATAGGTTATCCTATCAAGATATATATATATATATATATATTTTTCTCTGTTATTTATTCCATGTTATATATTAATATTTTCACATATCAAATCAGACCATATTCATCCAAACAATTTTCTGTGGAGGTCTTCTACACCTGGGTCCAGAAAGATAAATTTAGATTATCGCCAAATACCTTGTCCAATTACTTTCTTTTACTTGAGCTGTAGGGAACCTTTGGTTCTGTTGTCCTTTCAGTGGGACTATGGAGACTGAATCCTTAACCACAGGCCAAGGCATTCGCACACTAATTCAGTTGCAAATTGTAGCTATGGGTATCCCATTTGCAAGATGATTGCTCTTCCCCCCTTAGTCACACCACTTCTTTCAATGTAGTAAATATCCTTAGAGATGGAAGTTTGTTCACAGGAAAGACGGAAACATGAGGGCATTCGCTGGAGATAAAACTTAAAAGGTTGGGTTCGCGTAAAGATGGAAAAATGAATTTGTCAGGTTTTTCATTCTTTGCTTGCCACAACTTGTAACATAAGGTGACCTTTTTAAGTGTCATTGGTGTAGGAAGAAGTGCCTCCTCTTTTAACCTCTATGACACAAACGCAGACTCAACTGGCATTGATTTAAGAGATATGAGAGTGACCGTCAGACTTGGGTCACTGCCAAGGGGTTGATACCTATCAGCAAGATATTGTTATGTACGTTTTAGTTCAGTTCCAGTAGCCTATCCACAAAAAAATTGTGCATGTATCATCAGTAGTGAATGAATCATAACTGACATCATGGCACACTGCTGAAGTGATTGAGAAGTGAGATAAGGTGCTTTCCACTTGTCATCAACGTCCCATTCTAAACACAATGTTGAGTTCACATCGACCAATTTCATTGTGAAAGTTAGTATCTAGAAATTATTCTAAATATCTGATTATGAAGTAAATAAAAAACTCTTGCATATTATTTACCAATTTTCATTTGTAATGGTATTGCAAGTTTTTCACAAATTAGGTCACTGTTGAATCGTAAAGTGTGCGATGAGCTTTTAGAGTTTCACTAGATTGTTTGAGTTGATTAGAACAAGTTTGATTGTTGTCTGTTCAGAGCCAGAAGGGCATTAACTCTGGCTCTAAACAGACGTTATGTAAACAGAAGATTTGTTCTAAAGAATGAAAGATTTGTAACTCAAGACTTCATTGATCTGTAACTTTCATTGATTCCTTTAATAATGCATCAGTGAGATTTTTTTGCACATATATGAATTTCTTTCACCTTTTCATTTAGAATGGAACCCCCTGCCATGGAGACATTCACCTTTGACCTCTCACCTTCAGAAGACTTCCCTGATGGCCTCAAAGAAAACACTATAGTACTTGACACCCTCACCATTGAAGCCATTCAACATTCGTAAGTCAACATTCCGGTTGCTTTCTTCGCCTCTCTGCATGGTCGCTCGTTTGCCACATGTGCAATTTTGCACAAAACAATAGGCACTAACTGACATAAAGAATTGGTTTGTGCAACACAATGGCTTTGCAAAATTAATATTTCCAGTCTTGTTTAGTTACATGACAATCCTGTAACACCGGTATAGATTAATTGTGCACTGGAAACATTTAAATGATCTTGAAGCTTTTGGTATATCTCTCCCATGATAGATAGAGCCTGATACAGGGAGATTATTTGTGGCATATAAAGAGTTAAGACTCAAAACAAGATTTTTAAAATTGTTTACCTTCTGGCTGTGCAAAGTTTATTATCCCCTCGCCGACGAAGTCGGGGATATAGTAATGCTGCCGTCCGTCCGTCCTTCCGTACTTCCGTCCTTCCGTAACAAATCTGGTTTCTGTTTGATAACTTTAGTAATGTTTGACGTATTTTAATGAAATATGATATGAAGGTACATGGTATCAAACACAGCCTAAGTTCGATTTCAGAGTATAGAGGTCATAGGTCAAAGGTCATAGCTCATTAAATATGCGAAAATACCTAATTATATATGCAAAAATTTGATATGAAGGTACATGGTATCAAAACACAGCCTAAATTCTATTTCGGAGTACGTATGTCAAAGGTCAAAGGTCATAGCTCATAAAATATACGAAAAAAAGCTAATTATGTATCCGAAAATGTGTTTTCCGTTCGATAACTTTAGTAATGTTTGACAAATTTTAATGAAATTTGATATAAAGGTACATGTACATGGTATCAAAATACAGCCTAAGTTCGATTTCAGAGTATGAAGGTCAAAGGTCAAAGGTCATTAAATATGCAAAAATTGCTAAATATAGGCCATTTGTACCCGGCAAGGGGATGCTACGCTTTGCGTTGACTTGTTGATTTGAAACTGGGTGGCTCCTTTATTTAGCCTAGTTGAATGAGGGACTTTGTTGACAGGTAAAAGCCATTTTTTTTTGTGATGAAATTATTTTCTAGGCACTCGTCGTTAGATGAGCAGCTGAAGAACACTAGAGACAGACTGACGGCAAAGAAACAGGAACTCAAGAACCTTGATGAGGAGATACGCACTATCCCACCATCACCAAAGGAAGAGGGTGCTATACTAGAGTGAGTTTTCTCTAAGAAAAATCACTAAAAATACCATTGAAACGTTTTGTTAAGTGCTATGTCTTTCACAAAGTCTTTGATGACTTCTTTAGGTTTAAATCTCACTCCATTCTCACTCTATGATGTTATCTTCATGCAAATTGCTACTTGGGTACTTCACAAAAAGTAGCCTTTCCATATAAGATAACAATATTTGTTGATATGTCAAGATGTTATCAAAAGAAAAAGGAATTAATTAGGATGATTATGATGTATTTTCCTGTCTTAGAGAAAAGAGATTTCTTTTTTCTTAAGGACAAATATATTTCTAGATCATTTAAGTTAAAAAGATCATGGAAATTATTGGAAAAATCAAGTTAGAGACAGATAATTTATATAATAATGAGCCTCACTAACATGTAGTTTATCAAATTACATAAAGATTCATTAAGATATATTATGGTACAGCTCTATAAACTGAATTGACATTGGGTTGCGGTAGTGGTGTGAATGACCATGAGATGTGCATGAGATTTTAATGATTATTTTGAACCAAATGACAGGTGAATGAATTTGTAGCTGTATTAAATTGCTTTCCTACAAACTAAATGCTTCCAAGAGTGACCTGACATTTGCTCCTGCAACAAGTGCTCCGTGCCTTATTTCATCAAAGGTATAGGGATGGGGTTGCAATTAGGTTTTAGGTTAGGTTTAGGGTCAGGACCATCAGGGTGAGGTATTGTGTTGGATCTAGGAGTGAAGTTAAGAATGTGGTTGGTGTAGGAAATTGACATGGAGCAATTGTTGCAGGAGTGAATGTCGTACAACCACTTCCAACACATGGGACATATTGCATATGGTGCTGAATGCTGAAAGCGCATTGTGAAAACATATTTGACTGAAGAGATTTGCTATTAATGCGGAAGGAGACTATTTTTGTCCTGTATAGCTTGGACTGTGCCCCACATTTTGAGTGGAAATATGAGCTAAAAAAAAAATCTACCTCTGCAATTAAGGTGTTGGAAGGCATCATTTAGTCTTGCCCGTCATTGCAAAAGCCTTCATGAACTGACTTTCAGTGAAGGTTTTATTTTATTTCCAGTATTGAAATTTTTGTGAAACAAAATTTGCACGAAATGTAGGCTGTGTTTCTGTAGTTTACATTAATTGTGTCTAATATGAATGATGTTATTGTTCAATGCATGGCTATGAAAGTGCAAGGCTTCGCTAGCTGTACATTAACATGGGGCTGCATATATAGGAGCAAGGTATCCTCGAATACTAAAAGAATTGAAAACATTCATTCATACTTTTTTTATATGAATATGCCTGACAAGAATGGAACAGTATATCTCAATTTCTGCTTCTTGCTGTAGCTTCAAAATCCAAACAGAATCCAGGCTAGCTGCTGCTGTTGCTGTTGCATGAGAGTCCAAAGAGAAAGTGAACATGGCCAATATTTTGCATTGAAAATTATACACTGAATTGAGGATGCGTTAACACTTTTTAAATTATCATGCTGCAGACATACCGGTTATTCAGCGTTAATGAGGATTCAAGTGGAACAGCACCATAGAAAGTATGACCTTGAGAATGATCTTGAGTCTGTTTTCAGATATCTTGCTCCTATATAGCATGGTCTTGTGTATGACGGACTTCATGGTTGCTGTATCTTAGCATGAAACGTTGCATCATCTACTATGGGAAAGCAGAAGTACAAAGCATTCAGATTCAATGCCCTTCTGATTCGTACTATGATATCATTCCTTTAAAGGCTTGGTCAGCTAGACCCTAACAATAACGATATTTATAGTGGTCACAACTGAATGACAATCAAGCATGACCCACATGACTTCTGAACAGATGTCACATTGAAGGAGTGAAATTATTGACTCCTGGATGTTATTGTTGTTCTAAAAAAAATTACTCACTGAGCGATCCCGATGAGTCACTATTAGTGAAATCGACGAGGGAGGCTTATGAGAACAAATCAGCGACGTCTGGCCAACAATAATTATTTCAAATTCATTTTCCATATAAACAAATGGGGAGCCATTTGGGAATGAGTTATCAATACCATTGAGGTCTGAGCAGCCAAGAACTGAGTCCTCAGATTGTCAATAATGTGGAGTACAGCATTCCATAGGCATTGCTGGTGTGAAAAAAGTAAACTGAAGCAATTCATGACATGATCAGAAATTCAATCATAAGCAGCAAAGAGTTATTGGATGTTTCAGATCAATAATGTCTGACCGGGCATGCATAACACAACATTTGTGATCAATGGCAAAAAGGGTAATGGCGCATCAAAATCATTGTTGCATGCATGTCTTGTTAAAAAAGTTGACCATGAACCAATCAGAATGGCTGTTTCAAATTTGGGATTGATTGTAACTTTGATTGCACATTTTTGTGTTAGGAAGCCCTGCTTGCAATGATTATTTCTTTGCCTTGATATGAGAAGAGATGTTTGTAAATGGATCAGAGTAGGAATGTTGCATGACACGATGACTGGAGAAGTAGAGGTGTCCAACATATCCTGCGGCGTCAATTGCTCCAGGCTTTAATATGTTGAAAGTTTAGGGTTAGGGTTGCTATTTGGTTTTAGCGTTAGGATTAGGGTTAGTGTTGGGTCATGAGTGAAAAATAGGAATTTGGTTCGTTTAAGAAATTACAACGGAGCAATTGTCATAGGAGCATGTGTCAGACAACCAGAGTACAAGATAGGTCTCTACATATTACATAGATACTGCAAGTTTACATTGTGCAATTACATGTAGATTTTGCTGGCTTGAGAATGCTTAGGATTGTGTTATTGTGAAAATCGCATGAATGCGTTCTTCAAATATCTCAGTGCAAAAATAAAGTCTTTTATCAAGCATAAACAGTGTAGCCCACAGGGTACATATACAGGGTTCAAATACCTGTCACAGCACTCCGTTAGCATGACAGTAATCTACATTTGCCACTGATATGAAACCTACCTATTGGGACCTGGGCCCGTATTCAATTAAATACTTAAGTACAACATTCAAGCTTTTTACTTAGTATTTGACTTAGATAAAATACTTAGCCAATTTGGGTATTCAATTCAAACTTTTGGCTAAGTATTTCACCCTAAATTTAAGACAGCTCCCTACCAGACTTAAGCCAATTATTTGGAGGCCTTGATTGGCAGGCATATGGTTTTCTTACGCAGTATCATAACTTGCGCACATTTATATTAGCGCGCATTTATTGCAACGCATTAATTGCGCATTACTTTTGATTGACCGTGTGATGTCACAATGCTTATCAGAAAGTATTTTACTTAGATTTTGGCTTAGGTAAGTAAAAGTCTAAAATGCGATTTGAATACGAGATAAGTAAAAGCTTAACCATTTACTTAGTAAATTTCCTACTTATTGAATTGAATACCGGCCCTGAGTCCTGTCTGAGGGATGTTTAAAAAACTAATGGTTAGATGTCTTTCCACATTGATGTTGAGCCAGGAAATTCTTGCTTTCAAGAATACAGCTCAATTCAGTATGAAATAAAGCCATAATGTCTCTGTTCATTTCACCCATTGACTACTGAACGCTGTCATTCCTGTAAGCTTTATAGATGAACTATCTGGTTCCAGCAGGAAATAAGTTAATATATCTCAATTATACCACCAAACTGACTCCAAACAGACTCTAAACTAACCAATTTTTGGCCATTGTCGGTTAGTGTTATGTTTGTTTTTATTGGGGGGGGGGTCAATTGTTGGTCTTGTGTCAGTCTCGTTGGTGTGAATAGGGTATCAGTAGTCTGCAGGTACAGACTCTAATTTGACACTTAACCATAATTTCTAAAGCCTTGAGAAGAGCCTAGCTCTTTCAGTCTCTGGCTGTGTCCAGAGTACTAAAGTACAGAGCCTAAGCAGTATGCTGTCAGTATAGTCTTACAGGGCAGACACTGTTACGCACAACATCTGACAAGGGTTTGTGCTTGCAAAAAGGGTATCTCAACAGTTGTTCTGATTGAAAAGAATTTACTAGATCATATGTAATTACAATTCTTCAGATGGCAAAATAATCACCCCTGCCACATATGTGTCAAACTTACTCCTCTGTTTCCATCCTTTCCTAGCCTGTTATCCAAACAGAAGCAGTACCGGGATGCGAGTCGAGAAATCCAGGAGCTGCGATGTCAAGAAGCCAAGCTTTCTACTCAGTACTCGATGCTTGATGTTAAGCTGAGTGAGATGGGTGACGAAGACAACCTACCGCTCGGCATCATCTTCCCAGAAGGAGGAGGTACCGGAACGCTCTCCACCAGAAGTACCATACAGAACCCTAACCTAAATTCAGTGAGCCATTCTCATATTTCTCAATGTTACTTTATAGTCATGTTCAGGTTTGATGTGGAAACTACCTTTAATAAAAGGGGGGGGGGGAAGAACACTAGAAAAAAAAATACAATGAAATTGATTTTTTCTTCACAATCAGAACAAAAATTACCTGTTTTAGAAAGATTTCGCTTGCTGTACTGTAAGTGTCTTCAGACCTTTGTTGTAGCCAGTGCTGTTACTGATGCAGTATGATGATATGGTAGAATAGGATCGTACGTTGAAAGAAGAATGTATTGCCCCAAGTCTCTGTTTATTACGAAAACCCATTACTGCCACTGAAAGAAAAACAATTTTTGGTAGTTTTCTGGAGAATTTTTTGTTGTTCTTTTTTGTTTTGTTTTATGGAAATTTAAAAAATGTCTAAATATACATTGTTCTAAACATAGTAACACTTTGTTTTTGCTAATATTTCCGGTCTTCTGATTGGCTGATATGTTTTACATCATTAGCGATGGCGGCGTCCACAAATCTCACTTCTCGTTAGAGACAGCGGTGTTGCCATTCTCTGATTGGTCTGTTAAGGAAGGGCCTTGTACGTGTGTTGTGAGTAGTGCCGTATCAGCCCCACGTACCAAGGAAATTCAACTAAATAAATTCACGTTTGATATTGGATATTTTGCAAGAATGAACAAGCACTTTCAGAATAAGTACCCTTGAACATAAGATTACACGGTGTGAATGGTTCAAGGCAAAATGGCAAACCCCAAATCAGGAAAGATCAGAAATATAGACCGTGAATTTGATGAGACTTATAATATTGTTCGAATCAAAGTACTTGTGTGCAACTGAACTGTGTGCATATGCAGCTATAGACGCACGAGCCAGTCGTTTTGAGTGAATTAAGATTCACATAATTTTAAAGATACGATATACACAAGATAGCCAACATAGTGGGATTTGGGGTGTATATATTTAGCTTTATTAGACCTTTATCTATCAATAAAAACTTTCTACTTCAATGATTTTCATGATAAATAGTCTATATAACAGTATGAGACAGCCGTGTCAGAATACCGGATATATTAGTAATAGCAAACCTGAAAACAAACCAAAAAATTTCCAGAAAACATTTTTTAAAAAATTTCCTGAAAACATTTTTTTTTTTAATTTCTAGAAAAACATTAACAAAAAAAAAATCCAGAAAACACATAAAAAAAAATTTGTTCAAGGAAAACAAAAAAAATTTAATATTTGTTTCAGTGGCAGTAGTGGGCTTTCGTAGTTTATGGATGTGTTGCATTTAGTGTGAATACATGTACCTGCATGTATGGCCTCCCTTATCCATCTGGTGGACTTGGTGCTATTTTGGAAGTAACTGTCAATGTTACATCAGCAGTCTGTTGATTAACTCATCAGTGATTTAATCATTTTACTTGTGAATGAATAGTACCGTAAGAAGGAAAGAAGGTGGGGGTACAGCTGCGTTCAATAAAGGCCCAGATGTTAACTCACTTAAGTGTTGTAAGTTACAGAAATGTGAAACACACTTTATCTTACATTAAGTGTACTTTCAAAGTCATAGATTTGTCCTTATGTTATTATTGAAATTTATAGATTTTAGACCTTGCTGACTTGTAAATGATTAATTAATCCATTTTTCATTTACCAGAGCACAGACTCCACAACAGAACAGAAAAGTAAGAGATCGCACATGGCTAATAAGATGACTAAGATCTTCAAAGTGAGAGCAGGCCATGATAGTTCACATGAGGTAAGATTCTGAGCCATTTTGTTTTCTTCATTTTCAAGTGAAGTTAATTTTGTGTTCTGGTAAGAAGATTTGCATTTCAAGACCCACTAATGAAGTGATTGGATTGCTTCAAGTCGATAGAAATTGATATCAATCGTAACTTTGTACTAAAGAGCTAGGAGTCTGCGATTGATTTAATAGAGGACTTGTGATCAATGTGAATGAATATTGCTTGTCTTTTTGAGACAGGGCCTGGCTTTAAGGAATTCTAGTTTGTTTGTTATGCAGTAGATGTGTTGTTTGGCTCAACGAAATTTAATCAAACTAACAAAAAAATATGCTAGAAATCACATTCCCTGAAAAGCCCATCTTGTATTTGCACCTTGCAGACTGTAATACTTATGTGATTCAAGACTGTTAGCTTGGTTTTGATCTATTTCTTTGCTCATTACTCAGCTCTTATATAGTTCCTACCCAAATATCTAGTTTTGTGAATCTTGGTCTTTTCGGTTCATTGGAAGCTGAGAAAATATATATACTTTAATATATATCATGTATATATATATACCGGATATTATCTACCTTCTTTTGTTTAAAGAGAGAGAGTGAGAGGGAGAGAGAGAGAGAGAGAAAAAAAACAATCTGTCATTAAGTAGTAATGAATTTAAGACTTCTGTTGACTCTACCACATTCAATCTATTCCTAAATTCATTATTAATTTGTATCCGGTTTATGACTTCTAACAATATCATCAAAAAAAATAGAAAGTTAAACTTAAGTTAGTTATGCTGATTATGTGTACTAATAACTAACTGGAACCAGTAAAGCATGAGTGTCATTCAGGTGCGAACAACCCTATTAGTTTTCTGTATAAAGTGTTCACACTATAAGTCATACATGTACTATTCAGAGAGAACGATGGTTATGATACAGAAGACGGACTAATTAGTCCATGATGTGAACAACCCTATTAGTTTTCGGTATGTATTGTTCACACTGATCATAATATTCAGAGAGAATCGTGGTTATGGTGTGATCAGTCCATGATGTGAACAACCCTATTAGTTCCTGTATATATTGTTCACACTAATCATACTATTCACACTAATCATACTATTCAGCGGGAACCATGGTTATGTTGTGATCAGTCCATGATGTGAACAGCCCTATTAGTTTCTGTATATATTGTTCACACTAATCATACTATTCAGTTGGAAGCATGGTTATGGTGTGATCAGTCCATGATGTGAACAACCCTATTAGTTCCTGTATATATTGTTCACACTAATCATACTATTCAGCGGGAACCATGGTTATGTTGTGATCAGTCCATGATGTGAACAACCCTATTAGTTTTCTGTATATATTGTTCACACTAATCATACTATTCAGCGGGAACCATGGTTATGGTACAGAAGACAAACTAATCAGTCCATGATGGCTGTGAGTGTGAAGGTAACCTAAGCATGATCATGATGAAGCATCGGTTATGGGAATGAATTGGGAAACTTGAATGACGAGTCTTTCTACCTTTTTCGAAGGATCATGTGCATGATTATTAGATTTGCTTTGATGGTAATGAAATCTTGAAAAATTAGGAAGTTTTCAAAGATCTTAGCTTCTTGACATGAAATGTACTATTCAGAGACATGTATGTAAGGTACATGTAGTTTGCATCTTATGCTGTAGTGCACAGTGGAATTTATTTGAATGGTCATAATGTAATATGATTTTCAATTTTCAAATTCTAATTTTTTATAGTGTATTGTAAATTTTGTATGTCATACACAAAAAAATAAACTTAAATTGGATATTAAAATTTCATTAAATTAATACATGTATTTTAAAGCAGGTAATTATGGTTAACTTATAAAATTGTACAAATCTAAATAAGAAATAATATGATATATTTGTACAACATCAAACAGTGACGACAAGCTCATATCACAGAAATGTAACCCAGTAATATAACAAGTACCAGGTATTAAGCATGTCCATATCATTTTAATACAGAAAGACAAAAGGATGAGCACGACCATGGTATGTTAACGTAAGGGATATCCAATCTTGATGGGTGCATCTTTGCTTGTCTATCTGTGTCTATAGAATTGGTCATCACCATTGTAATCAAGATGATCTTATTTATAATAATCTTACTTCACCATCATCATTATCATAATCATCAAGAGAAACATTAAGAAATCTTGATCATGTTATCATAATCATCACCTCATTGAAAAACACGTAATCATAGGTTTTGTAATTAGAAACATACATGTACTACTCCTTGTGATCTTTATCATTATCATCATTGTCATCATCATCATCATCATCATCATCATAGTTATTGTTAGAGTTATCACCTTCATCATCGTTGTCATTATCGTCATCACCACCATCATTATCTTAGTCATCATCCCCAATACCATCATACTTCATCCATCATTTTCTTCATCAACTTCATCATAGTCATAATCATCATTGTCATTGTCATCATCATCATCTTCATCATAGTCATCATCATTGTCATTGTCATCATCACCACCCTCAATACCTTAATCATCACCCACAATACAATCATCATCTTAGTCATCATCATTATGATCATCACCATCGTCATCTTCAAGTCATCAGCATGATGGTCAAAGGCTGTATTGCATGTTTTCCATCTGCATGTCTTGACAATGCACATGTAGCATTTCTCTATCTTCATTGATATAGCACAGCATGTGGTGCTACAGGATCTGTATCTATCAGCGTTATTATATAGAAGAATGGAACATCATGGTGTCGGGAATATGGTGACCATGGCGATATTTGTGACGGAGCAAAAAGCTTGTTTTTAATTTTTTTGTACATATATATCAATCATTTATTGTACTAAGTCTTACATCTCTATGTGATCCAATATCTACTTGATACAGGCAGTCCTTAAAAATATGATGTACTTCAACAATAATGTAAACAGTCTGTGAAATCGAAAATATTATCGCTAGTGAGATTCGTTTGTCTCGCAATGTATGGTCAATAAGCGTCGTTTATACTCTTTTATAAAAGACGCTTGCTTACATTAGATTTTATCACCTGACGAACTGTTGCAGCGGCGCACGAAACGTCGTGATCTTTTAGATCCTTTATTGACCATACATTGCGAGACAAACCAATATCACTAGCATATTACTTTTGATACTACATCCGCAATGAGTAATATATTTAGCAGTCTGTGAAATGATTAAAAAAAATATTTTTGATGGATCACTAGCCAAAAGAGAAAATGTTCAGTATGTTCAGAGAAGAAAAAAGTAGTGTCAGTTTCAATATCATGTGATTTATATCCATCCATTTACTAAACAAGCATCTGAGCATTTTACCACTTGTAATTTTGCAGGCATTTTACTTCTGTTTACAAATGGAGGAAACACATGCAATACATTTGAGTGCCTTTACTTGTAACTTATGCCAACCTTTTTCCTTTTTTTTCAAAAGCACCCCCAAGAATAAAAAGCTTACATGTATATATTAAACCAAAGTTATGTGATTAAAACCTTTGTGATTATGAGAATTTAGGCTCAGTAGATCAATATTTGAAAATCAATGAAAATGGTACTTCTACCAGTAGCCTTGAAACAAAGATTTTCCTTGTGTGATTTTAAGATAGGTAGGTTACATATTTTTTCACTATATTCTCATTTCTAATTGTGAAGACATTCTACAGAATAAAAAGGAAGTATCTCTACTGGATGTTCTCTGAGGTTATCGTGGTTTATGAGAATGCACAGTTAAATAGTGTATTTTTCCTGAAAAAATGTTCCTTTTGACATTATTTAAAAATTCTTGGAATGAAGAAGAAAACTCATTAGATATTGACACAAATGATAATGTTTGTATGTTTTTGTGAAATCTAGCCAAGCAATAACCAACCTACAGAGCTTCGTCTTGAGGAGGAAGAGTTCTACCACGGGGCATTGCCAAGGAAAGAGACAGAAGCCTTGCTGGTCAATGATGGGGACTTTGTGGTGAGAGAGAAGAGCGATGCCTGGGGTCGCTATGTCCTATCGGCCAAGCATGCTAGCAAAGTCCGGCACTTCCCTATCCAGATTAATGATGAGGTGAGTAGATTCTGAAATAAGGAAAACTAGGTCTACCATTCATCAACTAAAACTTCAATTTTCCCAAACTTTTCTGTTTTATTAAATGCAACAAAGTAAATTGAATGGGGACAATCAAAGAGTTCTTTGTAAAGGAGTTCAGCACTATAACATTTGGCTCTTATGATTCTCTTCTCTGTCATGCAGAATATGTATCGACTAGAAGGTGATGCTTTCCAGACAGTGGGAGAACTCATCCGTTTCCAGCTGAACAGCAGACAGCCCGTTACCAAGGCATCACAAGCCATCCTCCTCAAGCCAGTGTGTCGGGTCAGAAATGAACATGATCTCAGACACGAAGAGATAGACCTCGAGGAGAAGTTGGGAGCAGTGAGTATAACCAGAAACTTTAGAGACATGAAACTTTTGAAAAGTCATTCAGGGATGATGAGATAGGGGGTAAAGTACAGATGATGATGATGGAGATTTTGGGATGAAAAGGGGGAAAGCCTGATTATATTTAAAGGGTTGGATAGGTTGGGAGCAGGTAGTGTATTTTGTCTGACATGTATTATAGGACAGGGGAAGTTTTAAGTGTGGTGAAGCTATGGTTGATGGCATGATGATGATGGAGATTTGTAGATGATGATTATGATAATGATAGTGATGATGATCATGATTTTGATAGTGATGATGAGGATGATGATGATGTTGATGGTGGTGAAGATTATAATGATGATGATGATGCAGCTGCTGATGACGATGTTGATGTCTTCGGTGATAAAACATTTGATACAGAATTTATTTTCTGCATGACTAATTCAGCTCTTGAATGGTGTAAAACGAAAGTTCAAACAAAATTCAATATTGACGAGCCATTCAATTGGAGGGGGGGGGTGTATAAGCACCTAGAATGACTGTACAGATTTTTTGTTGGTACCCTTGAGATGTTTCAAGTTGTATTGGGAGACTGTAGACAGGGTTTAGGCAACACTGTTTATTGATGTGGCTTTAAACCAATAAGACATACCTGTATGTAATGAAAAAATATAAGAGTCCATTCAAACTGTTGCTGTGGTATCTGAAATACATATCCATCTCTTGTTGTTCTTAAATCTAGTTGAAATTCTTTAAGATTGCAAGTTTTTCTTTCATTGACTAGTGACCAATCCATTCATATTCTTCCTCATCTTCTTTAAAGGGTCATTTTGGTGACGTCCATCGAGGTAGGATAAAGAGGACGCAGCTTGCAGTGGCAGTCAAAACATGCAAGGAGACGGTTGATGCAGCAACCAGGAGAAAGTTCCTCCAAGAGGCTAACATCCTTAAACAGTACGACCATGCCAACATCGTCAAGCTTATTGGAGTCTGTACTGATAAGCATCCCATCTATATTGTCATGGAGCTTGTCCCTGGTAATGTGTTTTCTCTCCCTCCTCCTCCTCCTCCTCCTCCTCCTCTTCCCCCTTCTCCTCTTCCTCCTCTTCCTCCTCCTCCTTCTTCTATACCTTATTATCCCTCGCAGAGAAAGTTGGAGGGGATATAGTAACACTGCCGTCCGTCCGAACTTCTGTCTGTCCTTCCGTCCATCCGTCCGTTCGTAACAAATCTGGCTTTCGTTCGATAACTTTAGTAATAATGCTAAATATATTACTCATTGCGGATGTAGTATCGAAAATAATATCGCTAGTCGTTTGTTTGGTCCAAAGTAAGAAAAGATCTCGTTTGTGCCGCTGCAACATTCGTCAGGAGATAAAAACTAATGTAAGCAAGGGTGCTTTATACTCTGGGAGGACGCGACGGTCTATAATCGATCGAATTATAGACCGTCGCGCCGATCGAATTATAGACCGTCGCGCGGTCCTCCCGAGTATAAAGCACCCTTGCTTACATTAGTTTTATCTCCTGACAATGTTGCGCTAAACGTCGAGATCTTTTAGATTCCTTTTTGACCACATTGCGAGACAAACGAATATCACTAGCGATATTATTTTCGAAACTTTAGTAATGTATGACAGATTTTAATGAAATTTGATATGAAGGTACATTGTGTCAAAATACAGCCTAAGTTTGATTTCGGAGTATGTAGGTCAAAGGCCAAAGGTCATAGCTCATTAAATATGCAAAAATAGCTAATTGTATTATGCGAAAATGTGGTTTTCATTCAATAACGTAAGTAATGTTGCTGAGTATGTAGGTCAAAGGTCACAGCTCATTAAATATGCAAAAATTGCTAAATATAGGCCATTTGTTCTTGGCGAGGGGATGCTACGCTTTGCTTTGACTTGTTTTTTCTGCTTCATAGTCTCCATTTTTATCTTCATCCCTTTTTTTTCTTCTTCTTTTACACTGTCTTCTTTGTGGTCTCTGTACTATAGTTACAATGTAAGTGTTGGACAGTTTTCTCTGTTTTATATTTGCTGTCAGGAAAAGCTTAGACAATTCTATACTGATTCTTTCCATCCCTCTTTCTTCCTTTATGCTTTTCTACTCTTGTCACAATTTTTTTAAATAAATTGTATGACATACATGTATATTCCAGCGACTATTCCACCCCAGGTCAATTTTAATGTACACTATCCGAATTCCAAACTTCAATCCTGAACCCAACACCATACTGAACCCTAACCCAAATCCTAACCTAAAGTTCAATCACAACCCAAGCACTGCCCCTGTATCATTGATGATATATGTCTGAACAAATGTTGAATTGCCACTACCTCGATTTAACTGCAATCTTTTTTTTTCTGTCAAACAGTACATTATCCTGTCTCCTATGAAACATATACATTTACAATGAGTTTTTAACACCCTACCAAGATGAAATCTGCCTTCCATTCTCAGAATATTACAAAATTTTGTATCTATGTAATCTTACTCCATTTTATCTATTCTTACTCCCGATCATACCCAGGTGGTGATCTGCTGTCCTTCTTGAGGACTGATCAGAATGAACTGTCCACCAAGCAGAGAGTCAAGATGGGCGAGGATGCTGCCTCTGGCATGGCTTACCTAGAATCCAAGCAATGTATACACAGGTCAGAACACCCATAAACTTGCTAGGGTCCAGGGGTCGGAGCAGGGTCCTGGGTTCAAATCCCAACCCCAATTGTCCTTTCTCTGAATATCATTCCACCTATCTTACAGAGCATAATTTGCAAAAAAAAGATTTACAAAGTGCTTATCCTGAGAAAGTAATAACGAAGCTTGTCATTTTGTAGACAATATTGAACTTGGTCTTCTGCTTTATCTTTGAGAATGAAAGTGAAAAGTGAATAGATGGAATCGCCTTCTGAAAGTTAAATGAGTATATATTAAATCATTCTTAGAACCATGTATCCGCTGTTTACCCTTGAAGGATTGAGGAACAGACAAAAGAGTTTGTAGTAAAATATTTTCCAGGGTCTCTTGTAGAATAAATGAGATTGGATTATTCTCTGGGATATGGAGATCTGCACATTTTATACACATACTGTAAATGAATTGTGTTCATATACTGGGATAATGATTGTGAAATTACTCAAAGATTGTTGTGTGCTGCACACCGGATGGATTGAGGAACTGAAAAGAGAAGTTGCTGGAAAAAATTTGCCAGGGTCTCATGTAGAATGAATGAGATATGGAGATGGTGCACATACTGTACACATGTAAAATGTAGTTATATACTTGAATAATGATTATGAAATTTACTCAAATAGTACTGAATGAAGCATGTCAAGCTGTAGTAACAGTTTATCTCATTATCAATCCTTAGTCTTTTCACTAATTTTCCTATGTTATTTAGTACATATGGGTCATTTTGCTTCAATGTCAAGAAAATATTTCTATAGAACAATCGTATTTACATGAATATCTCAGTATTTGTGAGAAAAAAATAGGCCAGACTCGGTGAATAGTCTCCTCCAATATGAAAAAAAAACAATTGGCTCATGATCTTGGTTGCATGTATGTCGTTTCATTGACAGAGATTTAGCTGCACGGAACTGCCTGGTTGGAAACAAGAACGTGATCAAGATTAGTGACTTTGGTATGTCGAGAGAAGATGATGTCTACACGATACGTGAGGGCGCCATGAGGCAAATTCCTATCAAGTGGACTGCTCCAGAGGCTATGAACTTTGGTGAGTTCACACAATGGCACCCTGGAGTGATGGGCAAGGTGTCTTTGAAGCGTCACAAAAGAAGTTATTTTAGTTTTTATCATAAAAAGTAATTTTCAACTTTGTTTTTGGTCAGTTAATTTGATGGCCATTGTATTCTCTTATTCCCTTTAAATGAATACAAGAATCATTTGGTTCATGTTGGCAATGGGTTCAAGGGGTTTCCTATAAAGCCTGTATTTACTTTGGAGGCCATTTTGCCTGAAAGAAATTGGGAGATTTATTCCAGAAAAATCAAGTTTGCATACTCCTGGCAAGGGCATTAGACATTTGTCAGGGCAAATTATCACTTTTGATTTCCGAATCGATCTTAAGGTAGGAGTAATCTTATAATCTGGACAAGAAGAAGGAATGGGCTGCATTTAAAGCAATTTGTGAATTCACTATTTTCATCTTTTTACCCTGATACTTCTCACCTGCAAACTGTTGGCCTTTGCTAAATCTTGTAAGGTTGAAAACGCCCTCTCATGTTTGGGAACTTTGAACAAAATGTGAAACTGCTCAAATCAATGATGCATGTGTTGTATCTGATTTGTCTTATGTCTCTCCCAGGTAAATACACATCAATGTCTGACGTATGGAGCTTTGGTATACTGCTGTGGGAGATATTTTCCAACGGGAGTACACCTTACCCAGGCATGACAAACAATGAAGCAAGGGAGAAAGTACAGCAAGGTTTGTAAAAACATAATCAAATGATTCTCAGGGCTCGTTCACACATGAAGTGGGAGACCATGGCATTTTTTTTCTGTTTTAAGTGTAAGTGGATGACAAGTAAGGATGAAAACAAAAATAGCTTTTTGTAACAGAAAGTTTTATCTGCATGTTTACAGAAATGTAAAATGCATTACGCTTAAGTCGTTAAGAAAGAGAGAAAAAAAACCTGACGCAATAAACCGCAGCAGTTTACCATACAGTTTACCTTGACATGTGAACAGCCTTTAAGTACTTTTTAGATATGTGGCATGATCCACCATTTTTTTAAATTTATGTTTCACTTTGTCACAGAATACCAAAGTGTTAAGTCTTTCTGTTGGAACCCAGGGCAAGAGTATTATAATGAAAGTATTTTAGAAATGAAAAGCTTGTTCATAGACCATGCACATACTGAAGCTCATAATTACACATGATTACCCCCTTGCATAAGATAGTTAGAGTTGCATGACTACACACACTTGGACTATATGAACTATTGCTTGAAATACTATGATTGTATGAAGTTTGGAACCTGTGTTCTCATGTTGCTAGGTTACCGGATGCCTCCTCCTGACATCACCCCTGAGGACGTGAGGATACTGATGGATAATTGTTGGAAGATGGAGGATGAAGACAGACCAAGGTTCAAAGATGCTCAGGCAACTCTCAAGAGGGCTTATAGATCAGTGCGGTAATGATATGCAATTGGGGCTTCTAACAGATGTCCTCTCAGTCAGGGGCATGCATATCCATGGTTTTGTTTTAAAAGGGGGCACCAGTTTGGCAAATTACACAGCTGAGGGGGCAAATATTTTCTGAAAGGTACTCAGATACTGGACTCATGATTGTGAAATCACTCAAAGAATATAAGATTATTGATCTAAGTGCTGTAAGATTTATTTATCCTTTTTGTCAGCAATGGAGGCTTCTAACAGTCTGGGGCAGATCCAGAGAGGAAAGGGGGGGGGGTTCCAAAAAAATGTAATTGTTCAGGTGGCAAATCTTTTTTTTTTTGTTCTGTCAAAAAAAGGAGAGAGCAATGGACCAGTTATTTACCCCACACCCCCATAAAAATAATAATAATTACAAAAATTAATCAAAAATCTGCTATTGCTCTCAGGAATTTTTTTCTTTTCTTCAAATGGACATCATGGGTTTTTGACCAAACAGGACCCAGTATCATCAACCTAATAACTAGATCCTTGTCATGGTATTCCAGGAGCTTCTTCATCTGCTAAAAGGGCATTAACTCTTATCCTTCAACATGGAGTCAACGCCCTTCTGGTTCTCAACATTATCAATGTTTCTCTTGCCTATGATTTATATTGTATGATGTGATCTCAGTCTAAGCCTAAGGGTGTGTAGCTATGCAGCTTATTTGAATCTCTACAGTAGTGTTTGGAATGTGCATCACACTTTTAACTCGTATGAAAGTGATGACGTTGGATTTGCCCTGCAAATGTCCGTATGTCACTAAAATAAAAATTAAATACACTGGGATTGTACCTAGCAGTATAACTGAGAAAGTAGACAATTAAAGACCCATGAAATCGCTCAATAACAAGAATTATTTGATATTATTATGATTGTAATCGTAATTAGTTTACCATCATATGACCAATCAACTTGATAATGAATTTAAACTCATATATGTTATGTGTAGTATGTGATAAGGATGTATGGATATATCTTTTTTTTTTAATTTGCAGAAATATGTCAGTATGACTATAAATACCATACACAACTCTTAGTCCATTGCCATCGGATAACTCATGTTTATCACCCTTTATTTCTGAATACCAACTAAAGTTATAATCAGTCCTATGTACATTAAAGTTATCTTCACAAAATCTCAAGTAGAGATGAATTAAGATGGATTAAGGGAGAAACGGGGTCACATTCAAAACTCCTCATGAACAAAACACAACTCATTTGCTATCATATTGTTGTTTGAAAACAGAGGTAATACAGCGGTACCTTTTATCCATTTAAAAAATTGTAGCTTATGTGGTTTTTTGGGTCAAGTTTTGATTAACAGCACTTTGCAGACATGTACGTGTTTGTGACGGTTTTTTTTTTGTTTGTCTTCATGCAAGAGCAATCCTGTACAAATCCAAGAATATATGTAAAGAAATTATGCAATATTTTTAATCTTTTTTTTACAATTCATCCGTAAATTAATGTGCTCTGTGAATATATGTTTCATTGTGGTCAGAAATTTGTAAATGAAGAAAGTGTGACATTATACAATTCATATAAGACAAAGTGAGTTCTGCGCGATACTTTGAAAATGTCATGGAGGGATGAAATGATTTCGATTGTTTTTAGTGTTGATTTTTTCAAGTAAAGTGTGTTTTAATAATGATGTAAATAAAAAATCGGGTTGTGCAGCACATGCTCTGGCAACAATTTCTCCTTAGTCAGTATCCTTTACCAAATGAATTTCTAACTTCAACCATGGACCAGACACTCTGCCTGACCCTTCATTGTAATCATAACATCAAACCTACCCTGAAACCACATGCAACCCTAACCTTAACCCTACATCTTTGGCGAGATAAAGCCGGAGCAGTTGTTACAGGAGCATATGTCGAGCACGCAAAATTCAAACTTTCCCTGCAGCTTTGTTAAACTGGCATTGAAGACTCACACCACATGTAAAACATGGAGATTGGTATATATCTTTACCGTGGAACAACTATTATTTAAAAAGGAAATTCTTTCCACTGACATTGCTCTGTTCATAGATTTCTCATTGTAGTTGGGTTATCTGGCAATTGGTGATCTATGCAAATGGTTATAGTTATGTTACTCAAAGACTGGTTAGCTAGTGTTTAAGACAATTGTAAACACTTAACTCTAAGCATTATGGTATTGACAAGATTTATAAACAAACAAAAAAGGTAGAGTAAAATATTAAAATGTTAAACAATAGTGTTGTGTATGAAGCACTGGGGATAAAATGGGACAGTCAATTACTGGATAATGTGCTTGGTTTGACAGTTTATTAGTTTCTTTTCTTCATTATGACTTCAATGTATCTAAGCTTTATAGTGCCTTATTTTTCCTACATAGAATAGATGGTTTCTTATAATAAAACATCATTTCAGCAGTGCATTAAAATTTGTCTTTCCATTTCTCTTTATCAACTCAGTAGAATTATCTGCTTTTTTGTTTTATGAATAATGTTTAAATGTCTTTGGTTTGTATCATGCCTTTCACACAGCATACCACAAGTGGTGTCTGTGAATAAAATCTGATGATGGTTAGGTTATGCTTGTATATAAGTCATAAATTGTATGTATGTACTAAATTGCTATTTATAACATTTCTAACCATTTCTTACACATTTAGAAATGATGAGTAAAGTTGTACAATTTTCTTTGTATTGTGTACATGTTACAAACAGTAATGTATGTAATGGAATGTAGAAATTTATATATTTTCAACTGTACATAAATCATAGTTCCTGTATAGTTTGGTTTTGGTAGAAATAGCATTTATTTCAATCTTTTCCCTCAATCTCGACACAAAATAATGGTAATAATATTTGGCCCCTACAAAAATCAGCAAAAAAAAAGATATGTTGTCAACAGAGTTTTTCATTTTGTGTTGAGTCTCATTTTACATCTCCGTGCAGAACAACATTATTATTTTCATGAAAAGTCAAATACTGTTCCATTATTACAACATATTGCAGATGACTGAGTATATTTCCTATGAAGAACCATTTGATTATTCCTAAATTCAAATTGAAAGTTATAATTTTGCCATTACTCAGAATATGGAGCCCGTTTTCTTTATCTTTCTGATTTATTGTTAGTTTTTGTCACATGGAGTCATTATGTATGTATATATTTGGTGCATATGAAATTCAAGTAACAAGGGATTTAAATTTGTCTTCCAGGAATAGAGATTTCCATTGTCTTCTTCATGAATAGAATAATTAATTCCTTTGTCTTCCATTTTTCCTTATACATGTATCATTCTCAAAAGTAATTAATTACAGTCATCTTTGTCAATTATGCATTTACAATTTTGTGTACAGGATATACATGTACATCATGTAGATTTATCTATATGGACTGAGAGCATTTGCAATCAAAAGCAAATTCTCATATGAATTTAATAATTAACTTCAACTTTTTCAGTCTTGGAAGGTATTGAGTGAATTTCTTTTTCTGATGCTCCCAGCTGTAAGTTAATCAAATTATGTTGATATTAAAATTTGGATATGGTGCTTAACTCCTTGTATGCATTTATGTCAAAATCTCCTTCTTTGCTTCTATATTTAGCTGTCCAAGACCATTCATCTTCATGATATTGCACAAAAAATAGGTATTTGTTTTAGGCGATTTTAAAGATAGACAGAAGCCTCCAGGAGATTGCAAAAAGTATGAAAATACACTGAACATTGAAACATGATAAAAATTCATGATTGAATTCTATCTTGGTATTTTTTTTTTTCAATGCTAAAAAAAAGTCCAAAATTTGTGTTGAAATATTCTGATGATTTCTAATACCAAGAAATAGGAATGCCATAGGATCATGACATGATGATCATGCTAATTTGATTATCAAAACCAAAAATGTCAGTATTCGTTTTCCTTTGCACTTTCCTCAGAGAAGTCTTGATATTTATGCATTGAAAGTGTTCCTATTAGAGAAGTATGGGTGCATTACAGGGGCTTAATTTGAACTATATAAATTATCCTTTTTTTTAAATATTGTTTGTTTATTGAATCTAACATATTACTTCACTCTTTCATTTTTTCTAGCAATTTGTTTTTTTGACATACGTTTAGAATTTTATTATATAAAAATATCTAGGTTTTCATTTTTATAGATTTTTAAATAGGAAATGAAAGGATATAAGAAAATCGTTTGAATTGAATAATTTGATATCCTAATAAAATGATCTCATACCATGGCTCCAATAAATTTGTATCATCTGCCTTTCAGACCAAAATGTTTTCTAGATGTTTGGTATTTTTATTGATTTTATTGAGATTATAGCTCATTTCTAGGTGGCATATATTTTCCTTAAGGGTTTGTGCATTGAGAAATCTAACTAATCAAAATTGTCCTAGAATTCATTAAGTCCGTAAATCATAGATCCTGATTCGCAGGTATTATGCTGTATTTTTCAATAAATCGCATTCACATGTATGATTACCTCACCAACACATACTCAAGGACACAAAGCCTGTCTGTGTTACATAAATATGATAGCATGGCCCTATTGCATAACTACCATGGCAACATCACTCAACAGCCATTCAAATCAAGGTTTCCACGGAAGCTACCATTGATGGCAAAGTTACAATCAGTGCTAAGTTTTATGCAACGGAGCTTTGATAAAAACCACCTTCTCAAAAAGGGCAACCAATTCAGTGAAAAATTAATCTTTCATGTCAATAATGGATAGTAAATATGCCAAAAAGAAGTGACGAGTGATTTGAATCGTTGAGATTTCCATGGTCAATTTGTAGTGATAAGTATAGTCTTTCAATCTTATCAATCACAACTCTTCCGTATGATTGACAATATGCCTCATTTTAGTAGTGATAATGTGAAAAATTTCATTTTGATTTTTTTTTTCTGTGTAAGGTATACTTAACGCAATGTGCTGCATTAAAATCATTTAATTGATCTATAGAAACAAATAGAATAATTATATATTTTGCCTTATGAATTTTATAATTATAAATCTTCATATACATTATTAATTTTATGAACCTGCTGTATATAAATCATGTGCTCGAATAAGCTTTGTAACATTATCATAGATTTTAAATTTTGATTGTATCAAATTGTAATAAAATGTAATAAGCATTAGCATATTGGCCACAACATTTTGTAACCATAGTGTTATTTTACTTCCCTTTGTAGATGATGAAATTTCATTCCAAATGAATAAATGGCAAATATATATAAAACTGAAACAGTTGTATATGTTTTGTTTCCAATGACATGTATTGTAACCAGCAGAGGTTTGCATGATTTGGAAAGGATTAGGCTATATCAAATTTGTTGTCACACCGTTTCCTTGTTGAATGCGAAGGAAAGAGAGAGAGAGAGGGGGGGGGGGGATGAGAGTGAGAAAGAGAATGGTAAATATCTCTGCACTAAGCAACAACCAAAAAAAGTGGACACCGCTTTTAATTAAGCTTTTCAAATAAATATCAAATTTAAAGTTATCTTTCATATATCAAAATAAACATATAGTTCATCTTCTTTAAGATGATATGTAATTGGAATCATACCATTCACGCATGAGCGAGCATAGCCATTTAACAATAAATAAATCTCTGAAAGAAAATCGCAAACTGGGGCATCTGGCCATTCAAATGTTGATGAGCATTTCCATCTTGTAGAGTCAAATGAAAACAGAGAAGAAAGAAACAAAATACCGAGAAGCACGAAAGGAGAGGCCTCTTGACCATGCTTGTCCAAACCATGCAGTCCTGAGACTACAGTTGGCATCCAGAGCTCAATCCTCTTCATTGTTTCTCTTTCTTTGTTTTCATTGTTGAAAAAGAATATCTCTCAGATGCACATGTTCATTAAAATTTGAATGGCTACTCGCTCTATTTTTGCAAATTCTGAATCAGACCTTGTAATGGTTTAATTAATATGCCCGTCAAAGCGTGAAAGTTCAAAACTTGATCTGAATTGATGTTGGTACAGTGATAATTTTCCTTTAATTTGATATATATTTTATCATATTTTCTCTACGGTTTATACGAAAATTGTGAACAATAAAGAGTGTCCACTTTCTTTTTATGGTGAGTGTACATGTATTTTTTGTTTTGTTCATGAAGATAAATGGTTTAGTGATAGAGCAAAGTAGTAGGAGAAAAATTTGATGAACAGGAAATGTAGGAAAAAATCACAAACTAAAGGATAGACTTTGATCTAGCATGCTGGAGAGAATGAATTCATAAAATAATAGCAGCACATAATATGCTGATATGATATTATACCAAACAAACAAAACAAACGCACACGCGAAGAAATAAATGAATACCTGCCAAATGAACCCGTTACAATGGTTGTTTCTGCATATATATATTTATATCGTGTTTCATGTATTTGATTCGTTTCTTGAGGCATATATTATAGGCACCAAGTAGTACAAACAGTATTACAAAGAAGTATTTACACATAACAATGTGTATCAACAAACAAAGTTTTATAAGCCAACATAATACATTTCTTCCTTTACATTATAACTTTGACCTCGAGTATTGCCTTTTCTTTTAAGGCCCTATCTCACTGAGCGGCGAATGCTTGCGAACGTAGCGAATTTGGGGTTTCGCCAGGGTCGTAAACGGTTGCAAGAAAGTTCGCAAACAGTTTTCATTGTCGCAAAACAGCCGTAGGCCTTTGCAAACGGTTGCAAGACGGTGTCGCTGAAGTTCTTTTTAATCCCAAAATCCAAAATTCGCAACGTTCGCAAGCATTCGCCCCTCAGTGAGATAGGGCCTTTAGTGTGTGTCAGTGTGTGTATTGGGTTTTTACAGACGTGTATCAATCAGATATGAGTACGTCTGGGGACCGACCTTTAAACGTCACCATCCGAAAGACGTGACTCAGATTCGAACATGCGTCTTCGGCTGAATCAGTTTGTAACTTCCACTAGCTGTTAGCTGGATTACAGGCGCACGCCACAACGCCTAGTGCATCAATGCATCTAAAGTTATATACTTCAAGTTCAAGTTCATTTATTCAAAACCACACAAAACATGATATAATCTTTTAAATAGAAAAGAGACTGGTTATAGTACATTAAACAACATATTAACTTGATTACATCACATAATGAATGATTTTAGGACCCCTATAGAAGCTAAGCTTGTGAGCGGGGCCCTATAGTCTACAAAATACATACATTAACAATATGGCTAGGTGAATAAAAAGAATGTAACGTATATTCAAGGGATGGAAATACTAAGCTACAAAATATAGAACACACATATACTCTCACACACGCACGCACACACACACACACACACATACACAGCAAACACACTGATGAGTAGGTCCTCAGTGGTCAAAAAGCATTATTAAGATAGTCTTCAAAGAACAAAATTATGTCAGTCTTTCAAGTAGGTACGTTTTTGATAACCTTCTAAACCTAGAAAGAGTTGTACTATTTTTTATATCTTCAGGCAAACTGTTCCATTCTTTAATGCAAGAGATATGGAAAGAGGTCAGAGTGACATTTGTTCTAGCAAAAGGCTGATGAATAAGACCCCTTTGACGTGTATTATAATTATGAATTTGTGAGTTCTTCGTATCAATATTGATACTTCGTATCAATTGTCCATGCAGCTATTCAAAGGAATATCTATGTAAGATGGCAAAACAACTGGAAAACTGAAATACATTTCTTGCTTGCTCTTAGGTACCTCATACATCATGTTCAGAAAGTACTTTACAAGGTCGGTTCTTTCGTCAAAGATATGTTCGTTTGCCTTTGCAAAGTGGTTATCCCCTCCCACTTCTATAGCAAGGTATACGACCAAAATTCTCAACAGTGAATATAGCTTCAGCACTTCAACTTTGTAACTGACAGAAATATTTTCTCACCTTGAAATCAATTCCATGAGACGGATATGGTACAATACGAAGTGCTGTGATGAGCTAAACTTGTAATTGGAAATGCTCACACTGTTACAAGAAAGTAAAACGAATCCAAGATTATTCATTAAGGTTATCAAATAAATATTTAATATGAATTTATCTTTAACATATCAAAATAAACATAAATTAATCCTCTTTGAGATGATATGCGATTAGAATCATGCTGTTCACGCATGAGCGAGCATAACCATTTAAAGACCCTGTCCGAAGTGAAAAATGACATAGATGCATTATATAATCAAAGGAAAGCTGACAAGCCATAGATTACAACAATACCAATTAGATGCTACTTTAGTGCCTGTCATGCAGACGAGTATATAACAGCTCTCTGAAAACTTGAAATCTAAAGCTGTGAAAATCGGGAATTGTTGACCTAAAAACTAGCTATCGAATTGATGACATCACCGTATGTGGAGTACGCATGTTCATAATGACTTTGCATTAATTAAGCACTGCTCATCGCCTCAGCTATATAGGCGAGCACATAATATGGTGTCGTCACTGTAACTGCGGCAAATTTGACCCCCGTTGACCTGTAATTTGGAGAATAATTTGTGCAATAATGAATGGGAAAATATTTTGAATTCCTTTATATTTGTGTTTTATGTTCATTCAGCTTTCCATTGATAAAAAGTTGCATTTTCATCGGACAGGGTCTTTAAGAATCGATGAGTTTGTGAAAGAAACTTGCTAAATATGGGGCTTCTGGCATTTCCATCTTGTATAGAGTCAAATGAAAACAGTGAAGAAAAAAAATCTCAAGAAACACGATAGCAGAGGGATCTTGACCATGCTTGTCAAAAACCCTGCAGTCCTGAGACGACATTTGACATCCAGAGCTCAATCCTTCTCATTGTTTCTCATTCTTTATTTCCAATGTAGAACAAGAATATCCTACAGATGCATATTTTCATCGACATTTGAATGGCTACTTGCTTTAAAAAAATATCAGACTTTCTAACGACTAAATGAATGCGCCCATTGAAGTTCGAAAGTTTGAAAATTGATCTTAATTGATGTCGGTAGATTATTAATTTTCCTTTAATTTGGTTATATTCTATTTTATACAACACCTACGTAGATCCTTGTCATTTGATTGGACGATTGTTGGTCACATGATATCCAATAAATAATACTATTGCGCGACCGTGCATTTTTGCAGACTGCGACGCGTACGTACCTCTCTGCCCTGCACGTACCCCATTGTTATTAGCTGCGCGCATCTGACGCGGAGGCAATCTGAATGTAATCGAGAAGGCCTGACTCCAACTTTAATTTATCTTTAATATAAGGAGCAAAGCATAATTTGTTGAAAGATGTTGTATAAAAAAAATAATGAATTTTGTTCATTCGTTCAATAGTGCAAATATTTCATGAGTTGAAAGATTAACGTTAATTCTATTCAACTCGGCTGACGCCTCGTTGAATAGAACGTTAATCTTTCAACTCATGAAAATATCCGCACTATTGAACGCATAAGCATTCATTATTTGTATATATTTGATTGACGGTTTATATGAAAATTGTTCACAATAAAGAGAGTCTACTTTCTCTTTTTTTGCTGAGTGCATATTCGGATGGGTTTAATAATCCTATACATGTATTGCATCTACCCCCTAAATGCGGGAGCAATAGAAGTTACTTATTAATGCTAACATCTCTATTATTCTGGCGTTATGATAAAAAGAACATATAAGTGAACATAACTATTAAATACTTTCAAGAATAATGACAAAAATGGGATGTTAAAAAAGCATAAAAAGTCTAGTATTTATATTTCGAAATTATCGAAGAGTATTGATCATCTATGAATTTGAAATTCGGTGTAAAATTGTCAGATGTAAAAATGTCAGATAATGGTAAATAGTGATCTATGATATTAATAATGATTAATATAACAGTATAACGTTCAGACTATAAATAATCAAACAGCAATTACACCATTAATTTCAGCACCAATTAGTCATCAAACCATCTATCTTTCGTAAAATCATCATTTTAAAGCTAACACCCTGAATGCATAGCTCCATCCCGTGTCAACGCCTCTTTCTTCTTTCGCTGATAGTTCTGTGCAATGACGAAACAGATGTAACTGAGAGAGATGAGAACCTCGGCTACACCTAACGCAACGAAGACAAGCTTGTAATCCTGCGTCAAGTCGTATATCAGACCTGGAGTATATGGAATGAAGGAATAGAATAGGGATAGTAGAAATATATAAAAGACAATTATCACAGAAGACAGACATGTCTCAGGAGGTATTCGAGGAGGAGAAAGTAGTGAAATCATAATAAGAAGAAAATAGCAAATGGGAAGAACGTAGCCTAGATCAGACAGAGGGTTAGGTGAGTTGATAAAACGGGACAGGCAGCCTGGACAGAGCAGATAATCTTAAACACGAGTGAAAATATAACAATTGAAAAAACTAATCAAATTAGATATTTTTTCTTTTGCCTTTTATTACACGATGGTCCGTTCCATTATTTAATTTCTGCATAGGAAAAAGTCTTACCATGAACGGAAGGAGAAATCACTTTTCTTTATTTTAAATGAATACATCTGGGCTAGAGTTATCAATAACCTAATATTGTGCATACATGCGTGTCCTGATAAGATAAAACCGTCAATATTATCATTAATTTACAATAAAACAGTTTCAACTTACAAAAGGTCATCAGGGCATCTTCCAAAACAAAGAAATGCCATCCGGACTATTAGCACTTTTGAAAATTACACTCCTTTCACTCCCTGACCATTCTATCCCCCTCAGAACAATTTCCATTCAGAATCACTACATCCTGAGCAACTTCCCAAAACGAACGTATTAATAGTATCAGGATAGTGTGTCATCAGGACAACTTCCAAAACGAATATAATTATCAGGACAATTAGCTAGCCTTTTGAAATTACCCTTCTTTGACATAATATTACCAGCCCCTGGCCATTTTATACTCTCAGAACAATTTCCCTCCGGAATTACTGCTCTTAGTAAGGCTTTACGTTAGGGTATTTGTCCAGGGTCAAGCAACATATATCTTTGGTGTATTTAGGTAGACGTCCGGGGGTAGTTGTCCTATAGATTCTAGGTTAGATATAAGGTCATCTCACCTGAACCCGTTCCTCCCACGATATTACCCACGGCGTAGGCAAACAACGCCAATCCAAACCCCATAGCGAAGTCCTCGTCTGGCAGGGCATACTTAACACCCACTGAGACGTAAACGCTGGTGTGATAGACCAAGAAACCAATGAGGAATGCATGGACGGCTTGGAAGACGTATTGGCTGCTCGCGAGGTCGAGAAAGAAAACAACAGACCCGAGCATGGAGGTAACAGCAGGAAGTCGCAGACCAACCCGCGGATAAAACATGAGGAAGACTGACGTACATACAAGGCCAGTTATTCCACCAACCCCGCCTAACATAGCAAGGTATGCAGCCTGAGATTGACTGATACCCAACGACTCGGCATGAGGGACAAGGAACAATGTCCAACTCATCCATACGATCATCATTAAAAAGTTTGGGAAAAGAAGTAACGCAAAATTGGGGCTCTCCGCAATACAGATAGATTTGTGATGTCCAAGATATGCGTTATCAATGATGTATTCTTCCGTTTGATTTGAATATCTCCAGTGTCACTCTGAGTGGAAGTTTCTCTGAGATCATTTGCTTCATCTACCGCTTCACCTTTGTCGGTGTCGCTGTCAAATTTCTGAACAGGGATGTATTCTATTTCTTGATCACTCTTCTTCTTCCTCCTTTTACTCCGAGGTGGTCTTAGGGTGAGAGCACAGATCAAGAAGTTCAGACTGAATCCACCCAGAATAAGTATGGTACCACTTAAACCGTAGATCTCTAGAAGGTTTTCTGTGATTACTGGAGTGATAAACGCTCCGGATGGTGATCCTACCAGTGAAATGGTGTTGATGACATCAAACTTGACAGGGAAGTGCTGATGGAGATTGGTCGTCAAAGTGATCACCAGGAACACGTTCCCTATACCTACAAGAGAGAAGAAAAAGTTTTTTTTTTTTAATAGTATGAAAATGACAAGCACATTCATAAAAAAGAATAGGTTGATTATTCTGATGTCAGTGCGTCGGGGTTGTGAGTGTAATTGAATTGAATTTACTGTATTTCATCATATTTAAAACATGATAAAAGCGAAGGAAATTTTTTTATATATGATTGAAATAGCCAAACTGAGGCTAGGATTTAAAGTCCTGCCATGCTTTGTCCAGGGGTAGGCCTACTTGTTCTGCTAGGATTAATGAATTATTTTAATTATTTCAGAAAGATATAATGTCTAATTCAACACTTACCAATGGCGGCCATGCATATACCGAGAGGAATGATACTGGTACAGAAGGAGGCACCTATAACTCCACCACTACATAGAATGGCCCCTACGACCCCTAACTGTCGAGGAGATATGCGGTTCGTGATGAAAGCAGCCAATGGTGCTGGAATATGAATGAGTGATTGATTGAATAATGATAATAATAATCATATCATAATAATGATGATTATAATAGTAATAATAATGATAATAAAAATAGTAATAATAATAATAATAATGATAATAATGATAATGATAATGACAATAATGATAATAATTATAATAATAGTAATAATGATAATAATAATAATAATAATAATATTAATTCTTATATACTCCTAGGATATACTCCTATTAATACTCCTCAAGGATACTATTGATGAAATGGTTCCGTTTATTACCAAGCTTATCAATCAGTCATTAAGTACTGGTATTGTGCCGAGTGTGTTTAAAACTTCTCAACACCTGTGTTGAAAAAGCCCCATTTTATAGATCGTAATGATTTAAAGAATTATCACCCTATAGCCAATCTTATGTTTCTTGCTAAAATCATGGAACGTATTGTAGCTGATCAACTGAAAGTGTATCTCAGCGATAATTGTTTATTTTCTGATATGCAATCAGCTTACCGACAGTTTCACTGCACTGCTCAAAGTGTACAATGATTTACTATTGGCACTTGGCAGTTGATAATTAAGGGTCAAGAAGTAGTCTTAGTAATGTTAGACTATTCAGCAGCGTTTGACACTATCATTAGTATCAAGCATCGTTCTTGGGTTGAACACTTCTGCCACACTTTCGGGATTGGTGGCACAGCATCAAAATGGTTTACATCATACCTTGAACATAGGGAACAGAAAATTGTAATCAACAAAAGTATATCTGACCCTTTCCCTCTTTTGCATGGCGTGCCCCAGGGTTCGGTCCTCGGGCCGCTCGAGTTTATTTTATATACGTGTCCACTCAGTGATGTAATAAATGGACATAGAAATATACAACATGTAACATGCGCGGATGATACGCAGTTGTATGTAATCCTTGAACCCCGTCACCGGTCGGTTAGCTTGAAAAATCTTGAAGAGTGTGTTAGTAATGTGAAATCTTAAGCTTAATAGTGACAAATCGGAATTACTTCACATCACATCTCAGTTTCGTAAACCCTTGCCCTTGCCAGATTTTGTCTTGGATGACACAAAATTGTGTACCTCTGAATCGGCCAAAAACCTGGGTGTTACCATAAACACTGGTCTCAATATGAAGGCTCACATAAGGCAAGTATGTAAAGCTGCATCTTATGGTATCCACAGAATGGGTAAAATTAGGACATTTCTAGATAAACCCACTACAGATACATGCATTTGTCACTTCCCATTTAGACTACTGTAATGGTCTCCTTGTTAATTTACCACCCTCCCACCTTGTTCCTCTTCAGCGTATCCAAAATGCTGCCGCTCGTCTAGTTACCCGCTCAAGACCTTACGAACATATTACTCCAAACCTCCGAAATCTCCACTTGCTGCCAGTAATTCAACGTATTCAATTTAAAATTATTCTCCTTGCTTTTAAATTACGTAACGGTGAATGCCCTACGTACCTTTCCAGTCTCGTAAAATCCACCCCCCCCCCCTCCTCCAGGTTGCGTGCTTCAATTTCCTCTCACTTTCAACTAATTCCTGGCCCTCGTGTGAAAACAAGATACGGCGATAGAGCACTTTCTGTAGCCCCCCCAGTTGTGGAATAGCCTCCCGTCCTACATCCAAAATGCTCCTTCTATACACACTTTCAAAGTAATGTTAAAAACCCATTTGTTTAAATCCATATCATGAATTTCTGTTTTCTCTAAACATGTCACAATAAATAAATATCGTACTACTATTAATAATAAAATAAGTCATCTTTTATAGCATAATATAAGTTCGTTGATTGATTTATTTATCTGTAACATACTGTAATTTGTTTGAATAATATTGTGTAATCGTGGTGCTGTCGTCCCGCACCACTGCGCCTAGAAACAAACTATTAGGCGCGTTTTAATGTGATCTATTATTATTAATATAATAAAAGTAATAATAATGATAATAATAATAATAATAATACTTATTATAATGATAATTACAATAATAATAATGATAATAATGATGATAATGCTAAACAAAAATTAATAATAATGATAATAGTAATGATAATTATAATAATAATTATAATAATCCTATTTATCCACAAAGCGAAGCCTCAGCAGCATTAATGCTGTTCTTCACGACGGCCCTGCAATTACAAATATTATTACCCTATTACTGCTAAGTAACCATTTAAAACATCTGGGTAAAGAGCATGGGCGTCAATCCTAGGGGGGACGGAATAGGAATAGGAATTTTCAGGTGGTGAAATGTCCCCCCACGATTTTGGGTTAAACTCTTCTTTTTTTTTCTTCTTTCTTTCTCTCTTTCTCTCTGTGTTGACTTTTTTTTAATAATTTTTTTAATTTTTTTTTAACTTTCCAAAAGTTGCCAGCTGAACTAAAGTGTTCCCACTGTTTATACGTTATTTTCCAGGGGAGTCAATCCTGGGACGTGTCCCACGAATTTTCAGGTGGTGAAATGTCCCCCCATGTTTTGTCAGAAAAGAAGTTCTTTAATAATTAAATGTAACGTCAAAGCTTCCGCGCTTCGCGGGGGGGGGGACTGAATTCAAACAAGGATTAAGAGTCGAGAACGGTACAACGAATCGTCTTCTTTCTCTGATAATCAAATGAAACGGCACAGGTTTCGCGCTTTGCGCGGGAGGGAAACTTTATTCAAACAAGGATTAATAGTCGAGAACGGTACTACGAAACGTCTTCTTTCTCTAAAAATTTAATGAAACGACAAAGCTTCCGCGCTTCGCGCGGGAGGGGAAATGAATTCAAACAAGGATTAAGAGTCGAGAACGGTACAACGAATCGTACTCTTTCTCTGATAATCAAATGAAACGGCACAGGTTCCGGGCTTCGCGCGGGGGGGAAACTGAATTCAAACAAGGATTAAGAGTCGAGAACAGTACAATGATTCGTCTTCTTTCTCTAATAATTTAATGAAACGGGGATTAAGAGTCGAGAACGGTACAACGAATCGTCTTCGTTCTCTAATAATTTAATGAAACGACAAAGCTTCCGGGCTTCGCACGGGAGGGGGGGAACTGAATTCAAACAAGGATTAAGAGTCGAGAACAGTACAATGAATCGTCTTCTTTCTCTAATAATTTAATGAAACGTCAAAGCTTCCGCGCTACGCGCGAGAGGGTGGAAACTGAATTCAGACAAGGATTAAGAGTCGAGAACGGTACAACGAATCGTCTTCTTTTTTTAATAATTTAATGAAACGTCAAAGCTTCCGCGCTTTGCGCGGGAGGGGAGGGGGAACTGCATTCAAACAAAGATTAAGAGTCAAGAACGGTACAACGAATCGTCTTCTTTCTCTGATAATCAAATGAAACGGCATAGGTTCCGCGCTTTGAAGGAAACTTTATTCAAACAAGGATTAATAGTCGAGAACGGTACTACGAAACGTATTCTTTCTCTAAAAATTTAATGAAACGACAAAGCTTCCGCGCTTCGCGCGGGAGGGGGGGGGGAACTGAATTCAAACAAGGATTAAGAGTCGAGAACGGTACAACGAATCGTCTTCTTTCTCTGATAATCAAATGAAACGGCACAGGTTCCGGCTTCGCGCGGGAGGGGGAACTGAATTCAAACAACTAAGGATTAAGAGTCGAGAACAGTACAATGAATCGTTTTCTTTCTCTAATAATTTAATGAAACGTCAAAGCTTCCGCGCTACGCGCGAGAGGGTGGAAACTGAATTCAGACAAGGATTAAGAGTCGAGAACGGTACAACGAATTGTCTTCTTTCTCTAATAATTTAATGAAACGGGGATTAAGAGTCGAGAACGGTACAACGAATCGTCTTCGTTCTCTAATAATTTAATAAAACGGCACAGGTTCCGGGCTTCGCGCGGGAGGGGGAACTGAATTCAAACAACTAAGGATTAAGAGTCGAGAACAGTACAATGAATCGTTTCTTTCTCTAATAATTTAATGAAACGTCAAAGCTTCCGCGCTTCGCGCGGAGGGGAACTGAATTCAAACAAGGATTAAGAGTCGAGAACGGTACAACGAATCGTCTTCTTTTTAATAATTTAATGAAACGTCAAAGCTTCCGCGCTTCGCGGAGAGGGGAACTGAATTCAAACAAAGATTAAGAGTCGAGAACGGTACAACGAATCGTCTTCTTTCTCTAATAATTTAATGAAACGTCAAAGCTTCCGCGCTTCGCGCGGAGGGAAACTGAATTCAAACAAAGATTAAGAGTCAAGAACGGTACAACGAATCGTCTTTTTTAAAATAATTTAATGAAACGTCAAAACTTCCGCGCTTTGCGCGAGGGGGAAACTCAAGGATTAAGAGTCGAGAACGGTACAACGAATCGTCTTCTTTAAAAATAATTTAATGAAACGTCAAAGCTTCCGCGCTTCGCGCGGGAGGGGGAAACTGAATTCAAACAAGGATTAAGAGTCGAGAACAGTACAATGAATCGTCTTCTTTTTTAAATAATTTAATGAAACGTCAAAGCTTCCGCGCTTCGCGCAGAGGGAGGGAACTGAATTCAAACAAAGATTAAGAGTCGAGAACGGTACAACGAATCGTCTTCTTTCTCTAATAATTTAATGAAACGTCAAAGCTTCCGCGCTTCGCGCGGGGAAACTGAATTCAAACAAGGATTAAGAGTCGAGAACGGTACAATGAATCGTCTTCTTTTTAAATAATTTAATGAAACGTCAAAGCTTCCGCGCTTTGCGCGAGGAGGAGGAACTGAATTCAAACAAAGATTAAGAGTCGAGAACGGTACAACGAATCGTCTTCTTTCTCTAATAATTTAATGAAACGTCAAAGCTTCCGCGCTTCGGAAACTGAATTCAAACAAAGATTAAGAGTCGAGAACGGTACAACGAATCGTCTTTTTTTTAAAATAATTTAATGAAACGTCAAAACTTCCGCGCTTTGCGCGGGAGGTGGGAAACTCAAGGATTAAGAGTCGAGAACAGTACAACGAATCGTCTTTTTTTTTAAATAATTTAATGAAACGACAAAGCTTCCGGGCTTCGCGCGGGAGGGGGAACTGAATTCAAACAAGGATTAAGAGTCGAGAACAGTACAATGAATCGTCTTCTTTTTTAAATAATTTAATGAAACGTCAAAGCTTCCGCGCTTTGCGCGGGAGGGGAGGGGGAACTGAATTCAAACAAAGATTAAGAGTCGAGAACGGTACAACGAATCGTCTTCTTTCTCTAATAATTTAATAAAACGTCACAGCTTCCGCGCTTCGCGCGGGAGGGGGAAACTGAATTCAAACAAGGATTAAGAGTCGAGAACAGTACAATGAATCGTCTTCTTTTTTAAATAATTTAATGAAACGTCAAAGCTTCCGCGCTTTGCGCGGGAGGGGAGGGGGAACTGAATTCAAACAAAGATTAAGAGTCGAGAACGGTACAACGAATCGTCTTCTTTCTCTAATAATTTAATAAAACGTCACAGCTTCCGCGCTTCGCGCGAGGAAACTGAATTCAAACAAAGATTAAGAGTCAAGAACGGTACAACGAATCGTCTTTTTTTTAAAATAATTTAATGAAACGTCAAAACTTCCGCGCTTTGCGCGGTAGGTGGGAAACTCAAGGATTAAGAGTCGAGAACAGTACAATGAATCGTCTTCTTTTTTAAATAATTTAATGAAACGTCAAAGCTTCCGCGCTTTGCGCGGGAGGGGAGGGGGAACTGAATTCAAACAAAGATTAAGAGTCGAGAACGGTACAACGAATCGTCTTCTTTCTCTAATAATTTAATAAAACGTCACAGCTTCCGCGCTTCGCGCGGGAGGGGGAAACTGAATTCAAACAAAGATTAAGAGTCAAGAACGGTACAACGAATCGTCTTTTTTTTTAAATAATTTAATGAAACGTCAAAACTTCCGCGCTTTGCGCGGGAGGTGGGAAACTGAATTCAGACCAAGATTAAGAGTCGAGAATGGTACAATGAATCGTCTTCGTTCCTTAATAATTTAATGCAACGTCAAAGCTTCCACACTTCGCGCGGGAGGGGGGAAACTGAATACAGACAAGGATTAAGAGTCGAGAACGGTACAACGAATCGTCTTTTTTTTAAAATAATTTAATGAAACGTCAAAACTTCCGCGCTTTGCGCGGGAGGTGGGAAACTGAATTCAGACCAAGATTAAGAGTCGAGAATGGTACAATGAATCGTTTTCGTTCCTTAATAATTTAATGCAACGTCAAAGCTTCCACACTTCGCGCGGGGGGAAACTGAATACAGACAAGGATTAAGAGTCGAGAACGGTACAACGAATCGTCTTCTTTCTCTATAATGTAATGAAACGTCAAAGATAAAAAAAAGACAATAAATGAACCGGTCACCAATAAAAGTACATGCCGTGAAACAGAATAACTAGAGAGAGAGTGTGTGTGTGTCACAACATAACGTGGTATAACTTTGAAAGTAACTGTAAAGGTGACATGTAATTGTGTCCCCCCATGCTCAAACTCGGATTGACGCCAGAGGGATAAGTGTGGGTAAAACATCTTGTCAAAGAATGTAAACACCGAGCCAGGCTCGAAACCAGGACTTCTTGTATGAGAGTCAAGACCCTTCACCAATGTACATTTGGCTTTACTTTTAATAGTAACTTATCCTCGAGTTATATACACGACCTCAAACGCGCACACACACACGCACACACGCGCACACACACGCACATACGCATACACACACACCACCACCACCACAACCACCCACACACACACACCACACCAACACCCACCATACCCATCACACACACACACGCACACTCACACCACCCACACACGCGCACATATAATATATAATTTGCAGGAATTATTCGCGGGTAAAGCTCTATAAATTTCTAGAGAATGACCTGTAATCGAGTGGTTTATGCGGAGTTAATTCCACGTTTAACTCTTGAATGTAAGGCCATTGTATGAACTTCACTCATGATATCTATGTTGAGGAAAATATCCATTCACTTCATGATTAATTATCTTTATAAGTAAATAAGTTACGTACAAACCTATACATGTAAAAGTAATACTTTCCTGCTGAGGTTAGCTTTATAATTAAATTGCAATCCAACCCTTGTAATAAGTTGATTTGTATGAAAGAAGAAAAATAACAGAAACAGAATGGCAACAGTTTGAAATGAATCGGACCAATAGTAAGGAAGTAATATGAATGTTTGAAATATGAGATCACTAAGTCTATGCGAATCTCATGTAGTTCGGTCAGTGGATTGTGACGTAGGATATGGATAACTCTCCCATTTAATTAATTTATGTGTTCTCGTAAGTTCCTTCTCCCTTGGGGCACTACTCACAATATATATTATAGATAGCATATTATTATAGGTCCTTTAAAAAAAAAACCCTCCTGAGAAATGAATTTTTGAAAATTTAAATTTTAGTCATTTTATATGTTGGAACAGATGGGAAAGTAGTCCGACACTACATCACATTGACATTACCGCTTCAGCCAATTTGAAGTGCCCCTACGTATAGTGATTACAACTTTTAAAAATTCATAACTTTCGTATATTTAGTCAGATTTAATTGAAACTTTCATCAGTTTGCTTAGTAGTCTTGGGTTGGATTTCCCTTTAATATATATATTATAAACATTAAACCTTGATACCATTTCTTCCTGGCAAACACTCCATTCTTATGCTGAATAATGGCATCATTTTATATTTCCGGGCATTGTCATTTGCACCTGAATAGCTTTTCCTTCTATTTATTCTTTTTGACCTATATAGCCATTTTGACCTGTTTTCCTAAAACATCTATTTATCTTCCTAACAACCAAACTATCTATAATTCTATCTGTTTGTCTATCCACCTACCCACCTACATAACTACGTACCTATCCTTCTATCTATCTTTCTAGTTTCTATCTATCCATCAATCTACCTACCTATCCATCCATTCATCTTATATTATTTATCCGTCCAATTACCTATCTATCTTTCTATCTTTCTATCTATCTATCTTTCCATCTATCTATCTTGTTTTACCTTTCTATCTATCTTTCTTTCTATCTTTCTATCTATCTATCTTTAATCGAACTATCTATCTTACTATCTATCGATCTATCCACCTATATATATATATATACCTACCTACCTACACACATATACCTACCTATCTGCATAGTCTACCTACGTGGTGCAATCTTCTTTCACTGGAGTAGGAAAAACCTTATTGAAATGACAATGGTTGGGCCGGGGGACGGGATAGCCAGTAGACCATCCCTTCCAAGCTTATAAGCACAACAATAACATATTGGCTAAACAATATTGCAGTGGCCATCGACGGCACAGGAGTATTCCGCCCAACCCTGGGGAGGATTTCAACCTCATTTCACTATGTTATTACGCCACTATAGAACTGTTGTCCACATAATATTTATCTCATGCATATAACCGATATCTTTCATAATAATCCTATAATATGTACATGTGTATATTAAAGACATTTAAGATCTCCTTCGATATACTGGGATTAATGCATGATTGACAAAATGAAAGAAATAGTTTCCCTCGATCTATCTTCGCCTTCTTTTTTTATACCTTGAGGTTCACAACAATAACAACAACAATGGTGATAATAATGATATTACTTGTAAAAGTAACAACAATAATGATGACAATGATAACAATAATAATAATCACAATAATAACAATAATAATAATAATAACTCAAATAATAATAATAATTATAATAGTAATAATATTAATTTCTTACCTGCCAAACATCCCAATGAATCAGTCATACAACAAACCAGTCCTATGATAGCATAGCTCGTTCCCATTAACTTGACGAGATGAGGTATGAAGATACTAAATGACTTAAGCAGTCCCGTCGTTATTGCCCAATGGCAAAATTTGGCCGCCAAAACCACAAAGCCCCAATGAAGGGAATATTCTTCATGCGACAAACCCATGATCCTATATCTTACAGCTAAACAGTATGGTATTCAAAAACAGTATGTATACAAGTCTCTCTGCGATTATATCGTGATTTGGATAGTGATCTATACGTCTATACGAGGTATATTTCATACTTTCCCCACTCATATACGTGTGAGCTTGGTTTATATCTTCCTATAATCAGAGGCAAATCTCTCCTATAATTATATCTTCAGGATGCAGAACTGTCTCGTTATCCATATCCTCCAAGTATTCAGTGGCTTCCTGCCTCAGACTCTGAAGAAATTTGCTCGCATCCATTGATTACATTACAACCCTCTGCGTATTTAAAAGTGAATGTCAATTGAAACCGTGTAGTTTTCCAGGTCATCATGCAGACAGACTAGACTCATGACCGCAACCATTGAACACGAATTAAAGCATGCATGTCTTTTGCACACGGTTATCATTGAATTTGCAGCGACCCTTTTCCACGGATGAATTGATATCAACAAAAATTCTATTCATCACACATGTTATAGTGTATTTTGTGCTATAGCGAGTGTGTGGATGGATTGCCTCGCTCTCAGGCTCAGGAATATTGTAATCACTATCAATAACATGCAATGAAGAAGATGATGATGATTATAATAACATATTGATAATAGAAATTATGATATTAATAATATTGATAATAATAACAATAATAATGATAGTAATACTAATACCAATAATACTCCTATTAATAATTATAATAATAATGAACGTAACAATAATAATAGATAGATAGATGGATAGATTAATGGTATTTATTGATTCATTTCCATGTATCGCAGTTACAAGTAACTGAATTGCACATGAATAAAACATTGATGAAAAAGACAAGTATACATTTCAAGAGATATCACAGAAACAAGTAATTGAATTGCACATGAATAAATTGATGGAAAAGACAAGTAAACATTCAAGAGATATCACAGTAACAAGTAACTGAATTGCACATGAATAAATTGATGGAAAAGACAAGTATACATTTCAAGAGATAGCACAGTAACAAGTAATTGCATTGCACATGAATAAATTGATGGAAAAGACAAGTATACATTTCAAGAGATAGCACAGTAACAAGTAACTGAATTGCACATGAATGAATTGATGGAAAAGACAAGTATACATTTCAAGAGATATCACAGTAACAAGTAACTGAATTGCACATGAATGAATTGATGGAAAAGACAAGTATACATTTCAAGAGATATCACAGTAACAAGTAACTGAATCGCACATGAATAAATTGATGGAAAAGACAAGTATACATTTCAAGAGATATCACAGTAACAAGTAACTGAATTGCACATGAATACATTGATGGAAAAGACAAGTATACATTTCAAGAGATATCACAGTAACAAGTAACTGAATCGCACATGAATAAATTGATGGAAAAGACAAGTATACATTTCAAGAGATATCACAGTAACAAGTAACTGAATCGCACATAAATACATTGATGGAAAAGACAAGTATACATTTCAAGAGATATCACAGTAACAAGTAACTGAATTGCACATGAATAAATTGATGGAAAAGACAAGTATACATTTCAAGAGATATCACAGTAACAAGTAACTGAATCGCACATGAATACATTGATGGAAAAGACAAGTATACATTTCAAGAGATATCACAGTAACAAGTAACTGAATTGCACATGAATAAATTGATGGAAAAGACAGGTATACATTCAAGAGATATCACATTACAATCTGCATAGTTATAAAGAGCATGTACATGTATACTATTTACCATTAGTCTTATACAATATTACAATTTAAAAGTTTTAGTTAAAAAAGAAAGAGAGACGAAAAGATTCAGAGAGATGAGAAAACAGGAGATAGAGAGAGAGAGAGAGAGAGAGAGAGGGGGAGAGAGAGAGAGAGGGGAGAAAGTGCAAAGGGACACAGATAGAAAGAGGGGGGAAAAGGGGCTCTTAACAACGATTATATAAATGATGATAATGATAACAAGAGCAAAAATAACAATGATAATGATAATAATAACAATAATGATATAATAATAACAGAAATAATAACAATAATAATTAATAACAAATAATTTTACAATTATAATAATTATAATAATAATTGTAATAATTTGTAATCGAGATTAAGCCTGTACTATAGGAAACAAATCTACTCTCGGAGGTAAGTTTACTCGCCAAAGTAAGAAGTGTACTTTAGAAAGTCTACTTTCGAAATAAAGTTTACTCTCGAAATGATAAGAAAGTAAGGATACTCTCAATTGTAAGTGTACTTTACAACTTTAGAAAGTAAAGATGCTCTTACATAAGTGTACTCTCGAAAGTAAGTTTACTCCTCAAAGTAAGTGTACCCTAAATAGCATGTTTCCCCTCGAAAGTAAGATTCCTCTCGAAAGAAGCTAACTCTCGAAAGTAAGTTTACTCCTCAAAGTAAGTGTACCCTATATAGCATGTTTCCTGTCGAAAATAAGTTTCCTCTCGAAAGTAAGTTAACTCTCGAAAGTAATTTAACGAATTCAAAGTAAATTTACTCTCAAATGTAACTTAAGCGTTAAGCCATTGTATGAACTTTATTCATTTTAAGACATGTTGATTGGAGCATTTTTATTCACTTCATGGTCAATCACCTTTGTAAATATTTTCTTATGGAAACTATCTACCTATTAATGAACGCATTACCTTTCTATATTTGATGTTTCCTCCAATCGACCGTTCGGAAAATAAAGGTTATAAAAATTGTGACCTCTACCATCTCTTATCAGGCCAAAATCCGTACTTATGCTGGACAATGGCACCATTTTACATTTCCTGTTGTTGTCATTTGAACCTACATGGCTTTCCATTCTACTCATTTCATTCGACCCGCTTTCCCCATATATAAATATTTTTTTTTGTAATCTACCTAACACCCCAACCTATCAGTCTTTCAATATCTCTATCGGTCTATTAGACATTTATTATATATTTATCCACCTATATATATATATATATATATATATATATATATTTATCTATCATTACTGCGTAATCTTTCAAAATTCAGTTATGAATGTATAAAGTTTAAAGTATTCTGGTGCGAACCTACACCTAACAAGCATTGCTTCCAAGTAGGTTCGTTTTTCATTTCCTGTAACTAAATAGTTGTGCATTACAAAACTTAAAAAAGCAATGTCAAAGATATTTCAATGCTAATTTCCTTTTATATCATTACCCTTATTATTGTAGTTATCTTGTCATTGTTTTATATTATGTGGAGAATGAAATAAATTCGCTCTGCATACAGCGACTACTACTACTATCTACCCACGTTTTCTTCTATCGACATGATCGATATAATCAGGATAATTACTTTTTTCTTCCTATCAATCTACCTATCTATCTATCCATCTATCTATGAATTTGTCTTTCTAACAACCTGTCTATCCATCTTAATATCTATTCACCTATCTATCTATCCACGTATCTATCTTTACTTATCCATTTATCTATCAATCATAAATAGTAGCTGTCAAAATGTAATTATAGATACATGCACAACTTGACTCGATATATAATTATGTACTCCTTCCGATACTATCATGAATGTAACTTTCTCTCCCTCCCTCCACCTCTCTGTCCCTGTTCTTTCTATACTCTTTTTTCCATCGTTCTTCCTTCGTAACAAAGTGTCTGTTCTCACTAAGCTGCCTCTCTCATCTAACCTGATACAGAACCATTCTTATTTCCTCTCTCCTTCTGATTTCATCTTCATCCAGTCCTACTTTTGCTAATGATAAACACTTTTACATGATGACAATATTTTGTTTGCGATGGTAAGAACACAAATCAGCATGAAGCCATGGAAGTATTAGTTCAATGATGAAGCATAGAAATCACGAGTTTTATGTCTTTGCTCTTTAATCCAACCCTCTCTCTTTCTCTCTCTCTATCACTCTTTCTCTCTCGTTCCTTCCGTTCGTTCTTTTCATTTTCTCCATCTCTTATTTTTTAATTTCCTTTCAAGTTTCAGTCGCTAACTACTTTGCTTATATATTGGTTATATCCTACTCCCACCCCCTCTCTCTCTTTCTCTCTCTCTCTCTCTCTCTCTCTCTCTTTATCTTTCTCCCCTCTCTCCGTCATCACTCCCCATCTCATTCTTATTTACCATCTTCGGTCGTCAAATGCTCCACATAATTCACCACGTCCTTCTCTTGTTCAAATGAACCGTTATATTCATGATGTCAGTACAAGTGACTGTTAGGTCCTTCCTAAGTTAACCCAGCATCGTGGGTCACACCTGGGAATCCCTTTTTTTCTTCAGTTTCAATGTTTATCTTTCACTAATGTGATTGAAAACAGTAATGTTTAAAAAATCTTTACAAAACATTTCATAGAAAAAGTTTATTATCATTTGATTCCGCACCCTCTTTAATTAGTGAGCAATATACATACAGAAGGTAGATAAGAAGAGAATTGTGATATTCATTAAATTTATTATTTGAAAGTTCAGAAAATGGTCCTCAAGCTGGGAATCAACAATGCATAATGTTCACTAAATATATTAACATTTCTAATGATACTTCACCGATTGACTTTGTTTGTATAATATTTCAATAGTAAACCAGTCCTGTTTCCTTCTCACATTAGTTGTTGCTATACATTGTTATTATTGATCGTCAAGAATAATCTTGAAATTGAAAGAAGGATCAATACAGCACAATCGCAAAGACTTCTGAAAATCAACCAAAGGCAATTTCAATAGTCTTTTCCACTACCAATCAACCCTAATAAGGCCGGGGGCCATTATGCCCCCTCCGCGATTTTTCTGATTGTTCGGGAACGCATACGGATGATGCCCCGCCGCTTCATGACTTTTTTCTTTCGAGTCTTGCGCATCCTTTAAAACAATTTTTTTGAAAATCGGACCTACCGTTACAAAGTCACGTGACCTTTTGTCTTTACAAGAGATAAAACATTGGTTATTTGGTCTTGTTTAAAGTTTAGGTGTTTGTTTTGGGGGTCAAAATAGTTTAATTATAGTTAGAAATGAAATAAAACAACAAAAACAATGAAATACATAAGTTTAAAAAACAATGAAATACATAAGAAATTATCAAAACAAGAGATAACATAAGGAATAACCTGGCTCTTCCAAATTTTTTTGTCGTATTATTATTCCAAATGGTCCAACAAATATATGTAGTGAAAAAGAAAGTTTAAATATGAAGAATATATGATTTATGGGTAAAAATGTGAATTTTTTAAAACCTTATTTGCATAATTTACCATGAATATGCAAATGAGTATTTTTTTCAAAAAATTGAAATTACCATAGTATTCTATACATTTCACTTGACATGCATGCAAATTTTCGCGGCGATCGGCCGTTTCACGGCCGAGATCTTAGGGGGGAGGCCATAACCCCGGCCGTATTAAGACCTCAAATAGCCCGGCTTTTTTAGGGTTAAAATGTGTGAACATTACAAAGATGCATATGTTAGTCGCTGGTTAGCCGATCATGATTACAATGGGTTATACCGTAGCGAAATGAAATTGGCACTGGAATGATTTCTTGAAAGTCCTTGCGCTCGGGGTTAAATATATAATTTTACTCTTTAATGTTGTCATAAAAATAATGACAAGCGACAATTTGACCTATTGATTATCAATGACCGTATCACCATGCATAGGCGTACAGCAGGGGCGGATCCAGCCAGCGGCGGGGGGGGGGGCAATTCGTGAGAAAATATTTAGCGGCGCATCAGCGGGGGGGGGGGGCGTAGTGAGCACTCCAATTAAATCGTTTTTGTTTTTTGTTTTTTCTCTCAACACCACCCCCCCCCCTGTATCCGCCACTGGGGTACGTACACAATTTTCGCCAGTGTTCTGACGTTTCTTGTTCGAAAATCACGAGCGAACTAACCATTTTAACAACATAATGGAAAATTAATCATGTTTTTAGTCTTTATTACTTATGGTGGTATTTATATCAAATCTTACTCTTCAAGTGGTTTAAAGTTACCACATAATTAAAATAAAAATAAATGTGAAAATATTGAAAACGTTTTGACAAGTTTTCTAAATATGTCAAATGGGTTAAAAGTTAACAAAAATATTATCTTACCACTTGTAAATATGTATGTATATATATATATATATATATATATATATAATATATCTATACCATCTACAATAAATAGATACATACATCTAACAGGTGACATTCGATGTCGTGTTATCCCCCAATCCCATTAATGTACCAGATTGTATAATTAACAACACGTCGAAAGACTAGAAAGCCTGATCATAATTTCGTAGACACCAATATTATAGTTCACAACGCAAATCCCTTCTAATAGGAGTACCGTAGGGCTCCGTTTAAGGTCCATTACCTTTCTTATTATATAAACGACTTGCAGTTTGTTAGCAATATCCTTTGTCCAATTATATTTGCTGACGATACAAATTTATTCATGTCTGGAAATGATCTGCACGAAACAAACATTCAATTTAATATAGAACTTGACAAAGTCAGTTACTGGTTTTTATTAAATAATCTCTCAATTACTTACGAAAAAACATGTTGCATGGTGTTTAAAACCTGCAATAGGAAATTGATACTAATACTATAAATGTAGAAATAGGTAAACATAAAATTAAGCAGGTGAAATGTACACAGTTTTTAGGAGTGGTCATTGATCGTTTGAACTGGAAAGAACATGTTAAAGACGTTTCATGTAAAATATCAAAAGCAATAGGTGTTTTAAACAAGCTAAATACCATCCTTCCATTGCGTATTCTTGTCAACCTTTACCAAACAATGATTTTACCGCACTTATGTTATTGTACTATAGTATGGGAAAATTGTGCAACCACTACATTGAACAGACGTATGTTATTACAAAAACGTGCAATACGTGTTATCACAAACTCTAATTTTTTAGCCTCGACAGATTCTCTTTTAAAAAAATGTAACATTCTAAAAGTATCTGTCAAACAACAAATTATTTCAATCTGGACAGCAGAAATCCAGATTTACACCAAAATTGTTTAGTTTTCAGGTTCTGGGTTTCTCTTTTACTTTTCTTCAAGGCTATGTGAAAGATACCAGAATCTAGACACCAGAAATCCAGATTTACACCAAAATTGTTTAGTTTTCAGGTTCTGGGTTTTTGTCTTTTAATTTTCTTCAATGCTTATGTTTTAGATACCAGTAGCCAGAATTAATTACAAATTTATTGTTACCCTTTTAGTGATGGTTCTGCCTAATCTTAAAATAGTTCATGAATTGCAAAAACATCAATTTATAAATTACACATGAATTGTTAATGCATTACAAGAGCCACGAATAATAATAAAAAAGGCTTTCAATCATTTTATTTTTGGTAATTTTATTTTTATTTGTAAAGCAAGACATTCAGTATTAAAAATATGCATAGTACAAAGGATATGATAATTTTAGAATTACAAACAAAAAAAGAAAATTACAAGACATATGACTTATTATTATAGCAATATTTCTAGGATATGATAAATGCATCTATTAACTGAGCACTAAATGGTATAAACGTTATACCAATGTACAGGGCTAAATGGTATAAACGTTATACCAACCTACAGGGCACTAAATGGTATAACGTTTATACCATTTAGTGCCCTGTACATTGGTATAACGTTTATACCATTTAGTGCCCTGTACATTGGTATAACGTTTATACCATTTAGTGCCCTGTACATTGGTATAACGTTTATACCATTTAGTGCCCTGTACATTGGTATAACGTTTATACCATTTAGTGCCCTGTACATTGGTATAACGTTTATACCATTTAGTGCCCTGTAGGTTGGTATAACGTTTATACCATTTAGAGCCCTGTACATTGGTATAACGTTTATACCATTTAGAGCCCTGTAGGTTGGTATAACGTTTATACCATTTAGTGCCCTGTACATTGGTATAACGTTTATACCATTTAGTGCCCTGTACATTGGTATAACGTTTATACCATTTAGTGCCCTGTAGGTTGGTATAACGTTTATACCATTTAGTGCCCTGTAGGTTGGTATAACGTTTATACCATTTAGTGCCCTGTACATTGGTATAACGTTTATACCATTTAGTGCCCTGTAGGTTGGTATAACGTTTATACCATTTAGTGCCCTGTAGGTTGGTATAACGTTTATACCATTTAGTGCCCTGTAGGTTGGTATAACGTTTATACCATTTAGTGCCCTGTAGGTTGGTATAACGTTTATACCATTTAGTGCCCTGTAGGTTGGTATAACGTTTATACCATTTAGTGCCCTGTAGGTTGGTATAACGTTTATACCATTTAGTGCCCTGTACATTGGTATAACGTTTATACCATTTAGTGCCCTGTACATTGGTATAACGTTTATACCATTTAGTGCCCTGTAGGTTGGTATAACGTTTATACCATTTAGTGCCCTGTACATTGGTATAACGTTTATACCATTTAGTGCCCTGTACATTGGTATAACGTTTATACCATTTAGTGCCCTGTAGGTTGGTATAACGTTTATACCATTTAGTGCCCTGTAGGTTGGTATAACGTTTATACCATTCAGTTCTAATGTGTATACAATGTATGGTATAGGTATTTCATTTATCTATTTCATTTATTATTATTTTGATGACTTTTGAATACTGTCCAAAGGAATAAATATGACAATCGTAATTATGTTAACTGTCAATTGGTGATTTAAACAATAAAATAAAATAAAATGTACCACATGGTGCATAATGAATACAATATTCTGGTTTCTTTTATTTGCTTTGTGTTTTAAGACGAGGTACATGGAAAGAGAGTGAATGCATGGTCATAAAGAGAGGTTGAGAGAAATGTCATTTTGTTCTTGCAAAAGATAGGAAATATAAAGGAAAAGATTACTTTTGTTTGTATCAATTCATAACAGAGATTTGTGACTTTTTAGTTAAAAAAATACTCAATAAATAAGAATTAAATGACATTTTATGTAATTTTTACCAATTAATAACAGAGATTTGTGACTTTTTTGTTTAAAAAAAGACTCAATAAATAAAGGATTTAATAACATTTTATGTATTTTTTACAGTCCATAATCGAAGAAATGGTCTAGATTGAAATAATTTCTTGTTTCAGTGATATTCATGTTACTCAGGTCGCTAACTTTATGTACTGTCATTTCAAAGGTGTTCTGCCACCAGTATTTAATGAATGTTTTATAACTAACAAGTACGCCAAAATATATCAAACCAGAAATTCAGGTAACCTGTATGTTCCTTTGTATTACTATACTATTTCAAGGACCACTGTGAAATACACTGGGCCTAAGCTTTGGAATTCCCCTTTCTGTTGAACTTAAATCTTGCCCATTACTTAACTCTTTTAAAAGAAAACATAGAAAATATATTATTGGCTCCTACTGTCATGACTATTGTTCAACTTATTCCTTTTTATAATGTTTGTTGCACGTAGGGTGTTCGTTTATATTCTGTTTGATTTTACCTCGTTGGTTCTGTGCTTGTAGTACAGTCATATTGTCCAATTTATATATTTGTAAGGTTTCTGCCTCAGAAGGCCAATGGCCTGTGCGGTTCCCTTCCACATTTCCGTTCTACTGTAATGTATTGTTAATATATACATATGCTATTGTTCATAATATTTATGTTTGTAATGGTATGTTAACAGTCATTATGTCATGTTGGCTTCAAAATTATAATATTTACCACGGTCATACAACTTACAAGAGAAGTCATTTACTAAAAAGGGTACTTTCCGACATTACATCAACCATCATCACCACACAGCACCGTCATCGCCATGATCATTGCCGTCATCCTGTAACGTTCTATTTACACCAACGTCGTTAAAAATTCATAATAATTATAAGCCTATTAACATGAATATCATCACAAGGGATTTACACTTCACGAAAAGAAATATTATGGATATCAAGGTAGAATTGTTGTTTATGGACTTAGTTATGGTGTCCATTCACAAAGTGCTATAGCTGCTGCTGAATTACAATACTCCGCCCTGTACTTTTGTGTGGCAAGGTTCAGAACCAAACATCGTCTGTTTTCCCTCTGTGGTTCGTTAGTGTCCCAATCTGTATAAAACAAAAGACAGAGTCAAATGATCAATGGAGATTTAAAGTTATTTACCTACCTAAATGGAGATCAACGTTAATTTGTATTCTTATGATAACGAATACAAATATTTAATGAGATATTTTGAGCTTGGGGAAGGAGTGAAAAGTGAACCGATTATGCTGAAAAAGGGTTCGAAATCATTTCAATTAACCTTACATGGAAATCTTCGAGGCAAAATTCTGCGAAGGTTCACATTTCAAGGAAGTTCGTGAAATCATGCTTATAAGCACCATTAACCTATAACTGCTCAAATATCAATTCTGCAAAGAAATAGTTCCATGGGTGTTCGGAAACATTCCGCCAGGGGCTGGCGTTTCCTGTCCGAATATCAGCTTCCCAGTTTTTTTTATTTTTTAAAAAACTTTTATACAAAAGGAGAAAATGCTTGCTTGAATATTGTTGATATCTCGAGAGGGCTGCAGCCCCCACCCCCTCCTTCAAATGACTATTCCCCGAGACATAAACTCTCCCATGTGCCAAAATAGATCTAAAATGAAATGAAAATAACGTCCAAAATCCTACGATGTTCTTGTCTGTATGACTGTATCTTACCCCAATAGCCAATGTCGATGTTATAATTAATTTTCATTGAGTATCTGTAGTCACTATGGTAACAGTAGAAGCCATACTCGGGGTCTTCAGACAGATACTTTGGACAACCGATCCACAGTGATGACCCAGTGGGAATCGAAGTCGTCGAGACGTAGTCGGTGATGAACGCCTTCTCATCGGCGTCCTTGAGTTCGATTAGCCCCGAGTCCGATGCCGAGCCCGGGACGAACGCCGTGCAGTCCTGCCTGGCGTCTTCGAAAGTCTGCACGATGAATGCGTTTGAGAATCCGTACTGTGTACCTTGGTAGCTTGGTGGAGCTGGATTTTGTGAGAGAAATGTTGTTTTCAGTAATTATTTAAACCGTCCACCCATTCCATAGATATTTAGTCATGTTTCATTTACATTGTACTTAATTCCCCTTTGCTTGTCTGCCAGAAAGTCAACATTCGGAAACGTAAGCCTCTAATATTCACTCGATTATAATGAAGAGCAAAATTCATAGTGGAAATTCAATTCTCTTGTTAAGTAAAATGAAATTATTACTGGCACAAAAAATGATGTCGAAGTACTGGTAGACCTCTCTAGCTCGTATTTCGTAACCCAATTGCAGAATATTACGGGGTATAGGCCTCTATCTATCACACTTGGGTAAATCTCGGTAGTCGGTACCCTATATCAACATATTCAAATTATGATGTGGCGTACATCGACATAATTCCTCAATAAATAACACACATACGTATTCACACACACACACACACACACGCGCGCACCCATGCACCCACGCCTAACGCACACTCTTAAAAATGAAACGAATTCGAAAAATAGGCCTACCTTTTGGAGTTACGTTAATTTAGATTATAAAAAAACGCTCATAATTTCAAATACAGAAAGATTCCGGTACGGGGTAAGTCATCAACTGTAGGCTAATTGCACTCATTCCACGCCCCTCCCCACCTGGACACAAGTCATTATCATTGATTATTTGTAAAATGTCCTAACGATCAGAATCAAAATTTCCAGAGGGGGAAACATATTAGAAACTTCCAGCATACGTACCGGATGACGAGTCACCATTTGTCGAAGCTTGTGCCGGCGTGTTGGTAGTCAGGACATCAGTCGTGACGACAGGAGTCGTGGTTGCACTAAAAGGCAACGATGTCGATGAAATGAGCGCAGAAAATGTCGGTGTCAAGGTCGAATACAATGATGAAAACGCTGCTGCAGAAAAGGTGGTGGTAACGACGGGCGATATCGGTGTTGTCACTAAAGATGGCAATGCAGAATTGAAAAAATAAAATAATGCAAGGAATCATTAAAATTTCTTCTTTTTTAATATCTCGCTCCTTGTTATCCATTGTATTATTATTTTAACTTACGTGTTTTTCATATCCGTTTACACCACAAGGATAACCACCCTCTAGGACAACTACCCCTTCGGACAACTACCCCATTAGGCAACCACCCTCTAGGACAACTACCCCCTAGGAAAACTACCCCAGACAACTACCCCTAGGACAACCATCCTCTAGGACAACTACCGCCGGACAACTACCCCACACAGCTACCCCTAGGATAACCATCCTCCCGGAAAAGTACCCCCAGACAACTACCCCTAGGGCAACCGCCCTCTAGAACATATACCTCCTTGACATCTACCACCTATGTTAACTACCACCCAACTCACCCCCGGACAATAAACACTAAGGGTAATTATCAATCGGGGGTTAGTTTTCCTAGAGGGTGGTTGTCCTAGGGTGGTTGTCCTAGGTGGTAGTTAGCTGAGGTAATCATCCTAGAAGGTAATTGTCCCTGGTGGAAGTCGTTCTAGAGGGTAGTTGTCCTATAGGGGGTAGTTGTCCTAGAGGGTGGTTATCCTAGGGGTGGTTATCCGGAGGGTGGTTGTCCAGGGGGTAGGTATCCTAGAACCATTTTCGGGATATAATTCGTATCTCGGTTCATGAGATAGAATTGAAGTACTATTAGGCTGCTTATGTTATAGCAATAAGGCGTGTAGTGGAAATTATCAGAATCGTGACCTGTACTCAAATAATTAACCATTGATCAAATGTATGCCTGCACACATCACATTCGTTTCTCATGATATCGCAATTTCTTTGTAAAGTGGTATACATCATTTGAGAAATTATTTCATTTATCAGGGAGTTATATTTTTAGAAGTAACCTACCGTGTTGACAGTTTAATCCATAGTAGCCCTGTGTGCAGTTACATTTATAACTAGACCTGGTCTCGATGCAAGTCGATCCATGTAGACATGGCGCAGATGTGCAATCTATAGTGCAACACATTGTAAGGAAATATTGAAAAAGATATGATTTACGTTAGGTTTTATATATTGAAATGAATTATGATTAGAAGAATGTTTCATCGGCAACTCATATGCAGGGTATAATAACGTCGGCTACCCGCAGGAAGGCGTATACTACCATTGACACTATAGGCAAATACAGCTATTTACGGCCTTCTTGCGGTCAATAAGACTCACACTATGGAAGAATGATGATGATTGCCATGAAAAAAGGAAATACAGGCTTGATAGTTACGTCAAATTTATGGAAATATAATTATGAGGCCCTATATACACAATAATATTATTTGGCTCAGAGTCAAAGAATTAGCGCCATCTCTACAGATTTAGTGATGTGAGTAAATGTCCTTCTGGCTCTCGCAAAACATGTAATTCATACAGAGTCGGAGCGATAGAAATGAAGGATATTGAGGGAAATAATAAGGTTAAGGATAGAAAGAGATATGACAGATGAAATAACAACAAGAGCAACAACAACAACTCTATGAAATAGAAATCTTACATTTATAGCAAAGATAAGACATTGAGGTTAAAATTGAACAAGACATACATTAGACAACAGAATAGTAGAGAGAGAGAGAGAGAGAGAGGGGAGAGAGGGAGAGAAAGAGAGAGTGGGAGAGAGAGAGGGGAGGGACATGGGAGGGGGAAAAGGAAAGGGGGTGTGAATTATGAGAGTATACATTGCGGTACAAGACAGGGATGGAAAGGGGAGGTTGGAGAGTGAGGGGGCAGAGAGAGGGGAGAGAGAGGGAAGAAAGGTATAGAGGGGGTAGGGAGGGAGGGAGAGAGAGAGAGAGAGAAGAGAGAGAGAGAGAACTAAAGAAAGAACAGGAGCTCAAAAGAACAGATAAACCATGACTATGCGGTTATTATGCTAAGTGAATCCACCCAATATCATCATTATCTGCAATTAATTGCAAATAATAAATGATAATAAAATAATAACAAAAGGGAAATAACATATTTATCAGGTTATGATGAACGCAATATAAACGTCATGTCAATGTAATGACGTACAAGGAACAGTTGGGATCAACAAAGCAGGGAGATGAAAGGACAAAGCTAGACTAGATAAAAGACATGATGCACGTACGGATAATGACGTCATACTATAGGATATCAATTCCATCGAAAAATATTGTACGGGATAGCATGCACATGATGCATTGAAAACGCAAGTTCACGGGGAAGTGCATGTGAATAATACGTACGAAATAGCTAGGAGAGGAGAACATTTCAGACTTGAATTACCAGGCAGGGTAAGAAAGGCTGTCGTCAAAATCATAAATAGGTCACACAAACAAAAACAGTATCGTCTGGATATCATCTCTATCCTATAATCATATTATTTGTTTTGATATTTCTTATTTCAATACAAACTATAATTATCACAAAATATCAGCTCTCGTTATGTTATTTGGAAGATTTATGAATAGATGCTTAACTTCAAATGAATCGTACGTACCTCGCCAGACGTAACAGTCTAACAGATGTCCTAGTTTTACGATTATGGTTCATGAAATTAATTTTAAATTGAGGTCAACATTCATAAAATTATGTAAAGAAACAAAAAAACAAAAATGAATCAAACTAAAAATATTTTTTTTTAAAGAACTAAAGACGTCTGTATTATTTTTCGACTGTACGAGAATGCCATAAGCCTACAGTATGAGACTAAACATTGGCCTACAGATTAAGAAGAGTAAAAGGCTTGACTGTATTAGACTAATAATGGGCGGCTCCTAAGTATTTTATCAGAGTATCTGGCACGCAAAGAAATACGCTGTTCTGAAGCGTTATCCACAATATCTGACTAGTCAAAAAAAAAAGAGAAAAAAAGCATGTTGAAATCTGGGGGCAGTGTATGTTTGGAAAATCGCAGAGAACAAAGCCCCCAGTGGCGGATCCAGGGAGGGCCCGGGCCCCCTCCCCTAGCAAAAAAAACAGGTAAAACACCCTTTTTCTGAAAAAAAAGAAGATGGGCCCCTCCTGGCGCCCAAGGGGTTGGCGAGGAAAAAATTACCCTTCCCAGAGGAAATTTTTTCGGGTGCCAAATTTTTTGGCTGGCTCACTACCCCACTGAGCGAAAAATCGACCGGCACGATTTTCAAATTTTTGCACGAAGTGAGCCCCTTTAGGCCCCTCCTTGCCGCCGGCTGGATCCGCCCCTGCCCCCTTCACCCCCGTAACGTAGCCACCGTAGAGACTACACCACGTACTTACCAGGTCGCCTGCAGGTGTAGAAGCCACTTTGAATGGGTCGCTTGCAGGGGGTAGAGGAGAATCTGTTAGTTCTAGGACCCTGGACCCATTTCTGGAGCAGGTGGACCGAAGTCCCATCCTCCAGTTTGACAGTGATTGGTGGGGTGCATTTAGGCGGCTCGTAGACGCACGTCGAGGCAACTAATCAATGAGACCAAAAATATGACGAATCACTTTTTATTTCTTTTGATATCTCAAACAGTCAAAGCAATATCTTAAACGTAACAAATCAACGCAAAGCGTAGCATCCCCTCGCAGGGTACAAATGGCCTATATAAGTCGGAACAAGTTACCTCCATTAGACTATACTATTACCAGATGTGTATTTTTTCGCATATTTAATGAGCTATGACCTTTGACCTACATACTCCGAAATCGAACTTAGGCTGTGTTTTGATACCATGTACCTTCATATCAAATTTCATGAAAATCCGTCAAACATTACTAAAGTTATCGATCGGAAACCAGATGTGTATTTTTTCGCATATTTAATGAGCTATGACCTTTGACCTACATACTCCGAAATCGAACTTAGGCTGTGTTTTGATACCATGTACCTTCATATCAAATTTCATGAAAATCCGTCAAACATTACTGAAGTTATCGATCGGAAACCAAATTTGTTACGAACAGAAGAACGGAAGCACGGAAGCACGGAAGCACGGAAGCACGGAAGCACGGAGGCACGGAGGCACGGAGGCAGGGAGGCACGGAAGCACGGACAGCAGCGTTTCTATATCCCCTCCGATTTCGTCGGCGAGGGGATAATTATCGCAAAGACTCACAAAATCAACCTGGGGCAATTTTAATATCCCTGTACGTCACCAGTCCTATCGAAATATGCAATCATGATAATTGATTGATTGATTTTTATTCGACAAGCTTCCAACATACAACAATATACAAGAATAATAGATCAAAATTATGTCATCTTGAACAGGATTAACCCACAAAAGCTCTAGAGCTTATTTCCAGTGCTACATCATCCGAATATGATTTTTATAGGCAGTAATAGGGTATTGAAATTGCCTTAAAGTTGATTTCTGGAAATCGTTTGCTATCATGACTATATATATATATCACCTTATATTGACACCAGATTACATCACCAAATTAAATTAAATGTATTTTTGTAGTAAACACGTACGTTTGCAGGGGCTCCGCTGGAATATATTATGTGATAAAACCAAGCTTCAAAGAGAAGAAAGGAGGCATGTGACACGTCCTTACTAAATTAATCTGGCATTCAGATGTTCATTCCTTTCTTCTCTCTCTCTCTCTCCCCCCCCCCTCTCTCTCTATATATACATATATATATATATATATATATATATATATATATATATATATATATATTATATCTCTCTCCTCCCCTCTTTCTCTATCTATTCATCCATCTATCTATGCATTTATCTATCTATCTCTATATCTCTTTCAATATTCTCTCTCTCTCCCTCTCCTATTATTATCATGTCATCTTATTTCATCTTTTTTTAATAAAATTATTTTAATACCAAAATTGCGCCTCTGAAGACGGTAGTGATGATTGAAAGAAGTGGACGGTTTTAAGTATCTGACCATAGCGATTATTCAAACAAATTAATGATGTAGTTGTCATTTTGTCGGTATAATAGGCGATCCGAAGATAATAAATACGTAAAGTTCTAATCAACATCTCCACTCTTACAGACCTCATTCAGCCACTGTTCATCAGCGTCATCATCAATTAATAGCTCGAATATCATCGAAATGATTGTTACAACCCCGTTCGTTGAATTCATCTTCAGGCCTTTTCTGGTCGGTCAAGGCTGATCTTGGCGTTGTTATTCATCATCGAACTATCGAAGTCAGAATAACGTTCCATTTCGGACAATGGCGTCCAGGAAAAAATGAATAGGGGCGGCGCCCGTGTTTTTTTTTAAATTAGGGGCACTGGACTTTAAAATGTCTGACAAGCTCACAAAAAATCGGTTTCCCTCATGTTGGGTAAGCGTTATAGTGTTTTCAACATCTCTGACGATCAGAAGAAAAAGGTAAATGTCAAAAAGTTGCCATTTAGGAGAATGGCTGTGGGAAAATCATATAGGGGCAAATGCGAACAGGAAAATTTTCGCGAGGGCTCGGACCTTTTGCCTGAATATTAAAGCTCCAGTTTCTAAATTTTCCGCGCGCGAGCAATGAGCGCGCTCAAAACTGTTGACACTTTTTGTTGGTAGTTTTAGTGCCACAGACATCACACATTCGTGCACCTCCTGCCTGCACGTGAGACTATTTAGGCATCTTGCTGCCCGAATTATGAAAGAGTGTTGCCCGAAAATCGAAACGTTATAAATCCCAGGGGCTGCAGCCTCCTAACCCCAGTCTCATAGGCCTATGCGTAGGGGAACAAACCACTACTATATCCCCCAGCACCCCGTTACGCCGCCCGCCCGCCAAAACACAAGACGTCTTGATTGGCTTTGGCTGTATGATACAGCGAAATTACCCTTGCCCTTCATAATTATTAGTGAATAGCATACGATGTCAAATAATCAAGGCATAATTGTCAAATTTGTTACTAGCATTCTTTTATTATTTTACAAAAAAAGAAGAAAATATGAAAGACAATATTGTATTCATCATTAGGGTATAAATTTTGAATATGTTTGCTGTATTCCGTTATGTCATTATTTAGTGACTGTGACTGTGACTGTGGTGGTTGGGGGTGTTCAATTCAACTCAATTTTAATTCTGTTTCCAACAAAACATTACAAATCAATTATAATCATTTACAACAATTAAGGAATACATATTGGAAACTGAGGGGTCCACTAAAAAGCAATGCTTGTAGAATTGTGGACCCCTCAAATGATAGTTAGGAATAATGAGTTATTAAATTTAAAAAATTCGTAACTACAAAAAGTAACTAGAAATAGAAAAGAAAAAGGGGATGCCAACAGAGACGAGAGCGGGACAACAAAGTACTTTACAAAGATAGGAGAACGCGGTCACAATACAAAAAGTAGACAATGCCAAAAAAGAAGTGAGAGATCGGGGGTACTGAAAATATAACAAAAGGATGAGCTGCATGTGGGGTTGAGAAGAAGATGAGGAAGGAGAAATGCGCATTAGAAAGGAGATATGCATGAGAGGGCACAATAATATATCAAATTACATTTTTAGTCAGTGTTGGTGGCAGCAATTTCAATCTTTCATCAGAAATGAGTTCAATTAATTCCGTCGATGAATAGCCCACACAAAATGACTCATCAACCTAATTTTTGTCGATCAGTCACTTGGTACTTCATGACAGATACTCTATTCATATTAGTGGTCTAATGATGATAATTATTTAGTGTAATTAATTTTAATGAAAAATATAGACTTCCTTCGCAAAAGCTTTAACCGCTCTAAATTGAGAACAATGAGGATAATTTCTTGAGCTAGATCATCAAGTAATTACTTTCGTTCAAGGATTCTACAGGGGCACCTAAAAAGGGTAACCTCGGGGTGAAAAAATACAATGTTTTGACATTGGTATATATTCCTAAATTGTAATTAAAACATCAGGGATTACTTTCAACATTTGTCTTCATGTGGTCGAACATACTGCTTCGAGATTTAAAAGTTGTAAGTTTTGTGAGGTCGCATTGTGACCATCTGATTGTGACTAATTAGATAATAATAATAATAATAATATTTTTGCTTATAATTATAGCGCTTAATACGTTGGGAATTCCGAGTTTCTAAGCGCTTTACATTATTACCCCGGTAACCGGATTCTGGCTTGCCCGCACACAATGTATGCATTTTCTCCACTCCCTGGGGAGCATTCCAACAAGAGCTACTAGGCTCAAATTGCTAAGCATACCACATAGGCTTTCGCATCCTACCGGGTACCCATTTAACACCTGGGTGGAGAGTGGCAAATGTAGATCAATGTCTTGCCAAAGGACATTAGTGCCGCGGCGGGACACGAACCGCGGACCTTGTGATCGACAGTCCGATGACGTATCCACTCGACCACAACACCTCTAGATCATACTATTTAGATGCTATAACCAATTATGATAGGATTTTAAGCACAATCTCATGTGGAAAGAATGAAGAAGACCTTTAATATGTTACTCAATGGGTTAATAAAAAATGTAAGCGAGCGTAGCATGCGATATGCGGGGAAATTCAAGTATTTTTGTTTTTATCTCAGTCGCTTTAAATTAGGGGCACATGACTGTTAAGGAGGCCACGGGGAATCTATTGTTGTGGGGGAGATGAGGGGTGATAACAAAAAAATCTTGTCATGGCATGTACGGTGCACACTTTGTAAGTGACAATGGGAAATATAGGTTAAAAGATACTGGGTTCCAAAGCAACGATCAGTCCAGCAGCGGAGCGTGAGTCCTGCCATTGAGGGATCACCGGAACGAATGGGGACACCTATCTCACTCGGAATATGAAATGGTAATTAACATGGCTACTGATTAGAGGGAGAGTGTGGGAGGTCGTCTAAGCGTTTTCATTTCCCATCCTTTTCCCCTTCTCCCTCTCCCCTTTTCTGTTCTCACTTTTTCTTTATTTGTATCTATTTAACCGTTCTATTGGGGTTACATACTCCCATACCCCCCCCCCCACCCGTTCTACGCCACTGGCAACGGTGATCAATTAATGGATTGATTCCATCGAAATAATGTTTTATGCATAAATTATCAAAAGCTATCGATTTAATGAAATGCGATTGGAATAATATGAATAGGCATATATTAAATGCGAGGAAATAATGAGAGAGCAAAATATTGATCAGAAACCAAATTAATTGACAGAGCATTCGACTTTTGTCTTATCTATTTTATCAATATGATCGTGCCTTCAATTTTTCAGTTTTACTTTATCAGAAAATGATTAAATCATACTCGTGACAATGTAGTCGTAGAGTCGGTCTGACAATACAATTACTTGTATTTATTTTCAAGTTGAATAACTAAATTTGAAGTCGTGTTCGATGGAATATCGAATGAATAGGTATACATTTGATATGAGTAAACTTTTACAACAAAAAAGTCGATCAGAAAAAACTAATTAATGAACAAAGCTTTCGATGTTGGAGGCATCAACTTTTAGATCCGTCGTATCAAGGAGATTGCTATTCTCTTGGGAGAATGGATTCGCAGTGTAGGTAAAACGTCACCGCGGTCTCGCATAACGACTTTATATTATTCTTTTAGTGTAGGCTTATACATTTCCAAAATAATGCTGTTGTATTTGCACTGAAACGCGTATCCAGAATTTCCAGACGGTTGTATTAAAAACCACGAAGGTCTACATCCCTAAGGAATGGTACTCTAAAGAACGACTGATGTTTTTTTTTTTTTTTCATGGGCGGGGGAGGGAGGAGGGGGACAACTTTTTCCTACTTTGGATTGGCGTTCCCTTTGCCAATATTTGTAATCACATAATTAGTGAGTAACCCCACTTAATTCATGTTTGTGTAAATGCCGACTTTAATAACCTCGTGTTTCTAAAGTTCAAAAGACAATTATTAGAGTTGGTAATTTTGAAATAAAATGAGTTTTCAACAAGTATTTGACTGGTTAGTTGATTACTAATGTACTTCTGGGAGTTTCTGGATAGCAACAAAAACAACATCAACAACATCAACCTATTTTTCAAGTACAGTACCTCCAAAGTGCCCCTTTTACACTACCGATAAGAGCTCCATTTGCCATTCTGATTAATGCGCTTTCCCTTTTAATAAGTGCCCCATTTATTTTGTCTGCCAATCTCATAAAATTTGCCCTTTCAAATTCCTAAAAATAACTCCTAAGAATCCCTATTTTAACAACAAATAACGTTCTTTTTCAATTAAAGCATAACCGTGCTCCTTCTCAAAGCTAATATTTTCCTCTGTTCTAGAAATTTTAAACTGATGCCAATAGGTTGATCCGCTGCTGAGAATTCTACAAAAGGGTTTCACTCCCCGTTTATTTCTTTTTTCTGCTCTTTTTATTTTGATCATTTGAAAATCATATTCCCAACACACACACACACACACACGGTCAACCTGTTTTCTAATCTCTGATATTGGTCAATTAAAAACGTCGAAATCCAAACAGAGATATAGCAATGCTATAATGTTCATGTCAATGTAGGCTGTAATTTATTTCACAAGTTGCTCAAATAGTACTTTATAGTATAGGCCTATAATAAAGTAAATACTTACAAGCCGTCTTGATACAGATGAATACAACAAGATGAACAGTCTTCATATTCTCAATAAAATATCTCGAATGCAGATATTAGTTCAATGTACGCATACGGAGTCCCCCACGTTTGTTCACGAAGGTGTTTGTTCACTTTCGAATTGTTCAGATTTACTGCAACTCCACATCTAATACTGATGACCAAGGTGGATGGCTGTTTATACTACCACGCCGAGTTCGTGATGTTAATTACGATGACGACCTGATGGGATGATGGGAGAATTAGATTGCGCATCCGGTTCTCAGGGGACTGACAAGCATATAATACCAAGGATGTTTGACATTGGGTTGTTTGGTAGTAACTGGAGATGGGGAGGACGGGGGAACGTGCAAGGTGATGAAAAGGAAAAGAAAAGAAAATGAGGATGAGAGAGAAAGAGAGAGAGAGAGAGAGAGAGAGAGAGAGAGAGAGAGACAGAGAGAGAGAGAGAGAGAGGGAGAGAGAGAGAGAAAAAGAGAGAGAGAGAGATGACGGAAAGAAGAAACGTGAACTAGAATTATGCTACATAGCCCTTTGGCCCGGTTGTGAGGTGTACTCTAGTACGCTCAATTATATATTACACTATAATTTTGAAATTTGTTATCCAATGTTATACAAAAATTGATTTGAGAATGATCCTATTTGTTTGGATTTTAATTAATAAGATTTGAATTTGAATTGAATTTGTATTTCATCCACCTATATAGAGTTCCCCCCTCCCCTCAATGCATGATTCTGATGCCCCTCATTGTCTTGGCCCCTGCTATACGCCACTAATAGGGACTTTTAGATTTTACACGACGAGAACGTGGACTGCCACGGTGACGTCCTTTAAGGCACTGCGCGGGCATCGGCCAGTGGCAGTCCACTACGTCGACGTGCAAATCTAAAAGTCCCTAATATACTGGATCGAGGCCTATATATTATACCTACGTACAGTAATGCCTCTTGGCAAGCTCAAAATCAATATGACTCCAGGAAGGGGGGAGGGGGTAATCAACATAAACAAACAAAATGTTGACACGGTTGACGTGTTTGCACTGCTCCCCCCTTTCCCTTTTTTTTGGGGTGGGGGAGGGGTGAATAATGAGGGGGTGCCTTTCTTTTTTTCTTCGCTGATCCGCCGATGTAATTTATTCTCGCATATAGCGCACGTTCTAAGCCTGCCAGCTAGCTAGCTAGGATTGCAAGTGAACTTACACAGAGGGTCAGCGAATACGTGAACTTCACAGCAAAATTCTGTAGCCTAGTTGGGGTTTGTAGGTCTACTCTTGAAACTTCAATCTCCTCGAATTTCTAAGAAGCAGACCGATTTCAAGATGGCAAATCTTCATACTATTCAGGAAGACTCACAGTTCAAACCCAAACTTGATAGTGCCGGACAAAAGCTTGTCGTCATTGATTTCAATGCGTCATGGTGAGTCATTGTAAATTTGATAATGGTCCCATACGTCCACTTTTGTGTCTTTCTGTGGCATGTTTGTTTGGTTGGACTTGGATTTGCAAACTTATTTTTAATTTTAGTTATATCTAGACTAAATTGAATAAAGAATGAATGAGAGAGTATCCTATAAGACTGTTTATAGGCTGCATGCAAAGGCACGTCACTGCACTTGTGCACTCATCAATTCAAATGTAGAGTAAAAAGGAGGCAGTTTTCGGCCGGAGGCAGTTTTCGGCTGGTCCGTTGGATGCATGGTTGGTAAAATCCTTTAAAATATATTGCATAATAGCATATCACATATCACACACATACAATAACATACCAGAGTCACACGAGAACCACATTTGCAAAGGAAAATGTATCCTTAAATATCACATTTTAGCAAGTATCGGCAGTCCCGCTACCCGAATCTGAAAAATCAAATATCTTAGTTCTTACGCGTGTCTGTAAGGAATATGGGTACCATAAAATGAGCTGTATTTCAAGTATTTTTCCGATTTAGAGTCAGATTTTTTGAGTACTGCAAGCTTAAAAGTATCTCACCGCACGTATCCTATCACTGCAGTCGTATACTAAGCGCTGTATTAGGGTGTCTGAACGATTTTTCAATTTTCCCTTTTGGATCGTTTTTCACCATTATGGTTGGATAATTGAAAAAATTATTCACTCAGAATAATACATTTCAAATTTCAAGACTCACCGATGTTTCTATCAAAAGTTACAGCCCCTTTAATTTAGTGCTGTAGCCGAACCGCCGAACCGAACGGAAGTTCGCCGAACATGGCACTTCCGAACCGAACCGAACGCAAAGGCCTGGTTCGGATGTTCGGCAGAAAAATTTTAAACGTTTTTGCAGGCTAATTAACTTGTCATTTTATACCTAATTTTCATGTCATGATTGCTCATTCTATATTTACTATTTTCCCATTTTCCTCCTTTGTGATTCATGCCTCTCCAGTCGTGGGCGCGACTTCACTGACGCCATTTAAATCCCAAATCCTGACCTCTGCAACGTCGCGATCGCAAGCTATAAACAAGCTAGAATACACGTGCCTATTAGGCACTGATCAAAACAAGTTTGGCTCAAACCCAAACGATAAAAAAATTTTAAAAATTAATTGTAATAATATCGGACAAATTTTACCATCTAAATAACGAAATAAATACATATTATAGTATTCTAATTTATTTATTCAGGAAAATTAGTAATTTTATTATTTACCCCATTAAAAATAAACATTTATAATAACGGCAATCGAACGAGCCTGGGCTGCTATCATTGTGTATTATAACGTATACATCGGTAAATTCAAGATGGCACCTTTCATGACTCGTAACATTAGACAACAACCGTCTCGGCAAATCTTTAAAAAATATCATTTATTTTCAAATTGAAAACATGATTCTTGTAAAACTGCAAATAAAACACGATTGAAAACGGAAATATGAATGTAAGTACTAAAATAGTTACGTTTAAAGCAGTTTTAATGTGAAATACGTGCGGTCGGAAGCACTGTTTTTCATCAGGAGTGGGGCAGAAGTCCTCCGTGCTGGTCGGGCCCGCCCGCCGCCCCCAGCGCCGACCACCGTAGCTATTAGGCTGCTTGCTATTATATTACCGAACCCCGAACCGAACCAAGTTCGGGTAAAAAATTGCCGAACTCTGCCGAACCGAACCTAACCCGAACATGGCGCCTGACTTACAGCACTACTTTAATTCCCTACAATATTCATCCATTTTTTTGTAAGAATCGACGAAAAAAGACGTACACGCAGAGTTATGTTGTTTTGCTAAATTTAGCACAACAGCTGAATTGCGCAATATGCAAGCGTACACATATGCGTGCAAGCGTACGTGTGTTGCTTAAATGATGCGCAACTCGAGCGATCGGCAATCCATTGTCTTCAATGGGCACCCACTTCCGGTTTGTACACACGCGGTCCGATGCATATTCATGTGCAGATTTTACGCGCTATCACCATGGGTTCGCCGGCGTGGAGCTCACGCCTCCCTACTTAGCTGATCCAAAAAATGTGGGGAAGGGTATTTTCAAACTGTAATTGTTTGTGATCCTTGGGGGCTAGCGAAAAAATAAGCGTAGGGATATTTTCCTTACGACTGGAAACAATGTTTAAATGGCTGTTTTGACCAAGATATTTTTAGAATTTCGAGATGGCGCCCCTCTGGAAATATTGTAATTAATCTGCTCTTTCATATGACACCTCATTTATTGAGTATCACCTTCAGGATCACAAAGAATAAAGGTTTGAATCTCGACTTAATAATAAAAACTTTGACCAATTTTGCATGATCGCGTAATGCACATAGACTGCATAGGGCTGTGTGCAATCTCTATGGGAAGGATTTTAGCACACAACATCGGGTGCGCGATCAGACACCCTAGCTGTATCTCTGTTTAGTTCAGATTCCAATTTCTGATCACAGCACCTGCAGGTGTAGACAGAAATAACCGTCTGGTATGGGTCATTCTTTAATAAAACTGACATTTGTTGACATTCCCCATACACAGACGGTATGACCGTCATATAGGCTGTGTGTGGAAGATATCACGGCTAGATTTTAGCCGTTAGGCCCCTCCCACAAACATGACAAACTTGAGGAGAAATACATCATTTCTCCTCAATTGCAGTAGTTTTCTATTCAATCATAAGTCGCAACGAGTTCCTTTTGTACCCCTCCCCACGAAATAGAAGAAAAAAGAAATAAAAGGACTTACCAAGCTTTTGGCTGCTTCTCGATGATCCACGTCAAGCATTCTGACCGACAGAAATCAAAATGGGGGCTTATGAATATTCAAATACGATATGAAGATGGTTGACCTACGCTCGTCGCGTTGAGGATAGCGCGCGCACGTGAAGCAGATGCTTACCAGGTTCTTTTATCTCCTATTATTCATAGAAGAAGAACATTTCAACAATTTGAGAAGGCACATGTAAACCACCACTGTGCAGGCAGAGCTGGCAACACATGCAGGCATCTTCCCCGTTCAGTTCCAAAGATGTCGGGCCCGCACTCTTGAATGAGTATTAACCAAATCAATCATGCCAGATAACATGTTTTCTCATTCTCTTCTGTCATCTAGGTGTCAACCATGTCGTACCATAGCTCCTGTCTTTGCTCAATTGGCTAATGCTCATCCCAATGCAGTGTTCCTTAAGGTGGATGTGGATGTGTGTACGGTAGGTACCAATGTCAGAAATATTGTATTCTGAACCATGAACATGATGCTCTTGCAAGTAAACATTTAATCCCTTCTGTTCCATGACCAACAATTCCTCCCCAAAATTCGACTTTAGACTCGTTCCGATATGACATGGTAAACCACCTTAAAGGTACTATGTCCCATTTGCAGGCCAAAAAAATGAAAAGGTTAAATTACAAGGGTATTTGAAAGACAATACTAATTTAAAACTTCCCTAAAAGAAGGGGGCTTGAAAATGTCTTTAAGTGGGAAAATAACGACTATTAGTTGTCGAATCGACTTAGGAGCTATAGAGCCAGTAAGTAATAGTCTGATTTTTCAGACCATTGTACCGAATGGTCGTACGTTTTATGCTGCGCAAAGATTCAATCAGTTTAATTTTGGCCATTACAAGAAGTGGGTTATTGATGTAGACAAATGCTCATGTACCCTTTACAGCTCATTTTATGTATGTTATTACCAAAGATGAAAAAGCCAGTCAGTCACTCAATAGTGTCTGACAGTGAAGTCTAGCAAGTAAACGGGTTTCCTTGCATACTTTGAATATTAGGACACTGCTAACGTTTAAATTGCACAGATGGGACATACATGACATATTCTTAATTCCTGCAAAGTTCTACAGAATTTGATGTTGGCTGCAAAAGGGACATAGTATCTTTAGAAGAATGCCAGGTTTTTATTTGTATGTATAAAATTAATGGTAACAGGGCACAACAAAGGTCCTACCTCCGTGTTATAAGATATATAATTGTGAAGTGTATAACACTTTACGTCATCTTAAAAACAACTCTGCAGTTTTGCCGTGTCATATCTGAACGAGGCTTTACAAACCCTTTTTTTTCTCGACATGCAATGTTTCCCCTGAAACAGGAATGGATAGCTTCATTATAAAGTATGTTCCATCTTATGACAATTTAAATTGTTTTACTCACAAATAATAACGTCATTTTCAGAATACTACACCAGGATGTAGAGTCATAGAACGACCAAATTTAGATATATACGTGTATTTCTGTCAGGTAGTTATGAATTGCTTACTCCTGTGTACATACAGCAAACTGCACAGAAGTACAACGTCACCTCCATGCCAACATTCATCTTCCTGAAGGGCGGGGTTAAGATTGATGAAATGAAAGGAGCGGATCAAACAGGGCTGACACAGAAGATCAAAAGACACTATGTCAGTGGGGATGATGATGATGAAGAAGGATCGGGAGTACCAGGATATGTGAGTATCTTTGAAAATGCACTCACCCTACTGGTGAAGGCAATCATAGGGACTCTAAACACACTAGCCGGTATTCATCATAAAAGCTTCCTAACCAGGGCTCAAATTAATTTTTTGTCCACGGGGCTCTTCCAAAAAAGAGCCCCCGTGAGCCTTCTCACGGGGGCTATTTTAGTACTGACGGGGGCTCTTTTTTTAATACAAATTTCCATTGAATTGGTACCCATGATACTCTTTGCTATTTCATCATTATCAGGGGATCTAGCTTTTGCTAAGGGGGTTGACCCAATGACGCTGCGGAGCATCGTCCACGAGCCGCATAGCGGCGGCGATTTTTGTTGCTATTTTGAACCCCCGTAAGTGATCTTTTCCTGGCATCTACTAACACAATGGAGATCATAAAGAGCAGTGCATGATAATGTCTTTTTAAATCAAGTAACAGTTTTAAAGGGGAGGGGTTGATCCAAAGATGATGCGGATACTGTGTGGGTCTGGACACATGATATGGCGTTTTTCCATGCACATCACATTTTCACTTGGCAACCCAAGGGGGGTAACCCCCTAGATCTGCCACTTATCATTTATTTAAGTTGGCATTTTTTTACATTTAGTTACATAGGGGTTACTGTCGACTTTCATCCCAAGATGACATTCTCTCCGTTTCTTCCCGTTCTGCACATTCCCCCTTATTGCATGGGCCTTATCATTCAAAGCAGGGAGGTGGGAGTTACACCTTCCTGTTTAAAGCAACTTTAATACATTTTTTCTTTAGTCTTTACTTTATCCTTCCACAACATCTTTGGTCTTCCTCTCCTTCTCAATATTGATTTACTGGTCGAGGTTCATTATTTGCTGGTCTTTTGGAATCACCAGATTTCAGAGGATTCACGCTTTTCACAACGAAAAACTTCTCTATGTTTCGGTCCTTGCGCGATCGCCTCTAGCTCCAGCAGATATGTGGCGGCAGCGTGCACACCGGCCGGTACTACCGCGACGTGGTATAGCCGCTGCTGATGGTCGCACTGCACTGCGAGCTTCCGTTGTTTGTATCGGTAATACAGTCATAGAGAATCTGATGTGGAGATGGGAAATATAGCGCCCTCTTGCGGCGAATAAGCACACATTTGTTTACAATATGGCGGCGTCTAGACACCGAAAAATATGAGTGAGAAATCCGGCACGCTAATCTAACTTCCATAGTTCCATTTCATTGGTTTAAGGTTTGAAATGAATATTAAGTTGAAACTCAATATTGTGTGAAAGTTATAACAGAAAAGATAATCTTTATTCTATAATTCCATGGGGGCGATTTTTAATTTTGCAATCGCCCCCGTGAGCACTCTGACGGAGGCGATTATGTAGCTCACCGGGGCGAATCGCCCATCGCCCCCGTGTATTTTGAGCGCTGGTCCTAACTCTAGTCCAGGTATAGGTTGGTAGAGTTCATCCAAAGTTCATAGTTAGGTACCTAAATGAATAAGCATGAAATCGATTTCTCATTTTCATGGTATGACTTGATTTATTTTTGTTTAATCATTTTGTTATAGAATTACAGTAGTATATACGAAATAAAGAGGATTAACTACACTTAGCTCCATAAGAATCAAATAAATTAGTTCACCTATAGGAATAAGAGCAATTGGCTTGTATTCATGTAGGTGGAATAAATGAACTTAATGAAGCCTACTTTCTCATCACAAAAGTTTTCCATACCACAAAATAATTGAATTACAGGCAACGTAACAAGGACCACATTTTTTGTTTCCCTTGAAAATGGTTTATCATTGAAACATGTACTAAAGAAACCTGTACGTAAAGACCACCTGCCTGTAAAGACCACTTTTCTTGTATCCCTTGGGTGCTTTTTATAGACAGGTTTCACTGTATTATCATTAAACCAATATTCCTATTAATCTTTTATCAGATTGAGCTGAATGGCATGATAGATAAACAACAAACAGAGTGCCTGAATGAGAGTGATGATCATCGCCTGGAATCATGCCTCAAGAAAGGTGATAGTTACTTAGAATCAGACTGTGATGAACAGGTATGTAGGATGATTTCTTTGAAGATTCTTACTCAGACTTAAAATTGTAAAGATAAGGTTTTGGGTCATGTTATTAATTCTATTTTAGCAGTATTGGGAGTAGTTGGGTGCTCCCAGAAAACCCAAATTCTAAAGATAGGCTTCTGGGACACTGATCAAGTTCATCAGGATGGTCCATTATATTATTGTGAAAAAGGCTATGACACATCCAAAAGGAATTTACCTGTGAAAATTATTATGTCAATGGTTCAGACACCTTCCTTGGATGTTAACTAGCAGGCTGAAGCTAGCTGCCAGTTTTGTGATAAGATGCTGTTTTTGGCAATTACCCCTTTTAAACCATGGATGTCTGAGGGTCTGTAACTCTGTATGCCCTCCGAAATGGGGTTAGAGATAGGGTTTTAGAATTGAAGAATGCTCATAATAGTCAATTACTTCTGATACTATTACCTTTACTAATAATAATAATACCTAAAACAAACCCACCAATATTGATATTAATACATGTGTATGTCTATGTCCAGAATTCCAATAAGGTGAACTCGAGGTAAAATGACTAGAAATGATGAAGTTTTCAAACATATTGCATAGATGAACCTTGTCTGAGAACTAATTTTGATTGCCTCAAATGGCACATAACCTACTTGAAATATGTGTTGTCAAAGTAAATTTCTCATTTTTAGCTGTAAGAAATCCATTTCATATACGGTAGTAAAGATCTCATGTTATACTGAAATGGCTTTTTTTATGTCCTACAGTTATATAGACATTCCTTATTTTTGGTATAACTTTGAAGTATTTACCTGGCCAAGCTGATCATGAGAAATTGGTAACTTCCAAACAAGAAATGTCAAATTTAGCATAAATACATAGACCATAGTTTTTCACTATTTTCCAGACCAAGCCCATCATATAAGATTGCCAACAATGAAATAATAAAAGTCCAAAAACACATAAAATTTAGAAATTGAAACTCTAAAGTATTTTCATGATATGATAGGTCTTTCCTTACAAACACATAAACACATACTTCAGTGTGTCCCATCACAAGCACAGTGCATATTATGGCATGACCCCATGTACCGGTAGGTTGAATGTTTGTACATTATCCTGTTTTGGCGGCTTATGGTCTAGTCCAGGTACTTGAAATGATACAGTAATTTTTCCGGCCCGGTTACATCTTTCTTTTTCATTTCCCTGCACCAAATAAAGTGATAAGTGACAAATCACCACTGTTGTTGTTATTTATATTTGCAGCTCATAATTACGATGTCCTTCCAGCAAAACATGAAACTCCATTCCTTGAAAGTTTTGGGTCCAAACACAAATGGGCCAAAGGTCGTTAAACTGTTCATCAACCAGCCTCAAACTTTAAGCTTTGATGCAGCAGAGCGGATGGAGGCTGTACAAGAGATTATGTGAGTCTATTTAATGTTCTTTAATTTGGAGCTGTGTTCATAGTTTTTCATTAACTCTTGAGTACCTATGGATTTGGACATGTTCCTGTTTTTTCAGCTTATGGTCTAGTCCAGGTACTTGAAATGATACAGTGACCTATGGATTTAGCGCACTATTGTGAAGTATTTCTATTTTCTCAGAATTTTTCTCTTGAAGTTTATCAATGATAAGATCTATTCATTGCTGAGTTTAGAAATAGCAAATAATGTGGTGTATCTTGGAATGTAAGTGGCCCTTTTTTAGTATTTGAATGATTTTTTAAGCGTGAAAGACTCGCAAGTAAATCTTAGTTGTTTCTGTAAAATCAGTGTGTAGTATCGAAACAAAAAAGATACAGTCAAACTTGTCTATTGAGGAAAACAGCTTTTCTAGACAGGTTCTACAACATACATTTGTTTCTCATTCTCGGGGAAGACAAAATACATGGCCACTTTAAGACAAGTGGCCTTTACAGAGAGGGCCACTAAGACAGGTTTGACTGTAATTGCATGTTAGTTAAAATTCTGTAGACAGACTTGGTAAATATATGTATAATGTGAACTGGCTAGTTGCCTATTTACGATAATTATTAATTTATTTATTTATTATTAACGGTAATTGTCTTTATTGATTTCCACCTTTCTAGAGTGACACCAGAACAGCTGGCAGGTGAAATAATTCCACTGAGATTTGTAAAGTTTCAGAATGTACAGAATGTAACTGTGAGTATATTTACTTTGTCCTATCAATGAAAACAACTACCCAAAGCTTAACAGTTTCAAACATCCTTTAAGAGAATAATGGATGAGACTCTCTTAATGAAGTGTATTTCATTTTTTATGTGATGTTATATAAGCCCCTCAAAAAAGTTTGGAATCTCAAGTTTGATTGATTAAATCTCTCTTGTTTTGGCATAATCATCGCTATGTTCAGTGTCATTAGAAAGTATGTTTATTCCTCTTTAAAATAACATCCCCTTTGTTATGATCTTTCAGTTATGGAAATGGAATGTGTATTACATCAAATTAAGGGGCAAGGTCAAAAGTGAAAAGTTGTAAAATGCACTACTTTTGTTTGGCTGTGCATTCTTCTTTCTTTAAAGAGTGTAGGGCTGCTGTGTAGCGCACTGCATAACAATACCAGTGCTTACCAGTGCATTTTGCAACTTTCCACTATTTACCCTGCCCCTTATTTTGATATACTGCTCATTCCATGGCTGCGACATTATGACAACAAATATAGTATCATTTTAAAGAGGAATAAACATACTTTCTAATGATACTAAAGAAAGCAATAATTATCCCATGATAAGAGAAATATAATCAATCAAACTTGAGTTTCTAAAACAAAATTTGAGGGGTTTATTTATTACTTGAGTGAAACAAGAGTAAGCCTTGTTGTAACCCAGATAGATGATATTATATATTTGTGACAGTAGCATTGGTGAGATCTTGTGTACCAATATCGTTTCCTTCATGTAGCTGCTGTATACACCAGAAATATAAAAATGAGTTACCTATGAAAGAACAATTTCAGAACACGTATTGGATGGCTCTACTTTCTTGCAGTATTGAAAATATTGCCCTTAAAAGAACCATATTGTCCACTTATTTGACTGAGAACAATTATACAATATGATTCTGTTGCAGGCAATATATTCTGATATCCCCTTCAAAGCCATCCAGTATTATTGCAATATTATTACTCTTTTGTAGATATTTACATATCCATGATCAATAAAGAGTATTTTACAAGTTTCAAGTGATCTTTACACATTGACAGTTTGATATCACCCATTTCATCCTTTGACATGTTTCATTTCTAAATCAGATTTGACATTTTTTGGGATCACATTGTTCTTGTACAGGTCTTTGTAATGAATAACCAAGATGACGAGGAGATAACCACTATACAGTACCTTAGCTTCATAGGGACACAAGTCAACACCACCAACATGAACGAGTTCAAGAGAGTAAGTCATGATTTCTCAAAAGGGACCTATCTTTTTAAAAACAAATTGATATCAGGTGGAAAATAATATATTTTTCAGTAGTATGACAGCATCTTTGCTGCATTTTGGAGATCTTGGGACCAGCAAACACATAGTACCAGACTCAGAGGGCATAGTCACGGATGACCCCCTTGATTTTGAAAATTGGCCTTCCTGCAAAACATTCGTCCCAAGTCTAACTTCTGACATCTAAAGAGTTTCAGCTGTAGTGAGCAGACTGTTTTCAATGCCAAACAGACTTATGTCAAAGTAAACCATTACCTGAAATGGAATATCGCCTAACATTAACTAGTTCATGTAAATATATATATTTTTTTGGTGTTTGTGTATTGCAGGTGGCAGGCAAGAAAGGAGAGAGTCACTGACACAAGATAGTCCTATCTTCTAAGAAGACCCCCTGTAGATGTTACATGCCTTTCGTGTTTTATTTATATTGGAGAGATAACTTGTTCGTTTGGAGCCAGAAGTCATCAACTCATATACTTTAAATCAGAGTTAATGCCCTTCTGGCTCTGAACAGACATTGTGTTCAGCCACAAAAAACATGGGTTTGGTGGAATCTGAGAGATTTATGGATGAAGTTTCTCTCTGTGGTGTTTATATCTCGGTACGAAATTGTAAACCATCACTTATAATAGTTTTCTTTTGTGATATTACATTGTAAAAAAAAGATGAAAAGTAAGGTGCAGCAACTCTGTCCAATATTAGTTAGTGGATTCTAAAATATTATTTTAAAAATTGAAGCTTAAATTTGAATGCCAAAATTTGAATGTCTAAATTTAATTCACGGGAGGACTGAGGTTGTCCAACATTAGTTGGAACATGTAAGTATGAAAGCTATAAAGTCACAGGCTTAAATTCATATACTTCAGGTTTATCTTCAAATTTTTTAAGCCTCCCTAAGCGTATTACGCTCTCGTTCTCATGGTAGGGTAATACTTGCTTATTAATCTTATTTGAGTGCATGGTGGAGGTCTAAACCATGGCTGTGACCTTATTTAAATCTAAACCTCCTTTGTGAATTCGGCTATCATCTATTCACCTCCAAAGCAGATTTCATGTAGGACCACCATGTTAAGGAAGTAATACTTTTGTCAACTTTTGAATGTCGTGGAGTTATTTTGAATGTTTTTAGATCGCACTTTTGATACTCTAGATCATTCAATGAGCATGTATTCTTTATAATCAAGTTCCTGAATAATCTGTCTAAAAAAACAGAAGTCTCTTTGATTTTGCAGACATTGTAATTGATGATAAGTCACCTTGTTAATTGTGTGAGAACAATTATTTCATTGTGAGCATAATATTTTTCTCATTCTAAGAGACATATTACATAATACATTGCTTAATGGATTTGTATTACATTGAAGGTACCTACCTATTCAATGTATTTGTACTAATTCTTAGGATTTTAAAACAAAGGTTAATATAAATCCCATGAAGTGTCCTATGAATGCGAAATTAATCAGCAGATGTTAACATTCCAAATATATTGCATTACATATGTAATACTGACATATGGGCAGTTAGTTATTCCATAGTATGGACACACCTTTTTATTTCAGCATAAATGAATGTTTTGGAGTGATTTTACAAAACCTGACTATTTAGAGTGAAAGCACACATAATATCTTCAGTTAGGATTGATCCAGGTAATTATGTATTCCACATATTTCAAGTATTTGTTAAATCTGCTCATTGGTTTATTGTCTATGATTAATTAATAGATTAATTAAAACCCTTTCTTATCTTGCACTACCTCATTTCATGTTAATTTCTGTGAAATCAAAGGCTCTTCTTGTTGGGTGGTGACTCCTCCCTTCGTATATCCACAAGATGAAAGAGTTGCTACCCGTGAAACAGCCATCATGAAATGACATTGCCCTATGATATGAAGCTTTCTTGTCTCAGAGTGTAGAGAAAGCAATCCTGCTTTAATACCAGAATTGTGGAATGTAATACAATTTTGTCATTCATGCATGTACATGTGTATGTAGTAATGCCCCATGCAAATTCCCTTACCTTGAACACAATTTAATTCTATCATGCAGAACAAGTAATTGCATTGCTATTGATGGAACTCTGTAATTTTGTCATATTTGTAATCTACCATGCTTATTATAGTATCTTCTTCTTTTTTTTTAAATCCATTATTTCTGTTCCAAAATTGTTGCTAAGCAAAAATCCTTGCATCAGAAAAACTGGTACTGTGCTATCTATCACTTTGGTCGAATGTATATGTATGCAATATTGGAGAACTCAGTTTCAGAATACAGCTATACCAATGACAATGTACTAGATATCAGCCACTCTTCTTGTAGTAGAAATTTGAAATAAAAATCCTTGAAAAGTAATACACTCTGTATAACTACATGTATATCCAGGACATGGAATGGATGATTTTTTTTTGTAGATATACAACTACATGTACTTTAAATCAGTTTGAGAATATGAAACTTTTCCTTGGACAGGTATCCAATTCTGGAGCTTTGGTCCAACTCAGTGCCATAATCTGTATGAAACTTTGAGAGTACAAGAAATGTGCTATTGTGTCTAGGAAAAATGATGCTTAAGAGAGAATGTAATGGTTTAAATGTATGTACATGTATTGTTTAAACATAATACTGCTGATCATATTAGCTCTGTACATTATTTGAATAAAGACGAATTTCAAGCAAATAATTTCTTTATTCATCTTTTTATTTAAATACAAAAATAGCCCCCTAGTGAAACTCCCTCAAAGCAGGATAAATAACAAGGGCCATGCAAGACAATTTCTATGATACAGGATGGGATGTGCCTATCCTGTAGCAATTGGGCGATTCCATGTAATGTATCCTGTAGGACTTATTACTTATTTTCCCATTTTTTTCATCCAAATATGAAAATCTTGATATGACCATTGAATATCGTCTGTTTGGAGCCAGAAGGGCGTTAACTCTGTGTAAATTGATAGGAGTTAATGCCCTTCTGGCTCTCAACAGACGATATTATTGTGTCATCATATGAGATTTTCCTTTTTAAATACACAAAATGAAAAAAAAGTCATAGACCTATATCAGACAGGACACACTGCACGGATTCACCAAATCACAGCATCTTTGTGGCAATACATGCTTACTTACTGCACGGTAGAGAAAGAATTTCAAAATGTTGTAAATTTTACCTAGCACAGTCTGCCCTGTCCAGTGTTATGCTAAATGGTACTGTGTGCCATTTCACAGATTTTATGTAACCTGCAGTGACCTTGCATGGTGCTGTATGGCCATAGCTTGGACGTGGCATGGTCTTACAGTTAGGTTTAACATGAAAGTCTGACTACAACAGTGAAAATTCTGACTTACATATCAATGCTTTGGAGACTTGAACATAATCATCACCATATTTTATTTATTAATTAGCAATATAAAACAGATTCCAGAATGTATCTAATTGGTCAATTGACACCGCGTGACCGTGGATCATTCATTCCTACCACGCCTACTGTGCAAAGAAGTTTCCATCAAAAAGTGGCAATCCAGTCAATCTTTTCACATTGGTGTGCCTTCCAATGCATTCCTGAGAAAATGTCTAGCTCATCAAACCACATTTCAAAACAAGACAGGAACTCCGCCAAGTTGGAACCTTCATCACATACAAACTTCTTGACCCTGTTATCTTCTTGAACCCATCACACAGATTCATTCTGTTTCTTGTAGCACACCCTGTCTGCACATTATAAACACAAACACAATGTGGACTCTGGGAAAAATTGTACAATCCCAAGTTTCCTTCTATGTAAGGTTCATATTTGCACATAAGAGGGTGTTATATCTTAGCATCTGAGTAGTCCTTCAGAATAGCTGATCAATCACTGAAATCCACATTGATTCCTGTAGCACACCCAATTTAGCACAATGTTAACATAGATCTACATGTATATACAATGTGGACTTTTGGAAAGATGTACAATCCCAAATTTCCTTGTCAGCAAGGTTCATATTTGTCCAGGGGATGGTTTCATTTCTTTGCATCCGAGTAGTCTTTGAGTACTTCTGATATGTGGTCGTTGTGTGTCTTGAACTTTCGCTGACCTTTCCTGTTGGGTTTCTTCCTCTGCGGTGCATTCTGAAAGAAAAAAAAAAAAACAGACAGGAGGCTCAGTATCGTCAGCTTGATCAGTTGCCTACTGCTGAATATTAACTAGACATTTTTTTTTCTGTAACTTCATCACTCTAACCATGCTGGTTTCCTCATCATCTCATCATCACACCATGAGTGGGAACATGCTTTCTGAGGGAGAATTATGTAGTTCCATTGTCAAATTATGATTGAAAAAACTTTCTTTCAATCGTTATATGCCATGGTTAGGAACAGGGTGTAGTTATATAAATATAATTTGTGTAAAAATTGTGTTCATAACTAACGATGTCATGCAATCATCCGTATAATTCAAACAAATACATTGTTTGCACATTGTCACCAATATAGTGAATACACATTTCGTCCTCACAGCGTTTGAACTACGGCATTTGAACTATAACCAATAAATTATGTGACATTTGATGCATAACAGGATCATGTAAAATGATATAGTTAGATGTCAAAACTTACAAATTTCTTTGGTCCATGATCTTGCATTGAGTTGATGCCTTGCTTCTTCAGGTATTCTTGGATCTTTTCCTCATCTAGTGAATCTACTGTTGTGCTGTTCCATAACTCTTTAAATTCTGCAAACAATGACAAAATGCAAGAAATCTTATATTTATTTCTTCCTGTTTCAATATAAATCCCCCTTAATTCTCAATGAATAGTTTATATGAGTGTTTCAAGCTATACTAGGCCTCAAGTTATATGAGTTATTGCCCTTTTATTCTCTGTTCATTTATTACTTATTTCAATCTGAATTTCATTCCTTACCAAAGGGTTTTAAGCTACACCCAGGACTTGATGTTCTCTTATCTGTCCTTTCAAGAAGGTAAGGAAACAAAATTGTGATATTAGACATAATTGCAAAGGCAAAGATCTCTTTCCAGTTCTCATGCAAACAACTTACTACACCATTAATAATACAAAGAAAGACAAAAAGAAAGGAGAACATTTTTACGTTGTCATATACACTTACCCTCTTCTATCTTGAGCTTATATGTTCTGTCATTGTAGTACACCACCTTTTTCTTGTCAGGCTTTGTGAGGACAATGATTTCACCAGCTTTCTCTAGTTTCTAGAATAGAATAAAAACATTGCTTTGTGTTTATTATTCTTGGTATGCTATCTGATCAGCCTCAACTTGGATACAAGTTTATAGTCCCCTATATGACTCCTCTTATGATCTGAAACACGTACCACATATAACAATAAACAGTATCGTAACAATCATTTCATATTTTTATCTCCAATTTGGACTAAAGCAAAACAAAAACATCAAAATTTGAGAAGATACCGTATCATTTATTATATACACCCTCTCTCCCCTGTTACATCTTTCTTTTCCCTCCTTACCCCTACTCAAGTTTTGGCATTAAACAAAATTAATGACAACGGATCTTCCCTTCTCTCAATGATCATGTCTCTCATATAAACTTCAACTGACATATAACCTTTCATCTTTGACCTGACCTGACACTCTTAACCCGATTCTTCATGTTTCCTAACCTCTTCTCCAATCTTGGCATTTAGGTAAACTATCCACGACATCGTCCATCATACCACCTAACCCACACTGATTGTGTCTCTTCAATTCACCTTCAAATAACACATGACCTTTCATATTTGACCTAATGACACTTCCTTACCTCTACTCCAACCTTGGCATGAGGTAAACTCTCCATGACATCTTCCATCATAATGCCACCTAACCCACGCTGATCATGTCTCTTCAATAGACGCACCATCTCCTTCCTGTTCCTCACATTGAAAGCCGGTTTGAAGTTGTATTTTCCATCATCTAAGCTTACCTTTGGGTTGTTTGGCAAGGCCTGAATCAAAGCAAAAATATAAAGATTGCTTCTCTTTTAAAGGGCAATCCAACTTTTGTAATAAGTTCATTGCAATGAAAGCAGAAAAATAAGAGAAACAGAATAACAAAAGTTTTAAATAAATTGGACCAATAATAAGAGAGTTACGAATGCTCAAAATATGAGATCACTAAAGCAATGTAAATCTCAAATAGGCAATTTAGTAAGTGGATTGTGACGTAGTTGCAGATAACTCTCTTGTACAAAAATATCGTGAATTTCTATTTTTCTGATAAGTGCCTTCTCCCTTAGTGCTCTACTCAACTTTATGGATGGCATATTGTTATAGGTCCATTAAAGAGAAAACACCCTCCCGAGTCATACATTAAAAACTAATGAAATTTCATTAATTTTGTGTCTTGGAACAAATGGGACAGTTGTCCGCTTCAATATCACAGAGACATTACCGATTAAGCTGATTTGGAGAGCCCATACCTATAGCGTTTACAACTTTAAAAACTAGATGGAACTTCGACTGCGCGCAGTCCAAAATGATGCCTCCCCCATAGAGCGTTTTACAAACCAAAACGGAAGCAATTTTTAATATTCAAGTTTGATAGTAATCCATTAACGGGTTCTCAGAATATCGCGATTACAAGCTATTTTTCATATACATGGCTCTGCAAGATATTCCTGTCCTGAGATTGATAGTAATCCATCTGTCAGTTCTAATTATAATGCGTTCACAAGCTATTTATATGCACACACAATGAGCCCCATGACCATTGACCTTTGACCTCATGACCCTAAAATCTAATCAGTTCATTGGCTCTGCAAGATACATGTCTAGAGTTTGATGGTAATCCGTCCACTGGTTCTAATGATAGTGTGATCACAAGCTGTTTTGCCTACATAATGATCCCTGTGACCTTGTGACCCCCAAATCTAATCAGTTCATTGGCTTTGCAAGATACATACATGACTTAAGTTTGGCGGTAATCCATCAATCGGTTCTTGAGATAACGCGATCACGAGCTTTTTTTTGCATACATAATAAACCCTGTGACCTTTGACCTTTGACCTCGTGACCCAAAATCTAATCAGTTCATTGGCTTTGCAAGATACATACATGACATAAGTTTGGCGCTAATTCATCAATCGGTTCTTGAGATAACGCCATCACAAGCTATTTTTGCATACATAATGAGCCCTGTGACCTATGACCTCATGACCCCAAAATCTAATCAGCTCATTAGCTCTGCAAGATACATACATGACCCATGTTTGGCGGTAATCCATCAATCGGTTCTTCAGATAACTCGATCACGAGAACGGGATGTACGGACGGACGGACAACCAGAAAACATAATGCCTCCGGTTACTTCGTAGCAGAGGCATAAAAATCATAACTTTATAATTTTTTTTCTGATTTCATTCAAACTTTCACCAGTTTGCTTCTCCTGATTTCTTCTAGAGTAGTTTGCTATCATGGTTGGATTTCCCTTTAATCATAGTTTAAACAAATTGACACAATATGTATGAGAATTTCAATACATTCTTAGGAAAAATGGGACAGCAAAAAATGATGTATTCAAATTTTGATACTTGACTATTCAAAAGGTAATCTCAGTCTTGCCCAACATAGTATAAAAAGATTGATTTTGTTCATAAGAACAATTTGCAAGAGACTTAAAGGTTTCATTACCAAAGATTCTAGTCAGAAACATATGCATACTTTAGTAATCATGTAGACCCTTTATAGTACACTTGTTTTATGATCTCTCTTTTATACACCAGGATCATATATCGTCAAGTCTCACCTCATTGATTAGCCACATCCTGTGTTTTGGGCCAACATCCATCTGATTAGTTTCATCCAGTATTTCTTCAATAGACAGTGGGTAGGAATCCCCTTGTTGATGACGCACCTTTACACCAGGAGATGAAAACAGAGAGAGAAAGAGAGAGGGAGGGAGAGAGAAAGAGAGAGGTAGGGAGAGAGAAAGAGAGAGGGAGGGAGAGAGAGAGAGAGAGGGAGGGAGAGAGAGAGAGAGATGGAGAGGGGGGGGGGAGATAAAAAAAGAACTTGAAATATGAATTGTTACCACACAGTGTTCACAAGCTTCAAATGTTGATGCACACAATGTTCACCAATTCAAAATGCAAAATGCCACCACTCAAATTAGCAATCACTTTAAACTACAATTTGCTTGCTGTCCATATATATATATATATATATATATATGGAGCCCCAAGCCATATGATATTCATGTTGTCCCCAATGAATCTTACCCCAACCAATGACCCAAATCCAAAAATTTATTGTAATGTGCAATGACATTGTTCATTAAGAAACATAACAGATTTGTACGCATTACTGTTGTTATACTTACAAATCTCTCATTTGCTGCAACCTGTCATAACCTGTTGCTATGCCTGATATCCTGATATTTATCATGATATATAAAGAAATTAAAAAAGCATGCCGTAGACCCTTAGGCCTGCTACATGCATCTTTACCGGTGTGTTGGCTCAGTCAGTAGAGCGTCCGCCTCACAACCAGGAGGTCGTGGGTTCGAACCCCGGCAGCGTCATACCAAAAGATGTTAAAAGATGGGAGTTGCTGCTACCTTGTATGGCGTTCAACAATAAGGGGATAGAGCAATGTCGATCTGGCGCTGCTCAGTGGCTGCCGGGCTCACGATCAATTGGGCAAAAAGAATTTCCATTTTCGGTTTTTAATAAAATTTGGAGTGGACTTTAAAAGATCATTATTATTATTATTATTAACCCTTTATTAATGCCCTTTCGGAATATGCCAATTGTTCAAAAATGTTGCGTTTCACTGATATGGATGCATTATTATTAATTTACATATCTAATTTATCTATTATAATTGTACAAGAATCTGCAATTCGGCCACCTGGCCGCAAATGATTTCTTATCAATAAACCGTTCTAAATAAATAAATAAATAAATAATTAAGGGAAATAGTCACTCACCTTCATGTGGTTAACAACTTTTGCTAAAATACCAAACTTATACTTGGAACTACCAGTATGCGTCTTGTAGTTCAGGCCTGTGGATGCTCTGCTGGAGCCTGCCAAGAAAACCAACAAAACATATCAGGAAATAAAACAATAAAGTCAAAGAACATTAACAACAATTTATTAGTATCATTGTATCCATGCAGACGCAGTATTCATTTCCTCTATTACATGTAGTTTATTGTAGTATTTAATTTGCATATATATCATCAATCCTAAATAAATCATAACAATTCATTATATGACATCCCCAAAAGAGAAAGAGTGAGAGAGAGAGAGATTAAGAATAAGAAGATATTTTTTGAATAAGTAAATTAAACTGGATTTAGAAAAAATTTACTTAATTATAATATAAATGTAAAATATTCCAGCAGTGTATACAGTATAGACATAAGTGTGTGAATCAAAGATACTAATCTTGCATCTTTTAAATTATATCTTTTTTTTTTCCAAATACTTCTGAAGTTAAATATTTGTATCAAATTCAATTTTGGCACTGCTACACACCTGGTTCTGAAAAGCCAGAGCCTGGCCTCTTTTTCTTGGGTGGAGGTTCTTTAGATGATCCTGCTTTTGGTCTCTTTTTCTCAACAACTGGTTGAGATTTTGCCCTCTTTAAGAAGGCCTCCCTCTCTCTCAAAAGTGCTTGATCCATGCTGGTGATTATGAAGAAGTCTGCAAATATAAACAAGGGAAGCCGGAAGTGAGAATTGCTAAATACATGTATATTTTCCTCTTTTACATACCGGTATGTGGTAAATTGGTTTGGTTATTGATCTTACCTCACATTCTCAAATTATTCAGTACAGTCCATTTACAGTTTAGAAAAACTGTTTAAAAATATTCACAGAAGAATGAAAAAGATGTGCCTGCATCACCTGAGCTGCATGACTAGTAGTAGTACAACTAGTTCAACTACAAGTACAACTTCTCCCTGCTCCAGGAAACTATTGAAAGAAAAATAACTTTATGGAAATAAAATAATCGAATATTACAAAAATAACACTTCTATAGCTCTAGGCCTACTATGAAAGAAAGAAAATCAAGCTTGCAGAGTTAAAAGTTTAAACTTTAGTCTTTACTTTAGACTCTAAGTCTCCAACTTAATTTACAGTAGGTATACCTAAACTAAGGCTAAACCTAGTCTTCTAGTACTAGTACTAGTACTAGATCTAGTCATAAATCTAGACTAGAGAAGTAAAGTTGTCGTTCATTTTTATATACTCAATAGTCAATATAGATCTATGAATTTAAGATAGATTTACATTGTTAGATTTGAACATAAATTTCGTTTTAAACTTAAAGAGTTGAAAAAGTGAACACAAATAAAAATAGGCAGTCGTTCCTTCACTCAACGAGTCGAAGCGAAGTCACTCGCAGCAGCTCAGCTCAGCCCAGCATTGCATTGGCACGCACGAGCGCGAGCCAGAGGCGAGCCCAATCATGGGAGTGGATCCTCGAGGCGCTCCCCAACTAGTGCAAGCCACCAGCACTGCTGCCAGCTCGGTGTCTGACCACAACAAAGATCCCGAGACCTACTAGATTTCTATGCACGCGCACGATATGATACTTGATAGGCCGAACAAAGCCGATAATATCTGAGGATTTCCGGAGGGTTCACACGACATGATATGTAATTTTTAAACTTGAAAATCATATTATTTCAATAATTTGATTTAATGGTCAATACTCACCAACTAAGAGATTCAAGACGGTATTTTATTCCAAAACATTATTGGTATCGCAGTGTAGTCGTCGCTTTCCAGCTCCAATTTAAATAGTCTACTTCCAAGACTTCGCATGCCATGTGTCAAAGAAAAAACAAACAATTTTTCAATGTCAAATCTCTCAGTTTAGGACATAAACGATCATCGATCACAGATCATAGACTTATAGAATAAGTAATATATTTTCCCTGTATCATCCTAAGAAATTTTAAACTATTCAAATAGATCTACGGTTTGAGTTTTCAATGTTTTCATGACACAAAGGGCAAGATAATTTATGTAGTTGGTTTTGCAGGTAGACTAGCATCAGATGAAAATGGCTTCGTCCACTGATCACAAAACGGGGCTTGTCCATCTTCATTTTCGCCGTATTCATGTCAAAAGAGTGATATGGTGCTTGTTCATCATTTTAACAATATCATTAGTGCTAATGTACATGAATGTTGTGTCTATTCTAGATGAAGAGAATAATGGAAGGTAAGCTGAGCGGATTGAATGATTAATGGTTTGAGCTGAGTGCGATGATGGCAAGATGATGATGCTGATGATGATAATGACAGCTGTGCGAGCTGACTCTGTGCATGTGCAGGGCCAGGGCAGTGCAGTGTGGGTGCATAGTGGTATAGTGATGCGCGGTGCATCCAATGACAGGTGGCCAGTGCATCTATACAGTAGATAGCTGCTGTATGGTATTTCTAATTGATCATATGCCTGTTCTTCTTTTGGTAGACATCGCAAATGTGAAAATTAGCTGGCCCTGAATCATAGTCTATAGACTATAGGCCTACAAGGCTACATGTGGATGGTGATAAAAATGATAACAATGACGATGAGGAAGAATGTAATTGATGCAATGTAATTGCATGATGATGATGTCTTGTAACAATGATATTATTATAAAGATTTTTTTACTGAACATGACCATGACGACCTGGGTGATGGTGATGATGGCCGTGGTGAATAGCAATAATGATAAAAGCAACAATGAGAAATGGGGAATGTGACCATGATCATCATCATCATCATCGTCATCATCGTCATCATAGTCATCATCATCATCGATTGAAAAGCAACCAGTAGTATGCTGCCATTGAATTGTACAGTCAATGGAAATCTGATGCCCAGTTGATATGAATAATGGATGCAAATAATATAAACCCAAAACTTGTTCAAGGAGTATTATTCAGATTTATTCCTCATAATAGTTTAACTTTACATGATCAATAAGGAAATCATTTAGTACCAGAATCCAGAAGGTCATCTGATCTATTGGTTTTTATAATTAACAATCATCATCTTTGTGTTTCTTTCTCAGAGTCTACAAAGATCCGTTTGAGAGCCGACAGGACCAGAAGGATGATGCAGTAGATCAGGATGACTTTGGTGACCTCGGTGACCTCCAGAAAAGGTCAACGAACTTGTTATCAAGTCGTATCATTGATGCATCAGAGATCAGCATCGAGGGTTGGTGGATGTCTCATGCAAGGTGGGATTACGAAGTAGACTGCAATGCTGGGAGGAAAGGACTTTGTGCTAAGGTTAGTGGTGGACCTATGTCGAGTGTACGTGAGACTGCTAGAACTTATTTTTTTGACAAGTTATTATGATACAAGATACAAAGTCGTGATGCAAAGCTTTGCATTATCATTTATCAGCATCGACATCAACCCTTCAATTTGTTACACTTTTATGATATATCTATAAAGAACAGGGTTAATAAAGATCTTATGATAATGATCATGGTAATAATGATTTCTATGGTTATAGTATTAATGGCTCTTAAACAATAACAGGTTCTGTATCCATAATTCATTGATCATTTTCTGATGTCTTCCTTTGTTACCCCCTTCCACCCCCCTCTCTCTCTCTCTCTCTCTGTAATCTTCTTTTCTCTCTACTCCATGCACTGACATCTTTCTACAGGTTCTGAAAGTAGCATGCAGTCCAGATAGTGTGAGGTCCATCTACCAATTCTTGCCTGTAAGTCTTAGATCAGTTAATATGTATTGTTAAAATTTCTTCTTGTTTAGAAATCCAAAAATGTATCATTAACTCTACATGTCCCTTACTGGTTCACCAAGCTATTCAATTTAATATTAAAAATGATTTAACCAGGTACAACAATTGAAATACCGGTAGTTGCATTACTAATAATGTAATCAAATCTTGTTTTATTGTTCATGTTGGCTTCATGTCTGAAAGGACACTTGAGATTTCATTTGAACTTTAATGAAGCCTTATACCCATGAGGTCTTAATGTTTTATTATCAGATTTTGGGGGTTGATTTTTAGTGTTTGGATCAGTTATAGTTTATAAAGTGTGAATGAATGAGTGAATGAATGAGTGAATGAATAATGAATGAATGAATGAATGAATGAATGAGTGAATGAATGAGTGAATGGACAGATTGATGGATCAACGAATAAATGGGTTTTTAAATTGATTGATGAATAGATGTATGAATTAATGAATTAATGAATTAATGAACAAATAAATGATCGATTAAATAATTGGTTAAATGGCTAAATAGGATTGCATTCATTTTTCAGTTGGAATACTTGTCGCATTTTGTTTTCTTGGCAGGTGAATCCTCATGTCAGGTTAAAACAACTTCACTTCTCTGCTCAAAGTGCATCAACAAACTTAAAGAGATTTCCAGAATCTGTGAGTAGTGATCTTTTCTTTACTGTATTTTGCAACAAAGGCATTTGATACGATTTGCAAATTGTATGTTTTGAAATCTAGGTGGATAATGTCATCTTATGGACCTTTGTTCTTGTATATGTATGTCATAGAAATATTTTGTGTTCATTTGTTCTATATTTTGTTGAGCATCTTGCTTATGTTAGATACAACAAAACACAATGTTGAAGATATTTCATGTTGTTTAGAATTATGAAGTTATTTTACCCCATTTTTTTTTGGGGGAGGGGGTATTTTTAAAAATGATTTTTATAGAAGGCAACTATGAAAAGAGCAGAATAAAACTGTAATGGGCTTCTTTTAATATTTTTTTTTTCAACTTGTGCATGATTATGAGTGGACTTAGTAATTTGCATTGAGCCATTAAAGTATACTTATTTCATTAGATAAATATCAAGAATATATACCTTTTATTTTGGACAGGGAGGAGCAACAACATATAGTGCAATAGCTTTGTTGAAATATACTGATGATAGTACAGAGAGATTAAGGTGAGTGCCATATATGTAGTCTTAGTTGGGAATTTTAAAAAAGTAGGCCCAATCCAGTCAACAGTAGCTTTTATACAACTTACTCCTAAATCCTAATCAAATGATTGGTCAAACACGGTTATGTGTTATTCATTTACCAAGACTGTCCCACATTTTTTCATGAAGAAGAATGCAATAGTTTCCAGTACTATCCACCAAATTTTAAGCGTGCGATGCATGTGGGCTTATACTTGCGTAGCACTGGACTTAAACATGTATAGGTGTAAGTGCGCTTATTTCTGGGTGCGTGCTAAAGTAAGCCTAACTTGGGATTTATTTGTTAGCGAAAATGACACAAAATATCTGGAAATTAATTCTTTATCAACCAAATAAGAAGGATCTAGGAGTTTTGTTGTATAAAACAAATGATGCATGTTTTTATTTGTTCATTACAGGATGTTTCCACTCTCGTTGAGTCTGTTTATGTGTACAGCCTCAACTTGAGTGCGGAAAGATGGTATCATGAACTCATTCCCGTGCATCATTTGTGTAATCTGCTGAGTGCAAGGGGTCCAAAGACACTCGCTTCTTGATTTTATCATAGAATATTGTAAGGATATAATGAAGTTTAATAGGTGGTGATGGTGGTATGTTGTCAACTCACCTATAATGCAAGTTTGTCCTAGAAATATGAAATAATGCAACTGTTTTTTCAGTTCATATCAATTATATCCATTAGTAATTTTTATTCAATGTTTATTTTGTTTTCAGATTAGAATTTCCAGGTGGAACACATTCATTCTTGCCAGCAAAGATAAACAAGGTATTAAAGGAGAAAGTTTGAGTAATTCTAATTTCTTTATAATTGGGCAATTCCACTTGGGAAAGGGTTTTAGATAACATTTCAATAAAAATTGGAGTACTCGAAATACAGATGCTTGTAGGAAATGAGATGCCAGGCAATTTTATGAGCAGGCAAAATATTCAAGTGCATCATTAGAAATTTATTTTTATTATATTTGCGGTGATAACTGTTTTTTGTTTGTTTGTTGCTTTGTATCTCCTTGTTGGCTTGTTTGCTATTCAAATAATCTAAAAATCATTTTCTGGTGTATGATACAGAAACCAATTAATCACACTACTGAAATACCTATTGTGAAACTTTAACATACAATGGAAGTTTATCAGACTCTCCTGACCAAAGTGTCTTGATAAAGGGATTCAGGTATGACATCCTTTTTTACATGGCTAATTTGATATAATTGATATTTGGAATGGCATACTGCTTGACATGACTTCTCTTGCCCGTTTTCTTAACAGACGCTGACAACAGAGAAACAAGTAGAGAGCATCACGGTGATGCTCTGTTGCTATGGTTACAAAGGTCATATTAAGTTCAGTGACATACACCTCCATGCATTTAGTGGTAAGTATAACAGGAAAAGTTGGCACAGACTATGGGCAAATGACAATGCAACCTGCATTGTGTACTTTGTCATAAGAATATATTGCTCTCTAACACTACATCAACATTAAATGAAATATCATTAATAAATATAATAAAGTTTGTCAAGGCACTTTGTAGCTTGTGCAATATTAAGTTATCTAATTTTCACCTGGTCAAGAATTATTGAAATTCTTTTTGCACCTCAAAAGAAGAATCAGTTAGGTTAAACTGCACTGTTGTGTTACATAAATAGACTATCTATGACATGTCACTGTCTTTTTGGAGCCAGAAGGGTGTTAACTTTGTTAAAGTATACCAGGTAAAATCCAAAATGACATGTATTAATAACTGATGCACTTAATAAGCCCGATTTTCCACTGTGATTGTGAAGAATCACCACATACCTGCTAATGATTTTCATCTTGTTTTTGGTCCCTCAGACATTCCTTCATCACACACCCCTCTCACCCGGGCTGAAATGGTTGTGCCCTGCACTCAGAGAAAACCTGCATTCATTCCTAAGAAACCCTCCTACCGTACTGAGCATGTCTTATCAGCCGACAACATGCAGATTGTAAGTCTTCTCGATATCAATTCCATTTTATTGCACTTCCCTTCATTTGCTAGTCATAACCAACACATTTTGTGGATTGCCTGTGTTTCCTTCTGCACTTATAATCATAGTACATGTATTTTATTCATATTCTACTTCAGGAGCTTTAATTGCTACACAAATTTATAATGGGGAGGCATGGAACAAAATGAGGAATTTTCTGAATGGTCACTGACAGAAAAGGCAATTTTTTTTTCATCAAGCCTGCCCTCCATATTCTATGTCAGGAGCTTTAAATTGCAACACTTTTTCTAAGGGGAGGCATGGAACAAAATTAGGAATTTTTCTGAATGGTTCATTGACAGAAAAGGCAATTTTTTTTTTCAACAAGCCTGCCCTCCATATTCTATGTCAGGAGCTTTAAATTGCAACACTTTTTCTAAGAGGAGGCATGGAACAAAATTAGGAATTTTTCTGAATGGTTCATTGACAGAAAAGGCAATTTTTTTTCAACAAGCCTCCCCTAGGTCCCTATAGTTGTTTAGATTTCAGGGGTAAATTCAGGGTAAAATCTTCCTCCTGTTGTGGGATGGGAGTGTCAAATCATATGTCCATGTTCTTTGATGATTTTGTTACATAAATGAGTACAAGCAACAAGTAGCCTATAGAAAACAATCTCCATGAAAGTAGTATATGTTACATATGAGAACTAATGTTTCTCTATCTTTTACTAGTTGAAAGAACACTTTTTTGCTAAAGGAAAATGTTAATTTAGCTTCTCTGATTTAACATCAATTTAAGTCTGATCACTGGAAATTTAAGCTGAAATCCTGTTCAAAATAGAAAAGAGATAAAAACATCTTCATGTTCTTAGTTTATCCAGTGGCTAGTTTAAAAAATATATGAGTTTAATATTCCTAGCACATCGCCAATGTTAAAGTGTACATGAGCTCATATGGATAACCAGAAATCTGATGTGTTTCTCATGCAGCCCTTTGACGATGTAACCCTCATCACCCATGCCTCCCTGGATCGCATCGATGGCGTCTTGAGGATGCTGAACAGCTGGGATGCCCCTTGCTCCATCTCTCTCTACCTCCCCATCAAAGCTGATGAACGAGATGAAGACATCGAGTGGAAAAAGTAAGTCCCACAAGGGTTTTCCAAAGCTATGGGGTGACCAAGAACTTCAGGAAGTGGTATCTGGCATGTTTATTGTTATGTTCTTTATGAGACGTTTGCTTATTTCATGCATACGATGAGTTATAACCTAAAGCAACGTATACCAGAAGTGTTACACAAATTGTTAATGCTGTTATCATTATCATTATATTGAATTATAGTTATCATCAGTTCATCATCAGTTCATCATCATGCATCATCACCATTTTTTTTCCTCATTATCACTATCATCATTATGGTCATCATCATCAACAATACTTTTTCCATTGGAAGTTCATTTGTGTGAAGTTGAATGTATGTGTTTAATTTGAGATATAGCTCTGTAATTTCTATCTTTTTACACGTTGATAAAAGGTTTATAATCGTGTGTGTTTTGATACAAACGGCATGCCATAGGGATATGTTTCAGATGTCTAACTATTTCATGGATTACTTTGCAGGATTTATGTTTTTAAGAAGATGAGAATCTTACAGACAAGAGCAGACATAGACCTAACCCTGGTGTATTCAAATACGGTAAGTAGATTAATATTCATGCAGTTAATCAACGAATGTAGCAATTTGAAAGCACACATCTATAAAGATCGAAGAGCTATTGTATAAATGTTTAGTCAGTTTATTTCCTTTATTAAAGACTTTGATGAATAAAATGAACATCTTTGAAGAGCATTGGGGAATGTCTTGGGTATTTTTTCTCCTCACTTCTGCTATTTTTTTAATGAAAAAGTGTACTTGTGTTGAATGAAATGTATCCTTAGTAGTTCATATCAAGTGGTCATGAAGCAAAGTGCAATGGGGAAAATGATGTTTAAAAATGCAAGGGCTGATTGATTCCATGCTAATGCTTATCATCTAGTTGTTTAGATTTGGAATTTTAAGTTTTATCACCTGTTATATACTTTGTAGCTATTACAGTCAAACCTGCTTTATTGACCTCCTGTCTTCCTTAAAGACCACTCTTTTGCGTCCCTTGAGTGGTCTTTATATACAGGGTTCTCTGTAATGTATAACTGTCTTTATTTCATACAGATGGAAGATATATACCCCATCAATTACATGAGGAATGTTGCAATAAGGTAGGTTTTTGTTTGCTTCTTTTTGATTTTATAATTGCTCATGTGTCAAGATATGCCATTATGAAAGAAGAGATCTATCGAGCTTGAAAATAAGTATTTATTTAGTCTTGGATTTTGTGAGTACAAGAATAATAGATAATTTGATCAGTGAAAAATATATCTGGACTGTTCATACAGTGTTCAGTATTACTCTTGATACCTGTGAATGGATATATTGTGAATAATAGAAGAATTGTATTTTCTTCATATGATTGATCTTTGCAATTAAATCATTTATTTACATAGGTTTCCTGATTGGTTTTAGTGTTGTAACATCACAGATATTTCCAATTCCGTTTAACCGCTAGTCAAAACCAGACGGTTTTCGGTTAAACGAAAATTACTCACTTTTGCCAAGGTCGCCGCCGATTGAAAGTAAGAATAGTGGTCGGCACTTGGCGGGCGCGGGCCCGACCAGCACAGAGGATTTCTGCGGTCCACTCTGATGAAAAAGACTGCTTCCGACCGGCACTAATTTCACATAAAAAAACTGCTTTAAACGTAACTATTTGTGAAGAAAAGTAGTACTTACATTCATATTTCCGTCTTTAATCGTCTCTTATTTGCAATTGTACAGGAATCATGATTTCAATTTGACAATAAATTATTTTTTTTTTAAATTTGCTGAGTGTTGTTGTCTAATGTTGCGATTCATGAAAGCTGCCATATTGAATTTACCGATATATACGTTATAATACACAGAGATAGCAGCCCGGGCTCGTTCGATTACTGTTCTTATAAATGTTTATTTTTAATAGGGTAAATAATTTTTTTTGTAATTTTCCAGAATAAATAAATTAAAATACTAAAATATATTTTTATTTCATCATTTTTATAGTAAAATTTGTCCGATATCGTTACACTTTCATTTAAAAAAATTTTTAAATTTTAAAAATCGGGTAAACGAAACCGTCAAATTGAAAATGGAGAGTGCCATGGACGGTCGGATACCGGACGGTCACAACGTTTGGTCACAGCACTAATTGGTTTATTTTAGATTATTTTGTCAAATTCATCTCATGAAAATTGTATATTACAATTCCTTAGTCAATTTCTTTCTCATCAATGCTCTATTTGTTTCTACTCCTTTTCTTCTTTATAGCCAATCCAAGACCAAATATATCAAATTTATAGAAATTTCTGGCATTTGTGTCTTCTTTCTCCTTCTCTTTTAGTCAAGCAAAGACCAAATTTATCCTGTTATTGGATGCTGATTTCTTGCCCTCCCCAACCCTGCATAAACACTTCTTAGATGTCATGGCAGTGTGGCAGGTCTCAGAGCAAAGAGATCAAAAGACAGCTTTTGTTGTTCCTGCATTTGATTACATAGAAGAAAAACAGGTGAGAATATGTGACGTTCAGAGCAAATGCCCATTTTCAATGGATGATATCATCTGCCAAGAGCCAGAGGAACAAGATTAATGGCAGTGGGTCGTCAGTTTCTATGTGCAGAAGGTCATAATTCAGTGACACCAGGCTTGGTGGAAATACCATTAATGGGTGTACAAGTCTGCACAGCAAACCCATTAGACCAATCAAGAAATACCCCCTTGTCTCTAGACTCTATACATAACAGAGATATACATTTACACAAAAATCATTAACTTTTGAAAAGAGATTTGCAATTGTCAATTTTGTTATTGGACATACATGGAGATATTACTCCATTATAATGATATATATTCTTATGATGCTTTTGTTTACAGGACCAAGCTGGTTTACCAAGTACCAAGGATGAACTCATCAGCCTCATGAAGCAAGACTTACCAGCAGTTTCTATATTCCGTATCCTTTCATGGAGATTCTTTTCATGCAAACACTTACCATTGTAGGATAATATTTAAAAGATCATTAAATTCACAAGCATCTACAGATGTTTTTTGCATTGTAGTCAATTTGGTCCCTGTCAGAATCAGTAAATTGAAAGACTATTTCCATTTTTTTAAATACACATTGAAATGACTTACAGCACAGGAGGTAAACAAGGAGAAGAAAAGAGGAGGGGAAAGAAAGAGGAGAAGAAAAGAGAAGGAGGGGAAGGGGGAGGAAGAAGGATAGGACATGGTATTGGAATAGAAATGAGAAGATGGCATACAGTGAACATTGGATGTCATGAATAAAGACAAGGAAATAAATGTTTGATAGATATGTCTGTAACTCATATTGACAAAAATATATTGTCTATTTGGAGTCAGATAGGCATTAAGTTGGTACTGAGTTAATGCTCTTCTGGCTCCAGACAGACAAAATATTGGAATATGATATGATTCCTTAACCACCTTGCGCTCAGGTTTCTATGAGTCTCCCCTATCACATCGACCAACCAACTATGTGCAGTGGTACATGGCAAACGAGCCTTACAAGATATCTTACTATGAAGATAAATATGAACCTTATCTCATCCTACAGTAAGTACACAATCCCTTACTTCTTGTTTAATAATGCTACAGAATATAGAATTTTCTTTGAAATTCTAGTAAGATATTCATTCAAGATGATGATGGTCTTTTATCAGTGCTCACTTTCGATTAGATTACTTCAGATATGATAGTTATGTACAAGACACATACAATATGTCATTCAGTGATGTGAACTTCTAAAATTATGTGATTTTCACAAAGAATAGACCTGTAACATTGCATAAATAAAATGTAACGATTCTTATTATTCTGGTGGAGAGATCAATCTGACTATCTTAACATTTCTTTATCATTGTATTCATTTCCTACCATTGTAGTATGTGTTGATGTTGAATTGACATGTAGCACCAAGGTGATATTTGATGACGATGGTGATGATGATGGTGCTGATATTTTCTTGTATTCATGTAGCACCAGTATCTGCCTCCTCTGGGCACTCATGGGGACTTAATTGCCTTGAAATGTCTCCCACTTTAACAATTTGTTTAACAGGAAATCTGGTATGCCTATGTATGATGAGAGGTTTACAGGGTATGGTATGAATAAGATCACTCACATCTTGGAGCTTCATGCAGCAGGGTAAGACCATCTTACATTCATTAGCTAAATGATTATAGCCCCCCCCCCCCATCCCCTTCCCTGCCCCATTAAATGTATTATTTAATCTCTAATATGAAGTTTTTGTTTTGACCAGATAAAGCCAAGTACATGATATCGGATACAGTAATCATTTTGCAATAGTTTTTTATACTGCAAAATCTGAAAAGAATCTTTTGTGACTTTATGACTGAAGTAGATTTGCAAAACTTTCATGAGCACGGTCAAATATATGTACAGTCATAAAGTGAAAATGTTTTGATAATCAAAAGTTTCTTGATACCAAAAGGGCTGTTATTGACAGTTTGCGTGAGTATCACGTAACAAATAGTTCCAGTATCGTGTCAAACAAGACTGTTTCCAACTTTATTGTCACCATTTCCTGTTCGTTCCTCCAAATGATATTTTACATCCATTCAAGTTGATACAAATCGTCAGTTCCCTAAATGAAGGCCGTAACTGAGCCATGTATTGTCAGTGGCAGTAACAGCCTTCTTGCCGGCACCCTATGAAATATTTAAAGTCCCTAACGATAAACACACTAAATTGATGCTACAAAAATAAAATGACTAATTAACTGATATTAACATTTTTTTCTTCTAGATATGATTTTGTAGTCCTCCCAGATGCATGGGTGATCCACATCCCTCATCTGATGTCAACGCAGAACACGCGTTTCCTCAGCGATCCTATCAGCAGATTAACCAATCGTGTCACTCGTCTCGAGTTTGTATCCGATGTCATGAGGAAGTACCAGATAGGGGCATGTAAGGGGTTGCCAACATAGCAAGCAGTTGGTGGGACTGAAGCAGGGTTTGAAGCGCCATCCAGCACAAAAAGCAGTAAGTGGGACTGTGATGAGGCTGAAATGAAGTATTATGGTTTTCCTCATTCAAGTGTGTGATATCATTAGGGAGCTGATGTAAAGTGTAACCAAGATTTTAGTCAGGTAATGTTGTGAAATTCCTGATTAATGTTGACAGCTGAGAGCCATGCAGAAGAGTGCTAACTTTGTGTGAAATCATATGAGTTAACACATTTCTGGCTCAGTCTACACAGACAATATAAATCCTTTTCCTTTGCTGAATTGTATTCTCATCATTATTGTCATAAGTACAACTCAAATGCATTTAAACTTGTGTTATATTAGTTATACTTGCCTGATGTATTCATTGTGTTATCAGAGATAGATTGGGGGCTCTGGATTTTTATGTTATAGTTGTATATTCACATTGCAAATGTATTTCTTGGTGCGTGCTATGCTTCTTAAGGTGCTTGCTTTAATATAATGTTATTTGTAAAATATTGGGGAAATGGTTATTTTAAATTGTAGTTCCTTTGGTTCCTTCATGGTATGGAACACAAGTACAATATCATTTGTACAAATACAATAGATATGAATGATACTTTCCTTACACTTCGGAGTACTCCTGTCTTGCTAGTTCTGATGAAACAATGCAAATTTTCTCATTTTTAGAAAACCATTATATCAACATAATTTATAATTTTCTCCTTCTTTTAACTCAGAATACAGAGGTAATGCTAGTTATTTGAAGAATGGTAAATGGCACTGCCTTAACTCTCTAATTGTTATGTTGGGTTTTTTTTTTTTTTTTTTAAATAGAATTGAAAGTTCCCACAAGAATTCATCACCTGGTAGTGTGCAATGTGATTACTATGCAAGGCTCTAGAAAAAAGGCTTGTACCAAATTCAAGTATATGGCACCCACGTGACCTGCCTATATAATATACCTGAATTACTGTAAATAAGTCTCTGCAGTGCACAAAATGCAGGTACTCATGCAAACTATTGTTTTTCTTAGAAAAAGAGAAGAGTAAATTATTTCAAGAGGCAAATAAGTCTCCTTCAAGTTTGACTCTACTTTGTCTTAAGTAAGGTCAATGTAGAACCATTAAATTGATTCTTTGTAAAAGTATTAACATCATTATTGAAGTATTATGTCAAGACTAAGTACAAAACCTGTTGTTTTACTTATAATGATATCCAAAATTAATCACATCCTCAGGAGCAAAAAATGCTATAGTTGTATCCTGAATACTCCTTTATAGTCATACCTATAAAAGATATACCAAACTTTTGAAAATGGGTACTTCTACATATGTATGTTTGTATATTTTGACTATATATTATCGTATATCAAATAAGAGATATGATTTAATTTGTTTATTATCTCTGCCTGAAAAGTCATGAATTACTCTCTTTACCAAAGGTATTTAAATATTTGTAGGAGATTTCTTATTTAATTCATTACTTGCCTTTTTCTTCATGTGCCATATTTTCTGTATATTTTTCAACTTCTTATTGATATACTCTTTCCCTGTATATATGTTAGTTAAAGGAATGTAACATAAAAAAAATTTGGGGCTTATATACCTCTTGGGATTTCAATGTCTTACTTTGGAAGATAAATATTACTATACTGCCATTAAGATGATGAAACATGTAACTCAATTAAATCAATTTTTTTTTTACTAACACAATGTGTAATTGTGTATGCTAAAGATTAGATAACCATTTACAGGATAATCTTTCAAATTTGCTGAATATCTAAATTTTTTATAAATATTACAACAAAATTTTCTTTCTTTCCTATTTTGTTTATATATGTAATTCCTGTTTGTCTATTTTTCACTTTTCATATTCTTGATCCTTTCTTTATTATCTCCTAATCCCTTTGCTGTGGATGTCATGTTATATTGAGTATACTCAATTATTTTGTTACATGAAGTATTCTGATACCTGGACTTTCCCTGCAATGTTTGCATATGGAAATAGGACACAGTTATATTGCAAGATGAGAACAAGTTTTTTTTTTTTTTTCCTTTTATGTTATCAATTTTATCATTAGTCTCTGTAAATGATGGTCAAGAAATATGAACACTTGAAAAGTGGGGGCATTGGTAAACATTTTGAAGTTGATCATACATTAATGATGTATATGACAGCTAAGCCTGTGTGTGTACAAAGGGAATTAGGAAAGGGAGAAAGAGGAGGTCACCTGAAATTCTTCTTTTGTTCTTTTTGTTTTCATCTTTCAAATTGTAAACTCAGTAACTGGGAAAAACTGAGCCAAACCATGAAACATTTTATTCAGTATATGATTAGATATCTTTATGTACATTTTGTTACAAATTCTTTATCTTCTATTTCTGTGATTTGTATATTCTTTATGTGTTTAGAAATCAGGTTTTCTATAATTCTGTTAATGAAATATACTCTTTATGCAGTAATTTGTACAATTTTGTAAAAAGCTAAGGCTGAATTGATTTAGCTTGGTGACTCCTGGTGAGTTCATAAATGTAAGTCTTTGGGTTTTTTTCTTTCAGTATTATCTATGACTTTAAAACTTGTAGTGCTATGTTGTTAGTATCTTTGTTTGTAGATGTCAGTCAAACTGTTGGTAGTCAGTTATTTGTCATGTACTTTGTCACACTGTGTGCTTTTAGATCAAGTGGGCATCAAACTTTAAATGATGAATATTCCATTGAAAAGGATAATGTTTAAATTAAAATAAATGCAAGATGAGTTAGTAAATAAGCTGCCAATAATGTTTTGCTATTGCACATCAGTGGATGCACATTTCCACTGGTTTAGCTGGAAAGAAATCTGCAATAGATGGATGTCTGTTTGCTGGATTCATTGTGTAAATTGTTCATTTTATAATAATAATACATGAGATTTATATAGCGCCATTATCCATTCTAATTAAATGCTCAAGGCGCTTTTACAAAATGTACTAAATCTGCTCCTCTTATTGAGGTATTACCATGTTGATGCAAATGGTCACAAGGAAAAGTGCAGTGTTTGTGAAACCAAGAAATTGTAAAAGAAAATTGTATTGCCTATTTGATTTCTTAGTGAATTTTAAATCCATTTCATTGTTAATGGGTCTCTTTTAATCTCATGGTATGAGTGATACAAATTTCAAAACTGCTGAAAAATTGAAAATCTGCCAAATTTATGAATTGTTGATACTTGATAGATATATTACAGTAGGGTCTGTTGCCAAGCAATATGATGACGTACGTACAGTCTTGATGTATGTCAATTTGTTTTAGGTGTTGTCGAGTGATGTTATTTAGAATGTTAGTAAGTTAAATGTAAGTGTTTCCGTGTTTCTCAGTATTATGTCTCAGCACAGTTGTTGTGAAGAGCTTGTATGTAATATTTAGAAGTGGATGATTGCTAAAAGGAATGATTGAAATGTGGATAATCTTATTATTCTGCTAACGATTTGATATGGTATTCACAACTGAAGCAGAGACAAGCGTGCTCTAAATGTTTTTCTTCTTCTCTGATTGTTTGTTTGGTTGTTTGTGTGTTAAGGGGTTTCTTTGTCATCTGATCATGTCAATTTTCAAACAAGATTTTCAAAGTAGAATTATTCTAACGATTTGATATGGTTTTGTACAACCGAAGCTGAAACAAGGGTACTCCAAATAGTTTTTCTTCTTTTTTGATTTTTTGTTTGTGGGTTTGTTAGTCATCTGATCATGTAGATTTTCAAAGGAGAATTATTCTCCCGTTGAGAGCAACAAGGGTGTTAATAACATGTTGAATAATAAGAGTTAACAGTCTTCTGGCTGTGAGAAGATTAATCAAAGTGATTGTTTTAGAGTGAAATGCCCATTCTACTTACTTCTGGACATTCCCTTGTAGTTTATCACTGTCAAAAGTTGTTCGATAACAAATGCCAACTTGAGGGTGTCCAACCAACTTTTAGGCAATTGTATGCCAACTTCAGTTGATTTTTGCATATTTTGTAGTAAAAGGTGATGAAGATTGAGCAAAGCATTACTCAAGTTGGGCATGAAATTGACCTGAAGTTGGTTAGACACATAGTTATCCTCATAATGGGCAGTTTTTTTACCCAATGAATTTTACAGTGCATATTTGTAGATGTAAAATGTGTGTGTGCTTGTAACAGTACAAATATTGCATAATCAGTGTGATGTGTTTTGCTGTGCTTGTATCTGTAGTACACCTTATATGTGAGGAAAAGTTCGAGTTGGCATTAGAAAAAGATAATAAAAGTACTAGCAATATGATCATATTATTTCGCATTGAATCGAAGATGTAAATTCTGAAATTTGTATATTTAGCCATAGATTGTATATTATTAGATTAAGTGATGCCATTCATGCTTTTCTATCAAGTTGTACTCTTTGCCTGTGTAGAATATGTTGTTTGTTTGCAGCCAGAAGGGCATTAACTCATATACTTTATCAGAGAGTTAACGCCCTTCTGGTTCCGAACAGAAGATGTATAGTTAAGATATGAACTGATCTTTTTTATCTGAATATGTGGTGTTACTTTAACCCTCTAAACCATGGTTCTACAAGATATTTCTTTTCTTTCAACTTATTCTTTCATATTTTCTTTTTATGAAATAGTATGAATAATATAGTATGAATAATTCTTTCATTTTTATTGTCTTTTGTAGAAGAAAATTTTCTGACATCATGATATATTAGATGGATATATTATCAATGACTTAATTCACATATGTGTTCAACATTAATTCTCCTATATGCATGTATATTGTTGATTTTTGTTTTGATTTGCTACTCTCTCCTGAAGTTACCTGTTTTTGTTATATCTCACAATATTCTAATGAAAAATAGTACATGTATGCTTCTTTAAGAATTGCTTGTAAATCATGAGCAAGGTTTTCCAGTTGACACTGTCTTTTCTTGGAGAGCTTAACTAGATCTGTTAAAAACTCTGGATCTCAACAGATTAACGTGATGGTGGGCTCCGACTAATCTCTCATTCACAACAAAAGGATGTGATGTATAATGTGTAAATCAAAAACTTCACATCTCTATATTATGAGGTATTCTTTGGAGGAAAAAAATATATGAAAGTATATTCAGCTACTGCCATTTTTCTTTATTCTTCTAATTCTACACTATGTGTGAGGTATTACTTCTCAAATTCTGAGATTGCTTATTCTCAACACATTTATTTTGATATTTGTTTATCATTTAGACTTCATACACGGTATAGATGTAATATATTTTAATCACTCATTACGATTCGAGTATGCACCATGCAGCAGTATTTCAACTCGTGCACCTCTTGCCAAAGACTAACCTCATTCATTCACTGCACAACTCATTCGTATGGACGTATTTTTATAGCAATGCAACTTTTCTAGTTCTCATAATATTATGAATAAAATGCAACATAATTTTTATCTGAAATAAGGTATTTACTCACAATATCAATAATGTGAATAACTTTAATTAAACCTATAATCCATTTCTTTTCAAACTTCAATAAACGTTTTATGTAAAAGAGGTTATTTTACAACAATAAGTAATGTTTACAACACTGAGTTTTACATAAATGTACAGCTAGCTACATTTAAAATGAAAAATGTCACTGTAATAATTGGCTATAATGTGCTAAATTAATGTTCTGTTTGGAGTCCTGTCATCGAACGTCATGGAAGTGAAAATAAAATGGCGCTCTCAATCTGTAAGTGGTTGCCTCTCTTTGTACTCCGTGATTGGGTGTAGAGATGGGTTGTGCAGACTTGGGGGTAACATCACTCTTGAGAGACACTGAGAGACGGGTGAAAGACATCATTGATAGGGCATAATCTCGGAGGCATCCTGAACTTGGAGCACATCGGGTGATTTGGTGTATCTGTATATCGTAGGTAGGAGAGAGAGGGGTGCCTGAGATGGGACGGGTAGGGGAGAGATAGAGATGGATGAGGAGGAAGGGAAGGAGGGAGAGAGAGGGGGAAGAATAACAGTGACGTTATCATACTCTTCTAAGAAGAAAATTTAACTGGATTTTCAAAAGTCAGATATTGAACAAATTATTGATGTATTATTCTTCGACGTTGATTATGATAATTGTGAATCTCACCAGCACTTACATTTTTCATTTCTGATCTATCACAACTTTCATTCAGGAAAAAAAAAAGATGGGGAGTAAAACTTGTGAGTTTATGTTTTAGTCGATACAGTCCGAGACAATTTAAGAATGGGAAACAAAATCTTCTTCTTATCCTTTTCTTCTTCTTCTTCTTTTTCTTCTTCTTCTTCTTCTTCTTCTTCTTCTTCTTCTTCTTCTTCTTCTTCTTCTTCTTCTTCTTCTTCTTCTTCTTCTTCTTCTTCTTCTTCTTCTTCTTCTTCTTCTTCTTCTTCTTCTTCTTCTTCTTCTTCTTCTTCTTCTTCTTCTTCTTCTTCTTCTTCTTCTTCTTCTTCTTCTTCTTCTTCTTCTTCTTCTTCTTCTTCTTCTTCTTCTTCTTCTTCTTCATCTTCACCATCCTCATCATCCTCATCTGGTTCTTCTTCTCTTCTTCTTCCCAGGTATATTAACTCCTTTGGTGCTGAATCCCACTTTAATCTTGGACAATGTCACTTCTCTCTTCCCTCTGTTTCGTTTCTCCCATTTTCACTTCCCATTGATGTGTTAAACTACCGATAGATTAGGAGCAGGGGTGCAGCTGCCCCCTCTCCCTTCCATCCCATAACAGCAGTCCCCCCTCAATATCTGAACCAACGCCAGGCCACTGATTTAATTGGGCTGTTGATGGTGAGATCGTGTGAGGTTAAAATATTTTACCCATCTCTATTTTGTCATACCTTGCAATCTCCTGAGGGCCATGCTTGGTGGTTATTTCTTGCTCATTTGATGTGCTACCACAAGGAAGGGTGCAGTGAAGCCAACGCCGAAAAACGTTGTCATTACAGCCAGCAACCGCCACTTATTCTGGGTTTGAAATGGCACATTCTACAAATACAATAAAAAAGATGGTTGATAATTTAGTTTAAAAAAATTGAAAACTTCAAACTGGTCATATTTTTACAAACCCTTATTTTAGAACAATAATATTTCTCTAAAAGAAATATTGTTATATCCTCTTGTGATGGCGAAAAATTTGTATAGTTTATTTCACTTACAGAAATGAAATTAAAAAAAAAAAAAAATACCCATTTTACCGTGCGTCACCCATAATTATTCAAAATACGGAAATGGGTCTTTCATAATTCCATAATGCGGCAACCAGATATGGCTGATATGGTGCTCGGAATTACGTGACTATTAGCTGCTATAATATATCATATTGAGTTATAGTTGTACTATATAATGATATAGGGATTATATAAAACAAGTCATTGATGATTTTAACGTCCGGTATTATTTTCATTCCTTGCCGTTAAAACATGAAAGTGCTTAACAAATATTATTTGCACTTTTCATGATTGCGATAGTAATTAGCGAAAGCAGAATAATAATAAGAAGAATTAAGAACTTGGAGACAATACAGACTGGAGAAGATAGGGGGAATGTGGAGAGATCGGGAAAGAGAATCCTACAATAAAAGGAAAAAAATATCGGAAGAATAAAACAATTTCACCAGTTTTGAAGCTGAAAATTATACCTGTACAAACAACGCAATTTTCATTCTCCCTAACACGATTGTTTAAAGAGGCTGGAGCCAGAAGAGACTCATTATCCTATAATTATAGCGAGTAGATGAGTATAATCCTCTAAAAAAAGATAAGCCTACTATTCATTTTATAATATAGGCTGTGAATTATACTATTATTTTCGTGATTATACTCATCACATGGACTTCTAATGCAATGGCCAAATAAACATCGTCAAAGGTATATACTCCGATGCACTTGACGTCACGCTATAACATAATTATGTATGTGACTTAAAACTTGGATTTGGGGTTTGGGAAATATGTATTAACGTTAATGATAATAAGAAAATATACATGCATATATAATTATGAACGAATGTAACGGACAATGTGTAAAATAACTGGATTTATAATGTGCTTTAAACATTAAGCAGCGCATTTATTACTTAATTCAAACAATTTTCACAACCGACTTGTCGTGAGCAAGTATAATTGACAAAAACACTCTAAGATTTCGACCACTAGTAATAACGTTTTAAGGCAACAAAACTGAATAGAGATTAATAAAAATATATGCTACTGTAAAATTTCTATTACTCTAGTATTATAATCAATTATGATTCAATATAGACATAATTTGACCTTTGAGTCTTATGAGTCAACCTTGTTTCGCAGCTATCGGAGCACGAATAGCAATGATTTGTTACTAACTATGACTTCCAAATTATAATCACACAATTGATCTTCATTCTACAAGAAATACGTCTTTTTAATATTCAAATTTAAGAATAGTATCAACGGAACTTACACTCCCAGGTCCTTCACCATAATGAGCGCCAAATCTCCTCGCAGAAGTTCCAAATGATCGTCTGACTACGAGCGTGCTAAGCCTGGAGAGCGCCATTTTACTTCCCTTTTCTTCACGTAGGCTGGGGGAAACGTTGGCATTCAGAACGGTGATAGTGATATATGAGCGATGACTGATTGGGCTTTGCATCATGCTACAACTCAGGGGTGTCATGGGTTAATAAACATCATGTCCCCGCCTCCCCCATCTCCCTAATGCACATCCTGTAAGTGCGAAAAGCCATATTCAGAATTTGAATAGATATTTTATTTGCAAACAGAGAATTGTGGAGTACACCTCCCACAAAGTTTTTTATTCTTTGCCACTTTTCTCGGCATTGTTTGTAAAATGAAATTTAGATTAGATAATCTGTTGCACATGGTATGCGATGCGTTTCATGAACTTGAAGTTCGTTGTGAAATATGTTATGGTTCCTCTTCTTATAAACGTCTTTATTGTAGTGGGAGTAATAATGCTCAAAGCCTCCCATGACGGTGGTCTTGACTTGACACTATATAGGTGAAAGTTTAGTGATATAAGTCACAGATAAAGAGAGGGAGGGAGAGAGAGCTAGATAGAGAGAGAGAAAGAGAAGGGGAGAAAAGGACAGAGGATTACAAATACACATGTACATTTTCAAAACAGTGGGATCGAGAACTTTTAACTACTAGTTTGACTAGTTTATTAAAAAATATATTTTTATTTTCATCATAGGAAAATTTTCTCGTCAGACTCAATTACTATAATGAAGGGATACTGAGAGAGAAACACAAAATATTTCAGACAATCTAGAGGAGTGATGCGCTTATCGAAAACGAATTAGGATCAGAATATATTATACACATGATGTCAATCATAATTGTCTCACAAAAGAAGAGGAACAAAAAAGTTAGAATGGTAGTGAAAATATTTGAAATGTTTCTTGGTTTGTCTTCGAAACGTATATACACTATACAATCTGAATACATCCCTCCCAAGAAGTTTCAAGAAAAGTGACCAACGTTTATAGTATCGAAACAAAAAGAAGAAATTATAGTTTAGGAAAGTAATTTATATTATCATAATCAGAGCCTTCAGAGGAGTGATTTCAAAGGATTCCATGGATTTGTCTCCGTCTTTCAGTCATGAGATTGTCTCTACCGTAATCTTCGATCATTCCAATAATTTGTGTACCTTTCCCAAATTGTCAATGTTCTAACTTCTATAACTTTGGTCTTAATCCTATAACAAGTATTAAATTGAAAATTCAATAATTGTATTTATTGTGGAACCCAATGACTGCTGGCCTCCAATTCTTATGTCGCCCCTCCCCTCTTAACTGGCAGCAGCAAAATGTCTTACTCTGCCACTGTCTAAGACCATATATAGATCGTGTCAACATTTCCCGGTTTCAGTTTGCACTTAATATGATAGCGTTATGTATATGTGCTTCAGTATGATCGCAGATTTCGAACTATGAACTGTTCTTTCTGAGCAAATACGAGTCTCAAGAATGTATTGTGGTCACATGATGTACGGCATGATCTTTTAAATCATGAAGAAATTGCAGGATATAAGGAATAATGGAGAAAGAAATCGACAAAAATAACCCTAATTACTCTGTATGGTTCATCTCAAAGATGCAGGACTGATGCACGTGGAAGATTCTCAAGGTGGAGAGGGGGCTTCCAAAAAGGATATTTTGGAAGGAGCAGCCGAGCACTGGGACATTGTAGAAAGGCAAATTGGATTTAACACCCCATCCCTTTAATCAGTTATGATAAATTGTCGTATTGGCACTGCGTTTCGTGATACAGTGTCATGCTAATATTGCCTCTATAAAATTAAGTGCGGTATTCTATCTGAGAACGAGAAGCAATCTTTTGGTCATTCTTTCTTTTTTTCAGCATGGTGCACTCAATAAGTACATAAGTATTATAATATTGATAATTCTTAAAAGCAATTACCATTAGCCTGTATGGAGAATGCATACTTGCATGATATTCTGCCTTTCTCATGAGGTCGTTTGTATATCGGAATATAAACGAACGGTAGGGTATATGACAGAATGATTCTCCATTACCCTCCATCCCTTCCGCTCTCTCTCTCTCTCTCTCTCTCTCTCTCAACGACATAAAAAAATGGGGACACCCCTTTCCATTTGTGTTTTAGGCCTGCTTGACATGAGCCCCTCGCAACATGAGCCCCTTCCCATGTAGCTCCCACTACCAATCCCATCGCAACTAACCTAAAAGCATTCAAAGGGGATTATTCTCTCCTTGCCCAAGAAAGAGTTGCGGAGATTATAGGTCTACTAGTATATTAACATCTCAATTTATCAATAACGTATCTCGTATACAGCGTACAAGAACAACAGTCAAATTAACGTCTTTACTATCCGGGTCTAGAGGAGGATATCTTAAAGGGCGGGTTCAAAGAAAATCACAAATATGGCAAATAACATATTACTAGAAACTGGTAAGCTAATAGATGGCCATCGTACAAGTTGTAGGTCAACTTCAAATCGGATGATTTATAAAAATACAAATAAAACCACCTCCATAGCATCTGGGATATGCGAGAGATTCGCCAGAAAAATAACGATGTTTTAATGCCGTCACAATATGAACCAATCCTGCCCAAGCAGACGACATCCCATAAAGAATGAACATAATTGCAATGCTATTATTTCTCAAATTATAATGAGTTTAGTGTATATAAATGTGATGGAATTTTACACCATTCAAAAGGGATATGAACCGATTCTGATAACTAAATTCTTTTGTTTGTAAATACACAGGATAGGGGTTAATGAACAATCAAAGAAACCACACTTTCAAATTAAAAACCCCTGGAATGAAAGCATGGACGCATTTGTTCCTCTTGAAACGCCGAACATACCGCGGTGTATGCAGCTGAAAATACAATGGCGTCTTATTTTGTTTACAAGCGACGGATTCCTTTATTTTTTTATCGCTGCATTTTTCATCAAAATAATACCATGCGGAGGGTTTAGAGTGAGGCAATAGATTAAACATTTAGTGTGACGGTAGTGAAGTAAGAGAAATAACTGAAGAGAAGACGACGAAACAGGCACTGAAAATGTGTGAGATGTCATGGGACATCGTCTGCTTGTGCAAATCATGTTCAACATGTGACGTCACACATCTCAGCAGCGATCGGAGAGCATTTCAGGTGCTATGTCGGGGCTGTATTTAAGAGTTTTGTAATTCATAATAATCATTACTTCGAATGTTTCCGAGCATGGAATTTTGATAACCTTGTCAAATCAAAGTGTTACCTTTGCAATAATGACAATAAAGTGAGTTTTTAAAATCAATGAACCTGATCTTTAAATGTTTTCCCCCACCATAACAAGGACTGGGACTACCTCCAACCATAAAGTTCAAACATCTCATTCCGTCCACCCCGGCCTAAAAAATAATCAACTTCTCAATAAATTATAGTTTATAGTTATAGTATCTCTCGATTAGTCCTCCAACACCTTTTTCACCTGTTATGGTATTTCATAACTCTTACAGGAATCCCCTGTGGCATGCAGCCTATCTATGAGGAAATTCATCCCCTCTTCCTCCCATGTTTTGGGTAGGTAATCCCAAGCAACAATGACAATGCATATGCTCATGGTGATTCGTGAAGAGATATTTCATCAAATACAGGCTGAACATAGATTGTCACAGTTACCCGACACACACATCGCCGCTGCATTTTTTTCTCCCCTCTCATGCTCTCAAAATACAATGGAACCTCATCATAAAGAAACCTTTCTGTTAAAATAGAAAACTACTGTAACTCTCATTTAAACAAAATAATTTTGCCAGTCCCTGTTCTTTGTATTGTTATGGTTTGAGCCCTGGTATAAAAAGGTTGGTTGTACGACACTCACTCCTGCAACAATAATATTCCATGTCAATTTCCTACACCAACCACATTCTGAACTGGCCCTCGACCCAACACTATAACTATAACCAAACCTATTCTAAAACTCCGTTGCAAACCTTACCCTAACCCTACACGAAATAAAGCTCGGAGCAAAACCTTGGTTAACCAACAAGGTTTCACTAAGACATTGTACTTTCCTTGATCCAAAGGCGTTCGTTATAATGAGGTTCCACTCTACCAGTTGCTACACATGATTAAACACACAAGAAGAGACAATGATTTTTGATGCACAACCTCTTGTGTTGTGTGCATATAATTCCACATGTACACAAGAAGCAAGTACTTTGTTATGTTCATTTTTTTGTCTTTCTCTCTCGTTGGCTAATGAACAACTAATCTGTACATAGTAAGAAACATCTAAGGAGTGTTCAGCCTGCCAATATATTAGTGATGTGGCTATTTATCCAGCAATATGCATCCTCTCTGGAAGAGAAAAAAAGTAAAGAGGCATGCAGAGTCTTTGTGGCATGTTAGCTCCAAGAGGTTGTGCACTGCACATGAAATAAGCGACATCGAGAATATGAGGCAGGGGGAACAGTCCTTTCTGAAATATTAACAATTTTTTTTGCCATCAATGGAAATTTTGTATGAAAAACACTTTATACATGAACATGAAAAAAGGCCTTTTTTCCCTTCAATACATGATAAACAACATGTACTGAACATGAAACAGGTTTACAGAGCGGTGGAACAATCTTGCCTTTACCATCATCATATAAACATTTCATTTTTTTTGTAAATCTCAAAAAGAATAAAATAGAAAAAAAATCCACACATACATGAGAAAAATATAGATAGAAAGGCAACATACAAAAAATGTTAAATGGAGTTACCCATTTTCATCACTCATTTTCCCTCGGCTATCATTTTTACATTCATAATCAGATGTGTTGGCAATTTACAACAAAATACCTTTCTTAAAACAATTTCTTGGTCAGAAGTACAGGAGGATGAATTCCAACGTTTTCTTATTTCATTTATGCAATTCAATCTTTCCTCTTAAATTTACAAAAACTTAAAAGGATGTCGTACAACAAGTACTACAATAAACAAATCAAACTCGTCACATTCAATGAATACTACCAAAATCTTTAAAATAACACCTTCGTTTTTGGAAACTTAATAAATTACACTCCCACAAACTTGTTTTGTTGTTGAAATTTGGTCAATCTATCAAATATATATATAAAAATGGGGCATTCATCCCACCACAGAAGCTTTTAGATGTACTCGTATTTAGTTTTTGAGACAACATGCAAAGTTCTCCATTTTTGTCTCTGTAATCATTGTATACATTGATTTTGAGGAGGAATATTTAAAGTACAATTTGGAGGGAATACAACAGGACATTTACATCTCAATCAAATTACAAGAAATAATACTGAATCCTACAAATAATTTTGTAGCTACCAACACAATTTATTTTCAGAAGTACATATATTATGCTGGAGGAGTATTGCATTGAAATACAATTGTATGCTATTAGGAAATTGTGAATGCTTGTCAGGCATCGAATTATCAGGGTCAGGACTATCCGTGATACGGTTTTGACAGGGCAACAATTATTTACAGTTATTAGTATGCACATCAGTCGGAAGCAAACTTCTTGAGAAAAAATTAAATTCCACAAACAAACCTAGCTATACACCCTACCACTCTGGTCATGTGCAGCACTTTCCGTCCCTACCATAGAATCAACCGAATCTTTGAACCAAAATGAGGAGCTACGTATAAAAAAACGATAATATTGATGAAATTACAAATATACAAGACAAAAGTCATGATTAGGCTATGATAAAATTATCAGCTTCACAGGTAGCGACTCGCAAAACTGGCATGATGGAATGCTAGAGACAACTTCATCTCAAAACTGCGTAGTGTCATTAAGGTAAATCTAACTTGTATCCCTTACAATAATCAAATTCATTTGACATTGTTCTTAATGACCGACTGTCTCCAGTTTGACTGAATTGATTATCCATCATGCTGAAAAACATAATGTGATTTTACCGGGTGATGGTAAAGAAATTTACTATATATAAGCATCATAAATAAGCTTTGTACCAATTCTTAACAGGTTCATACACGTTCAGTTTGAATAATCTGTGTAATAGACTAACAGAAATTTGCTAAAGATCCAGTGTAAAGTTTGAGTCAACACTGGACTTTAATGGATTGTCTTGATTTATAATACCTTGCAAAAATAATTCCAGAAGCTACGGCTTAATACGTCAAATTGGCAAACCTATCCAATGATTATAGCACAACAAGAAATGAAACGTTATCAATCAACTTGTTAGATTTGGTGCAGATCCACAATAACCTGAGAGTGTAGAGAGTGCAGGAGAAGAGTCCAATCGCAAAATATTGGATATATATCATTTTACGCTGCTGTTGTTAATTTAAAATTCTGGTACACAATGAACAGCAGTTATATTTCTGCGTTCTGATGTCACTGTGTTGCATCGTGACTTATCATCAACTTTGGCAACATGTTCAGTGCAAGGTGAAGTACATTCACGAAGGTCAGGTCAGGTCAGAGAAAGCATGATGTATCAAAGAGTCTCCACTACCGACGTCAGGGGCATTCTGGACCCCTGTTGTTATCACGTTCGGCTCTATGCTTGGGTATTACGTTTTGAAATTATTATTTCAATATGATACTCATATTTTGTAGAGTTATTGAAACAAAAGTCACTCTGGAATGGATACTCTGATGATATGTACTTTAATTAATCTCGGAATGCAAGGATAAAGCAGATCCCAGCATTATTACAATTTTTTTTTTAAATATGATAAACCGTCTCATAATGAGTGGGTTTCCACCCCCTTCCCCCATCAATATGTCTGTAGTACCAGTACCTGCACTCCACCCCATCAAGAACCTCCCTCCCTCCCTCCCATTATCCACTGCCCCTAGTCGTCCTCTTCATCGCCCTCGTCATCTTCGTCCCTTTTCCTCTTCTCGCCCCTTGCTGCACCTTCCTCTGTTAATGCAAAAGAAAAAAATGTCAAATGATTTTAATTTGTTTTGTCTGGTTTGCAGTAAAATGAAAATACAAGCAAAGGGTAGTACATAATCAGTTCTATTCTAATTGTAATTGCACATTTAAAAGAATATTCAGAAATTTTTGACCAATCAATTATTTCTTTCCACATTTCTTGGCTGCCTTTCATTAAGTGTTTCTTTCAAATTTTCAACATGGACCAAAAGCTTTTCAATTACGCTTTACAAGAATCGGTTCTTTTTTTTCTTTCAACCAATGACAAAAATTATTCAACTGCATGTTCTACCATTGAAACACAATAAGTATTATTCTAGATTTGCTTTTCTCTCAAGGCAAGAGGCCATTTCTCATTTTTAATATGAAGGCGTAAAATAAGTAGGACAGTCCTTTACCCCATCAATCATTACCTACCATAAAGATATCATTTTTAGACGCTCAGACAAATGTTCATGTAAAACCATTTTTTTTTAAATGAAAAGTAAATATCAAGAGGGATATCATACCGTCTTCCTCATCCTCCTCATCGTCATCATCGACATCGACGTCTACCTCAACCTCATTGTCAGGTTGGTAGTCCTCTTCATCTTCCTCATCCTCATCCTATGAATATTTGCAAATTAACAAAAAATAAAGGAGTTGGTTGTTCCTTTCATTAAAGAAACTTGAGACTTTCAGTACATCCAACATGAAATTGTGGCTTTTACAAGTGACTTGCAAAAACAATTGGAATTGGACCATGTCTCTTGCACTTTTTTTTTCTGATGCTTTGCAAGGAACCCATGTTATGTAGAAGTGAAAATTACAACACAAAGATTTCATTGCAGCGTAGAACCTTATAATTATAAGCGAACACTGTAACAACAAAAACTTAAGTGCTGATAATGAATTGGTCCCACTCCTTGGTGTCAGGTAAAGCCCTGTATATATGGTTTCGTTAGAGAGGTATATACATGCGCAAAGTAATGGTGCTCACTAACAATATACATGTATAACATAGTATCCAAAGATGCAAAGATTCTCTTGCAGACCTTACATGCTATTGTTTTAGTAAATGAAATCAAGGCATTATACAAAAAAAGGGAATTCGCTGCGTAAGGAACCACGCAAGATGATACGATAGATTTTGACTCCAGTTTTATCTGACATATCTTTTTATGAAATAATTTTGAGGTATCAAATATTGAATGATAAGACGGTAAAAAAACCCATCTATATTAATTGAACAGTCTAAAACTCTCCTTTTACTAGAGTATTCATGCCTAAATCCATTGTCATATCATGCATCACTTAGAATATGTTGTTTGCATGAGTAATATTATGCAACCAAATGGGTACATCCTCAGAGATCAACAGCTCACGAGACCGGCGATTGTCGGTCTCCTCAGCCGTCGCATTGATCTCCTGATCGTGAAAAGAGGTTGAAAAGGGTGTAAACTAGCAAATGAATGCCGGAGGACAATTGAAGCAAAGGTATTTCCAACAGCCAGACAAGCTCTAAAGTCATCATTGGAAGCAGGAGAGTATTCAAAAAAGCATCTGGGACCTATAATGCATTTACTCTGTGAATACATTTTACTTCATGAGGTGAACATGGCTTATGAAACTAGATAGATGCATCACTCCTACGACAGAGGTAAACAGCCCCGACGTTCAACATGAGATGCAGTGTGGTAAATGAATCTTATCTTGCCCTACAAGACCTCTTTCTCTCTCTGTCTCCCGCCCCCACCCCCTCAGTATTTAGATTTTTCTCACATATATTAAAATTATCCCAACTATTACAGGAAAAAGCAGAAACTTTCACAAGTTGTTGAGGGCGGCCATTTTCATGGCAAGAAACATTCGCAAATCTAAACCACTAGGAAAAATCCGCAAAAAAATGTATGCACGGAAAAGTTTCTGGTTTTACAGTATGACAAGTTCATAACCAAAACAACAAGAAGAAACTGATGGCTTGCACGTGTCTTCCTAGGGATAACCTAGGCTAGATATTTATACTTATGTTATCCCTGCACTTAATTTCATTGTAAATGTATCATTTTGTACTCTTTTATTTCATGTTTTGTGGAAAATAAATTCAAATTCTTTTGCTTGTTTTGATTCACTTTATCATCTACTGGGAGACAGAAAAGGGTAGTGTATCCCTTTTGCAGCCAACATCAAATTCTGTAGAACTTTGCAGGAATTATGAATATGTCATGTATGTCCTATCTGAGAAATTTAAACGTTAGCAGTGTCCTATCATTCAAATTATGCAACGAAACCAGTTTACTTTCTAGAATTCACTGTCAGACACTATTGAGTGACTGCTGACTTCTTTGGTAATAACATACATAAAATGAGCTGTAAAGGGTACATGAGCATTTGTCTACATCAATAACCCACTTCTTGTAATGGCCAAAATTAAAGTGATTGAATCTTTGCGCAGCGCAAAACGTACGACCATTCGGTACAAAGGTCTGAAAATCAGACTATTTAATTAAACGGGCTCGCTAAATTCGATTAGACAACTAGCAGTCGTTATTTTCCCACAAATAGACATTTTCAAGCCCTTTTGTTTTGAGAGATGTTCTAAATTAGTATTATCTTTCAAATGCCGTTGGAATTTAACCTTTTCATTTTTTGGGGCCTGTAAATGGGACATAGTACCTTTAACTCACATCCTTTGAAGCAGAGTTAACTCCTTCTGGCTCTCATCAGAGTATATATGCTCACATTTTCACATGGGTTAGTATTTAGTCATTTAGTATAATCTAGTGTTATCTAGAAGCAGAGTGTGGGTGCGGTTCAAGCTTTGATTAGGGTGCACGAAAAGCATTTAGGGTGAAGCTGATTTTCGGATGGAAATGTCTCCACACTTCTCACAAATAGTTTATAAATTTTCAAAAGAGAGGGAAAAAGTTTTAATCTGAATATGGTAGAGAAAATTTCAAATAACACACACTTGTGGAAGTGTATGAATTAATGATTCGGGGGCACAGTATTCAAATCAATATCAAAACAATAAAAATTTACTCCAAGTGAAATTTATAATCGAGTGTAATTTATCAAAATAAATATATTCCCATGGCTTTTAGGATGAAATGAATAGTTTAAATGTTGATCATAAAACAGAGAATAATTTTACCATACAAAAATAAATATTTTTATATATCCACGTGGATAATGGATATAATACCTGAAGAAATAGCTAAAATTTAGACTCAACTAGATTTCTTTTTGGTAATAGATTGTGAGAACTAAGATCAGATCCATCAGAAAACCAGTCAATTGGGGTTTGAGCTCAGGTTAAAAATTTTAAAACAGCTCTTACCCCAGGTCTGACTTTTGTAAGTAGTTGAGGCCAATATTGTCACTCCCTTCTACCTCATCATCCTCGTCATCCTCGTCGTCTTCATCATCATCATCATCATCGAGATCATCGTCATCATCATCTTCGTCGTCATCAAGATTTGGGTCATCATCGTCGTCATCATCTATTGAGGAACAACACGGAATAAAATTGATTTAGTTCCAGAGTATAATATGACCTGCTTGAAGTGGATGTTTCAAGGTCCTGTACTCGCACAGGAATAATTCAGAGCTACATGTTGAATTTCAATTGTATCAATTTTGATTGTAAAACATTTGGACAGGTATCAGCCATCAATTGTACCTGTTCCAACACAATCTCTACTTGCTTCTAGAAAATGAATACAAAATCCAAACAAAATCAGTAGAATATGAATACTTCTGCTACGATAAGTGGCAAAGACTTCATTTTTAAATCCATCTGGATTTGCCCGTGGACAATAAACAGGTGAAGGAAGGAGTGTAACAAAATTGGTACCATTTCAATCAGTCTATTAGTTGGAATTGAAAAAATGCATCCTCGACAATTCAACTAAGATTGGGGAAAACTGTTAGTACATATTTTAAAGTTTTGAGATTAAAAGGGCTGATAAGAACACAACCATAATGGATGCTAATGAGAACAATAAATCATTTCCACATCGCTCTCCTATGTTTATAGGGAAAAATGAATAGTAAATCATTGTTGTAGGTCAGATATCCAACAATTTTCTAATGAGTATTTTGTTCATTTTTCTTTTCTTTTTTCCTGTATGTGTGTGTGTTAAGGGGTAGGCTTTCACATAAGGAATCCCTCCTTTCTGCCTATCCAAAATGCTCTCATAAATTGCCATTGTAATTTGTATCACTATCTTGTTCTTTTTTTATCATTCCATTCTCTATTTGTATGTTTTAAGTGTTTTTATGAAGAGTGTTGAATAAACTTTCAATTGAATTGAATGAGCCTCCCTCAACAATTTCATTGTCTTGGTGGGATCGCTGAGTGAGCAATTTTCTTTGACTGATGTAAGCGATAATATCTGTGAGTCAATGATTTTACTCCTTGGATTTGAGGTCAGTAAGAAGAAGTCATGAGGGCAATCGTGCTTGGTTGACAGTACCACAATTTTACTGTTTAGGTGTGGCGACTTTTCTTAAATTACATCATGCTTTCTTTATCATTGTCATTAGTACTCAGATCTGACCAAGCCCTTATTCTTGTGTCTTTGTAAGTTTATTCAGAATATAGAATTTACCTGAATCTTCATCCGAGTCAACATCTTCCACTACAACAGCATCGTCCTCGTCATCGTCCTCGTCTTCTTCCTCCTCGTCTTCATCATCATCATTATCTGTTCCTACTTTGGGGGTAAAAGATAGACAGAAATTAAATAAACTATGAATTTATACTGCACAGCTCCACCACATATATACCATACTGTGCATTAATTCAATTACCCAAGCTTAACCCTATTCTAACTTGGCTTTTCGGGAACTTGTTTTTTTTCCTGAATAGGGGGGAGGGATCAAATCAAAGCATAGTTGAAACCCAACTGCCATGCTAAGGTGCTCATTACTGCTCAAACAGTCAAGAAATGTCTTCCTACTGTAATTACTGGTCATATCCAACACAAATCTCAAATAGTAATGTATGCCTGACAACACTGTGTACCGGTAGACAAAATTGGTAACATATTCTACATGTACAGTATGTCGAGTCCTGCACCCACAAAGCCAATCTACCTGATGGCACTTCCACATTACTTGTAAAGTCTTGTTTTTCACATGTGCCACTAGAAAATCTCTGCCAAATAGGTACTGGTACTGTCTGAAAACATTTAAAAAAGTATTTCCCAGTATTTTTTTACTTTGGTGTTGAATTTTCAAAATAAATGCCTGTATTGTTACTTACTTACAGCACCAATATATACTGGCTAACTCTAGTATCTCAAAGAGTAATTGTTTTTGACAGTCCTAATACGATTCATAACTTTTAGTCTTCAACTAAAGGGCAGGTCCAAGCTATTTGGATTGTGACGTACGGGACATTCAGAGACTTTAAACAAGAAATAACAACAGATGAAATTATTTATATGGCTATCTTTTGGTATGAGTCTGTGGTTATTATGGACTAGTTAATTTGTGGAAAGTTTTAGCTCTGACCAATTCTTTAATTAATTTTTAATGAATTAAATGTGCTGCGTGACGACGGGACGCTGCAGTCCCGCACGTCACGCAGCACATTTAATTCATTAAAAATTAATTAAAGAATTGGTCAGAGCTAAAACTTTCCACAAATTAACTAGTCCATAATAGCCACAGACTCATACCAAAAGATAGCCATATAAATAATTTCATCTGTTGTTATTTCTTGTTTAAAGTCTCTGAATGTCCCGTACGTCACAATAAAAATAGCTTGGACCTGCCCTAAACTTAAGAAGGCGAGTTGGCAAAGTTGGTCAAGCGTCTGCTTCACCAACCAAAGAACATGGGTTTTAGTCCAGTCCAGGCAAATGACTGAAACCTGCATCAAGTGTTGATGTGCCCATTCCTATTTCACAGACACAGGCTGGGTTACAGTGGAAAACGCTCTGTTCGGCATATAAGATGTCAAACAGAGGCCCTGTGTGGAGGTGAGCCACCATCTTCGCACATTAAGAACCCACTGCACTCTTTGTTAAAGAACAGGGCAATGGCTCCAGTGTAGAGGAACACCTGCATATCCACATTAGTTATATTGGGAGGAGACAGAGGGTCACAGCGATTGGGCTCGACTTTCCCCTCCCAGGCACAGGAAGAAGAAAGGGAAGGAAAAGAAGATGGAGAAGAAGGAGAAGGAGGAGAAGGAGGAAGAGGATGGGGAGAATGAGTAGAAGAAAGAGGAGGAGGAGGAGGAGGAGGAGGAGGAGGAGGAGAGGTTCTTCCTAACACTGTTTCAAAAATGAGAATTTTAAGAAAGTAACTACTGACCATCTTCATCCTCATCTTCTGAAGGACTTGAATTGTCCGCTACTTCTCCACTTGACCCTTTGAACCCATCTAAGCTCTTCAGGGTCTTTAGCATCTTGAATGTTTCTTCTCTGTAGTTATTTAGGCGTGTGACATCATTGCGGAATAGGTCTAGGTATGTAAGCTTTGGTAACTCTTTCTGCGATTGGATAAAGTACAGACATTCAACATTCAGGTTAAAACACACAGCAGGACTGGTAGGAAGGTACTATGGACAAATGCAAGTTAGATTTGGGAGATTCAATTTCATCTCATATCTGTCATGTAAAACCAGAAATGTGAACAGTGGATTATTGATGACCACCAATTTTGAGAGAAGAACCTTTTGTCAGTAGCAAAAGTTTGATGTAGTGATTCAACTATTCTGCAGCATTTAACTTTTGCCAAGTTCTCAACCTTGTCTTGTCTGGTAGTACTTTTTTCTCATAGACATGTTGTAATTCACTGCTAACAGCCTTCGACTTATTCTTATTATTGTCATTTAAAATATATATATATTTTTTTATCAATCAAGAATTGGCTAGTGATATCGTTAGTGATGAGTCTGCTTTGATTGTAATAATTATAAAATATGAATACTACAGTCACAAAATAAAAAAATTATTTACAAAATAATTTTGAAGATCAGAAGCCTTTACTTAAAGGTACTATGTCCCATTTGCAGGCCAAAAAAATGAAAAGGTTAAATTCCGACTGCATTTGAAAGACAATACTAATTTAGAACTTCCCTCAAAACGAAAGGGCTTCAAAATGGCTTTTAGTGGGGAAATAACTTACATAACGAATCAACTTAAGTTATTGCAATCGACTTAAGTTATTGCAATCACCTAAGTAATAGTCTGATACCCTGTCACCCTTTTACAGAATGGTCGTAGGTTTTGTGCTGCACAAAGATTCAATCACTTTAATTTTGGCCATTACAAGTAGTTGGTTACTTATTGATGTAGACAAATGCTCATGTACCTGTTACAGCTCATTGTATGTATGTTATTACCAAAGATAAAAGATGTCAGTCAGTCACTCAATAGTGTATGACAGTGAAGTCCAGAAGGTAAACGAGTTTCCTTGCATAATTTGAATACTAGGACACTGCTAATGTTTAAATTTCACAGATAGGACATACATGACATATTCATAATTCCTGCAAAGTTCTACAGAATTTGATGTTGGCTGCAAAAGGGACATAGTATCTTTAAAGAATGGATGACTACAAATAATGATTTTTTTGTCAATATGAAATTTGTTGCCTCAGCAGTTACTCAGACTTGATTACTAGTACCCTTCACAACACACACAAAAACAAAAACCACCTGCACTTGGCAGAGACCTGCTGTAGTGCTGTACTCACCAAAGGTTCTAATGCTTCAATTGTTGATATTTTGTTGTTACTCAGGTTTAGGTGCGTGAGGTTCGGACATCTTGTAAGAACATCTAAGCCCATTCGGATTGCATTATCGCTTAATTCCAGCTACAATACAGAGAAAAACAGTAAATCATTAATACAATGTAGTAGGCCTAATTGTGTTTTTTTTTTATAACCATAACCAAATTCATTTCACCATCATCCAGGCATTTGAAAAAGTATTTAAAAACACAGTAATTACAGACATTCTAAAACCAGCATAGAGCCGTTACATGACCTCCTTATCTATTTTATTTTTAATGATTGAGTCGGGTAAAAAAAGATTCTCTTTTGCTCTGGGTTTTGCGTAATTTATCTACATCTCATACTATCTCACAACTTGCAACTGCAATCAATTAATAAATGTACAACATATGAAGAAATATTCAGGGTAAACTTCCAATACAAGATAAATAAAAAGGTATTTCACAGTTGTTCTGAAACCTTAACTTTGAGGGCAATATACCACAGTAAAACTTGTTTGAAACTTACCCTTTGAAGTTTTGGAAGCTTTGGGAAATTCTTTAGACTTGTGAGTTTTGTGTTGATCATGCTTAATCTTTCCAAACTAACAAAGTCATCTGTGAGTCCCTCAATCATCCCTCCACTGTTACAGTTATCAAGCATCAGATCGGTCACCTGTCACAAAAACAATAACAAAAATATAGACTGTGAAACTGCTTAAATTGATCTCATAACACTTAGTGGTAAGAACTTAATGGAGTGGAATTAGCAAATCAAATGATTTGGCCAGAATACATAAAAGCTGGAAAAATTCAGTACGCATTTAAACCCCGATTAGTGAGTGGGTGGAGTTAGTCCACTGATAAACAAAACTCTCACGTGCTAACCTCATCTTCCTGCGAAACTACTGTAATTATAAACAAATAAAAAGTATATAATTATGCATCCATTTTTTAATTATATTTTCATGACCCAGTGCATTTTATTGATTAATTTGTGACATTTTATTTAGTGAACAAGGACTGGTGCAGGGCTCCACACAAATTCAACACAACACAAACAAAGGGGGTCCCTGTTTTTTACTTTTTGCAGTCTGTAAAGACTCCGTATGTACGAGCCCTATGTAAAAACTTCAAAATTTGTGGGGTCTGGACTTAGATTTGGGGTGTCTACATGTATGTGCCTCGGGGGCCTGTTAGTATCAAGCACTGACTAGGGAATAGGATTTTAACATTTGGTGCACCATGAACGAGCTGTATTTCTCTTTTTGCCCATTTAGGTCTTTTTGCCCATTTAGGTCATAATACTGGTGCATTCTTGATAGGAGAAAAGATGAACTCAGTTATAACTTCACAGTATACAAAAAAAATTGAAAAATTGAGGTCTCTCTAAGGCTGATATGATCTATTATTATATTGATTTCTTTTTCTCTATTAGCAGTTTTACATAATTACCATTCAATTACATAAAACATGTGACAAAAGAAGTAAATTAAATACATCTAAAAATGTCGGCTTTTATTTACACCTGATACAACAAGTTCTCAAATGGCATACAATTGCATACTATGTAACAAAGGTTTTTCAAAACAACCAAAATTTGACAAGATGACTTAGTACCCTCAACTATACACTAACAAAGATTGGGAAAGGGATACAAATTATCACACCCACAAAAGTCAACACACTGAGAATCAAGCTCAATTACATTTATGAAATACAGCTTGAAAATTGTGAATGGCATATTTCATGCAATGTCTAGTAGTCTAGTACTAGTAATCTGGTAATTAAAGTTTCTACTTATTTAGACTAATAAAAGTAAATAGTCAGAGCCAAAGATAATTTATATACAGGTATTTCTTTTTGTTAATTTGATGGAAATTATTTCAATAGGGTCTTATTAATTTTTCTTCAGTGAGAATTTAGTTCCCTGCTAAATGGGAAAATATATATTGAATAATTGAATTGGTGCCCCAAGTAAATAATATAGAGTCCCATTTGGTCTTATATTCATTATCATTATACAGAATATTTGTGTTCTCCTTGATTTGTAGAGGAAGGAAATATTCCTTGTTTCTGTACCTCTGTTTAATGAATTTTGTCAATAGGTAATAAACTAATAATGCATAATATATCTGAACACAATACCCTAACACACTGTAAAAGCAGTTTCCATAAATTATTATTTTCACACTGCCTGCTCACTTCCTAGTTTCTTCATATTGAAACCAGCTAAACCCTTGTAAATGCCCCCTCCCCATGGAAGGTTGTGTTCATCCCCTCTTTAACCAATTCAGCTCACATTTAATTAAAAATTATTACCATGATTGGGTGAAATTCAGTTATGCCTCTTAAAGAAGGGGTAGCTATGTGTAAATTTTCCAGACCCCCCACCACCTATTTGTGTTTGATAAATTTTGATCAACTTTCCTGAGCCTTAATCAGAATTTCATATAATAAAGTGCTCTACATCCAATCTTTTTCTCCCATTTTCCTAAATTTTACAGTGTGAAGACTGTTTCGTTCTGAGCTTTTTTTTCAGAGTTGTAATACAAGACTTTCTTGGCTCAATATGGTAAACTTAACTTATAACTTTTTGTTATTTTGCAACATGCGCTATGTTTAGCTTTCCAATACTAACATTACATCGCTCAAAGTGTTACAAATATGCTCCGGTTGCTTACTAACAAGCATTGATGCTTTCTTAGCAGTCAGGTAAAATAACCACCACTAAAACCACTAAAACAAATACCACCTAATATTTTATTTTACTGTTTTATTTTATTTTTTTGTATTTTGTTTAGCTTTTTCTTGGTAAATCTTAGGAGGGTGGGTGAGGTTTTTATTTTATTTTGTTAGCTCTTGTTGTTGCTGCTGTTCTTTGTTTGGTTTGTTTTGTTGTTTTGTTCTTGTTTGTTAATTTTTTTGTTTCGGTTTGTTTTTCTTTCTTTGTTGCTGTTGTTGCTGTCCTTCAATGGCTACACAACCTAACATCAAGAGGTCTGTATTTACAAGTGTATTACAATTGCTCAGTACCAGTGTCTAACTTACAAAATAGAAATAAAACAATAACACAGCTAGATACCCCATAGTCATCAGTCATGTGAGTAGTCTAGTATCAACTGGCTTAGACCCTCTGAGCTCTGAAGTCTGAACTTGTCCAAGTTGACACTCAGTTGGCCGACATAAACACAGAATAAAACATGAACACTAAACTCAAAATTACACTTGTACTTGTGTGCTCTAATTCTACAGGCTGTATTAAAACACTGCCTCATATTCATTGTTCGTCTCAACACGCACGATCATCCAGTGAGAAATTATTGTATAAAATGACTAGCCGAGAAGCCGTCTTTATGTGTGGCGCGAATTCGCGTCGACTTTGAATTTCAAAAGTTTTACACACAACTCAACTATACTGTGGCCTCAACTTGGCTTCTATGCGGACACATGTGCACTGTATGGCAATACACAAACCGTTCATCGCAATGGCATCAAAGTCAAACTTGGACAACGACTGACATTTTCGAACACGACATGGTTAGCTTTAGGAGCAATTTGTAAGGTACTTAACAGGTTTTAGGCTTGAACATTTTATGGAATACATTTTCATGATATACAATAAGAGAACTATACTGGTGCGAAGTTTTAAAAATGTTTTAAATAATATGAAATTTGGGGCACAGAATCATGTTCCGACGTACGAGATGGAACAAAAATGGCAGCGTCCCCATGCAACTGAAACACAATTTTTGACAACATGAAATGACCAAAACAACAGTCCACAAACGAGAATGACACTAAGAATATTACGGATAATACTCAAATAATGAAAATTACCTTCTGCGGATCCGCACCACGTAACTCCAGCTCAATTCTCCGATCCATCGTGGGTACTGTGGTCATGCTCTTCAAAAGTACTCGCAGCACTTTCGGATTGTCGGCGGGTACGGTGCGCTAGTTGGTTGGGCAGCGATGTAGCGCTAGCTAAGTTTAGCCGCGGGTACGGTACCTCGATCAGTGCAGTATACACAGCGTGCTGGTATTATGCTCAACGTATATACACGCCGTTGTATTGCTAGCAACTCCTTGATTTGGCTAAGCGGCTGCCGCGCATTGGTCGATTGCGATTGCATGCATTTTGTACGGCGGCGTGTATATTCCGTCATTGACTGTACAACAGTTTACAATAGATGTGCGACAGACGTGTAGCATCTATAGGCCAACACGTTATTTCTATGGAGAGAAGGCGTTAGCACAGTGATTTAAAGCTGCACTACTACAATTGAGTGTGCATTCAAACTGCATGTTTTCTAAAGAACTTACATAAAGTGGGTCTAAAAAGCAAAAAATCTAGTTAGGCTTTTCATTTCTGTGAAAAACCTTGTTGTAGGTCCATCATAAAATAATCAAGGGAAAATAAAATGCGTAGGGCCCTACTAGTTAGCAACATTTTTCTTCATAGAAGATGTGTTGTTTTTTTGTTTTTGCTTTTCCAAAGTCAATTGGGATTCTGAACTCATGTCACACAGTGAATCAAATTGCATTAGAAACGTATAATGGACAGTAATTGGAGTCAAGTGGTCAGAATAATTTTGAGACCCAATCCGCTCTCACTAATATTCACCCTCTTCATTTTCTATCAATGGTTGATCTTCAAAATCAAATATCAGTCACTCTATGATATGCCCCCCCCCCCCCCCAACTCCGGGGTCGGAGGGACCGCATTCGTGTTCCCATGCAACTGAACTATCCGGTAAGGGGTAGGCCTACTTTTCGCGCGACGATGTCCGGCCCGAGAATTGTAAAAAAGGGGGTGTATTTGACTTTTCACCGGGAGATTTCTTTAAAAAGGGGGTGTTTTTTTTTTCTCTCTCTCTCTCTCCTGAGAAATTTAAAAAGGGGGTTGTAAACTATCAAAAAGGGTCAGTGTTTTTTTTCTCTCTCTCTCTCTTTGGACTCCTGAGAAATTAGAAAAGGGGTTATAAAATATCTAGAATAATATCATAGATAGGGGTAGGCCTACATTGAGCAGAGTTCCTTATTTAGGGGGTCTCCAAGGCAGGAAAAGCCCGCGAAAGGCCGGGGATCAGAAATGTTGGCAGTCCTGAGATAGGGGGTGCTTTCAAAGGGAGGGAACACGCATACACGTACCCTAAAAACACTGAATGGGGGGGGGGGAGATATAGCTAATTTGTTCAGTATATGTCTTGTCACGGATATAAAATCAATTATGAATTTATGATCACAGGTACACGTACACCCCTATATTTAGATTTCATTCTGATGAAAATGTGAAAAATCAAGAAATTTTTTAATTTCCAAAGTAGATCAGAGCAGGGGAAAATAATTATGTTTTGATCGTATCGTGCCCCAGCCTATTGAAGGGGCACTATATATAGGGCCTATGATATATGAGTTGGAGGGGGGGTCACCGCGATCTCATCATAGGTCAATGAAATGCGTGTGAGAAGGGGTCCCATACTACCCGGTTTTTCACATCCGTTTCGCTCTCCCTTTCCTTTTCTCTCGTTTCTCCGCTTTGGCTTTTTTTTCACTGACGGCAGGGGCACACGCCCCTGCTGTGACCACCCCCCCCTCGTAACTAGGCCTTACACAGATGTAGAGAAGTGATATCAAATTCTTTATCATTGTCTTCATCCATAATAATATTGCTTCCCGTATCGCTTTTAATTTTGACTGGTTTTCCAACGTAAGCTGTTTATTCTGAGTCAGGCCTGTACCTGTACATTTCTATTTTGATGTCAAACCCTGATTCTCACTTGAAATGTCCGGATTGACGAAACTTAAAGCTTTATATCACAAAAATGCAACTCTATTGTGCTATTAGGCTATTTCAATTAAGGTAAAATTATTTATCTCTGAGTCAAAGTCAAGAAAATATGATGATAAAACACGTAGGCTACAGAGCGACTATTCATCTTTTCGGTAGAGCATGTAACAGACAAATTCCCGACACCTGATAGCTCATAATTTAAAAATGACACTCGGGAATGTTAAAGTGTTACTAGTAGTGCACACATAATTTAGAAACGGCGTAGCGCGTTTTCAAGCAACTGTGGGAGGGGGGGGGGTCACTTGTATCATGGAGATTGCACAGAATTTACTATATGCGGATGAAAGGTGAGAGAACATGGTAATTGAGTGAGAAGAGGGTGGTGAAAATGGTCGTGTCATTCTTTCTCCCTTTCTTCAAGTTTCTGAATTTCCTCTTTTCTCCTGGCATGTACGTTCGATCGCCATTCGATCACTCAGGGAGAGGGAGTACATAATTATACCCCATTCCCTCGTGAGCTTAATCATACATTTCATTTTTTTCATTGTTAATAAACTGGAAAATAAAGGCTAATTGTAATTTACTCCTCTCCCAAGTAGAAAATTGCGTTTAAAGGTTCCCGATGTAATACGCCTATAATGTGCAATGCGCATGCGTAAGCCGACATGCAGACACACAACAACAACAACACCTTGCTGTGTTTTGTTTTGACGCGACGCTCTATTATCGCCGCCCTTTTTGGGGGGTAAAAAATTCACCGCCCGGCTCATTACTTTGTTGCAGTGGGGAGGCCCGTGAATTGCTAAAACAGTATTTAACATTTTCGTGGTCTATAGGTATGATTAATATTCATTATCATCATTATCGTTATTATCTTTGTTATAAGTTTTTGTTTCATTATTATTATTATTATTATCATTACTATTTTAATCAGTATTAGTTTTATTATCATGATTATTATAATCATTATTAGTTTTATTATTATGATTATTATTATCACCATTATTATCATTATTATTATTATTATTACTATTATTATTATTATTATTATTATTATTATTATTATTATTATTATTATGTTCATTATTATTTTCACCATTTTATTATTATTATTATCATCATCATCAGTATAGCATTGTCACCATTCTATGAAAAGGAATATATTACATACAGTATTATCTACTTTCTTTATTCGTATATAGCATAATAATACTCACCACAGACTTATTCAAATCGTGACAGCATCATTATAAGCAGGAGATGTTAGTTATTTTGCCTTCCTCTTTTATATTTATCAAGCTATTCCATGGGGGAAAGAAAACTTACCTGATAATCCTCTTTTTCTTCTTCAGAATGTTCACTATCACGTGAAGATCTGTGAATTTATACTCCCACGTCATTAATGGTATCGTGGGCTGCATGTAGCCCTTAATTTCTAGTTTAGAACTTTGATATTCAATTCAATTTTTAAGTTGGAGCAAATCACAGAGGTATACTTAAAGTGCGGCTTGTAACCTTATAGTCAATGTTCCTTATTTAAATCACTGACCTACCCATTGGAATAGAGAATGACCCAGAAACCCCTAAAGGCGTAAGGGCCAGACCAAAAAAAAATATGCTTTACACTTGGTTTATACGAAAGACGGGGCTGCTCAACCCCACTTAGCTTGGAAGGGGCTGCCCCTCCAATCATCAAGTTCTGGATACACCATTGCATATAAGATTTCTAATATCATCCAATCATATTAGGCTACTATAAGCTATACAGTGCATCATTATAAATTATAAAGAGCCAAACCTTTAAAGGGAAAGTACGCTGTTATCAGGAATGCGATATAGCAAAGACTTTCGAAACGTCAATCTAAGGCCCGGCGCATACTAATTATGATCCGACTGCGATCCGATTTTGGAAGAATATGAAATAGCATTATATGACTATTCGAACATGTAAGATCTGATTGAGGATCTGATATGAATAATAAAAATCTAAATTGCAAGGAATTTCAAACTTTATTGGAGGAGGAAAAGATAAATGGGCTCAGAATCGCATATGACATCAGCACAGTATAGTGCCGCTATTGCGATCAACTACGATTTGAAGCCGATTCGGATTTTATTCTGACCAAAAGACCCAAAATGCACTAAAATTTCGTTATTCTGATCATTATTTTGAACCTAAATCAGAGGGAAGATGATGTTTATTTAGATGTCAATATCAGTATAATTGATATCTCTTCGAAAATTTGGGGGAACGTAAAGTGTGCGATGGGCTTAAATCAATGCATTGTCAATCACCTGAAATGTGAGAACATCATTACGTAATCTGAACAAGATGTCTATTGGACTTACAGTGGGTTATTGTATATGCCCTCAAGTTGGTTTCTCGAAAGTCTATAAGCGATCGTGTTCAGGTTAATTTATTGAAAATCACACAACGAGTCAAGGTCCGATAAAGGAAACAAATATAAAAATTATTAAGATTACGCGGACGACAGTATTATTATTTTGTGTAATGCATGGTATACGCTCATACTTTCTTGTAAAGAAATGTCAGGGGCTGATCCAGGGGGGGGGGGCGTGGCGGGCGCACGCCCCAACCCTTTTTTTCCTTCCGAAACAAAAATAGCATGCAGGATATAGAGCTAAGGGGAGAGAGACTCAAAAAGAGAAGAAAAAAGAGGGAGAGACAAGATTATTAGAGCACACAATAGAGACAGGAGGATCTAAATATAAGACTAGCAAGAACACTCTGCAAAATCATTATGTATGTGTCGTCATTTGGGGGTAATTATGCTGTTAGTGATTACAGAAAAATGCTCCCATGCAGACCCTCTAGCAGGGCGATCGGGCACGCTTACAGCGTATAGGCGCCACAACTTGCCTTTACCATTTTGCTGCTTGATACATTTCACGGCCCCTCCCCTTTTTGAAAAATAGATTTTCAAACTTCCCATTGCTGAATTTGTCACTTTACTTTGAGTAATGCCTCAGAATGTACCATAATTATAGAGCATAAGGTTCAAAGTTTTCCGGGCCCTTAAGCGGGCCCCGGACCCCACGCCGTAAAGGCTTTGCACTCGCAATTTCGTACATTTCACACCCCCCCCCCTCCTTTGGGAAAATCCTGGATCCGCCCCTGAATGTCATTTTTTTCTTCATTAGGCCTACCTGTTTTCATACAGGTGCCCGAAATGTATGATTTAAAAATGCCCACAATCTTCTGTTATGACACAAAAAAATCGAAACAATCGATACACATCATTGTAATTAAAAAAGAACTGACTTATTTCGAAGTTACCGATATTTTATAGGTTCTGTAGTATCTTAAAACATCCACAGCTTTCAGTTCCTCTCATTAAATTTAACACTTTGACACGCCGTTGTGAAACTCAGTACTTGCATTGTATTAAAGTTTTATATAATCAACACCGAAACTTAAGAAAAAAATCCACAACCGTTGCTCGGGACGGTAGTTTAAGATTTAAAAAAAAAAAATCAAAGTTGATTTTCAATCCATTAAATTATTATGGTCTAGGCCTACTCGTAAGCTATTTCGAACAGCGGCCAAACAAGGATCGAACACTGTCACCGCCCATGTTGCTCCACCCTACCCCATTATCGTTATACATTTTAAAACTTATTTAAATTTAAATTTATGTCACATTCTTTTTCAATCTACTTGATGTTAGATTCTTCTTTGAGTCAGCAGTCTCAAATTTGTTGTGAAGTTGATATACGCAGATCAAAATCAGGACTAGCCAGCTATATTAGGGACATCATACCGGATATCAAAAGAAAGGTGTTATTCACCCAAAGTCACGTGACACTGCCAGGAACGTAATTATTGTATTGTTACATCCGTTTTTTAAAAAAGGCGTTCAGACAGCTCAATAGCCGACCGTTTCAATGACTTTCATGGAAGACTGGCGCTCAAACTAGATGCAATAAGATAAAAGTTGGCGCCGTACAAGTTTTCCCACTTGCTGTTGACATTTAACTTCGCCATTCTTGCTCCTTCTCATGAAGTCGAACACCGGGTCTCCATGAACAAAAAACAGTGTTTGAGCTGAAGTTCTTGAACTGCCTGTGGGCCCGCGCCCCGCGGCACCGGCCACCCCCCGCTTCCCCCGTGAGCCATAGACGCTTTAGGAATTATAAATCGTATCAAATATCGACACTTTGCACAATCGCTTTATCAATAGAGAGTGTCAAAACTTTTAAGTTTTACTCGATGAGTGTCTATATCATGAATAACTCCGGTCGGGACCGGTCCACATAGAGCGAAACATAACGATCAACGGAAAATCCGCAGTGCGACTTTAACGCCGAACTGGTCGTTCAGTTTCACGATGTAGGGCGCGAAGGCAATATCGCCTATCGGGGGTACACTTATTGTGCGAATAGCGCTACCCCCTACTCATATTTACATACAACATGCACGGCGGCAAATCGTTCGCACCGAATCTCGTTGAAATCAGTCGGATTCCTATTCTGTTACATAGTTGTATATAAGCCTATTCTTGTTTATTCTGAGACACAAACAAATAATTCAGTTTCTGGATGTAATTCGTGAGCTTTATGTGAAAAAATTGGGAAATAAAAATATAGTTCCAGTGTAGAAGCGTACGATCGTTCCGCATGCAAAATCATGAGTTATCTTGGGCATACAATTTGACAAGCGGGAATATTGTAAGCGCCAAATTTGAAATATATTGTACGGTATTCAATACGTTGTGGTACTACTGTCTTGTAGGCCGTAGGCCTACGTAACTCCAGGCCTCCTATGTAAACGAATGTTTGATATCCTTTCAGAAGATTACATAAGGCCCTGTAGCTTGATAGATATTTATCTGAAATGAACTGGCAGGAAATAAAAATGGTAATAATAACAATTGTGATGACTGTAAATAATCATAATAATAAGGATAATAAAGTTCATAAAGTATAACCGTATTCAGGCCTAATGGTAGCCTGAATAATGATGATGATGACCAAATGATGAAAATTATATATAATAATTAGTATAAGGCCAAATAACAAAAATGAAGTGTTTCTCGTCCCCGCCCGCCTCCTTTTCTATTCAGACGAAGAAAAAAATATATAATCTACATTTTGTTTAAATAGCTTCTCAAGTGATACATATATCAGTTGTTTTGTCATACATTGCATCACGATATAATCACATAGCACAATGTCTGTGAATAAATAGGCTTGGCCAGCTATACTAGCATGGCAGCCACCTTGGGAAAAAAATTGCAAAAAAATTGCAAAATACGGTAATAGTAATGCCCTGCCTCCTTCTCAAGTTCCTTTAAAAGTCCGGACGAGAAACACATTAATTTGTTATTTGGCCTAATAGAAAGTAATAATGATAATAATGATCAGGATAATGATGATGATGATGATGACGATGATGCACGCACAGTGACTATAACTACTACTACTACTAGTACTACCGCTACCTACTACTACTACTACTGGCTACTACTAGGCTAGCAAGAATGCCAATAACAACTACAATAATGATAACAAAAATGATGAAAATAAAAAATAATGAAAACTCAGATGATGATGATACTAATAATAATAAAATATTAATAATAATAATAATAATAATGATAAAAATAATAATAATAATAATAATAATAATAATAATAATAGTATTTAACAATGATAATAATAATAGTAACAATAAAAATACTAAGGGGAAGAAGAAGAAACTTGAAATTTATTATTATGAAGGAAAACGTTCCGGGGTTATATAGGGTTAGGGCTTTATGGTTAGGTTTCAGGGTTGTGGCTAGTAACCGAACAAAAGCATTGACATTCAAAGGTAAAATTTCATTTTGTTCTCCAAATACACATAATAATAATCGGACGTACACCTCGATAGCCGAATGTGAGATTAAAGATCCGGGCGCTCAATCGGGAATCATCCTGTTTCTAAATTTTTCGAGCGAGTGCCAGCAAGCGGGGAAACGATCAAAGTCACCTTATACGTTTATCCAGAGGCGGCCCTCCGGGGCAGGGGGCACAGTGCCCTCCCACTTTTTCAAGCACCCGAAAAGTGCCCCTTTTTACGTAGGAAAAGTGCCCCTTTAATTTTGTAAGAAGTGCCCCTTTTTACATAGGAATAGTGCCCCTTTCACTTTGACAAGTGCCCCTATTAATTTTTAAAAGTGCCCCTTCCCCTTTTCAACTCTGATAAGTGCCCCTTTATTTGGACACGTGCCCCTTTTCCTTCGACAAGTTCCCATTTTCCATTCCAATAAGACATAGTGTTCATTTTCCGTTCTCATAAGTGCCCTTTTTAATCTCTAGTAAGTGCCCTTTTCAGGTACGAGAAGTGCCTCTTTTCACATTTGATAAGTGCCCCCTTCACCTCTGATAATTGCCCTATTCAAATCTGAGAGGTGCCTCTTTTACTTTGACAAGTGCCCCTTTTCCTTTGTAAGAAGTGCCCCTTCCACGTTTAATAACTACCCCCATTTTAACTCGGATAAGCGCACCTTATATTTTCACATTGTGCCCTTTTCCTTTCTAATAAGTGCCTCTTTTCCTAATGATAAGTGCCTCATTAAAAAAGAGCCCCTTTCCCTTCTCATAAGTGCCCTTCTCTGGTAATTGACCCTTTTGAGGTACGATAACTTACTCCTTTTCACTTCAGATAAGTGCCCCCTTCACCTCCGATAAATGCCATTTTAAAATCTGACCGGTGCCCATTTTCTTTCAACTAATGCACATTTTCCTTTATTATAAGTGCCCCTTTTCATTCACATAAGTGCCCATTTTTATATCTGGTCATTGCCCCTTTTCAGGTGCGATAAGTGCCTCTTTTCACCTCTGATAATTTCCTTTTAACAATGATACGTGCCCCTTTTCGTTTCTAATAAGGGACCTATCCCTTTTCATAAATGCCCATTTTCACCTCTTATAAATGCCCCTATCAAAGTCTGATGGGGGCCCCTTTTCCGTCGACAAATGCCCATTCCCTATTCTCATGACTGACTTTTTCATCCCTGGTGAGTGCCTCTTTTTGAGGGTGTAAGAAGTGCCCCATTTTCACCTCTGATAATTACTCTTTGTACTTTGACACATGCTCCTTTTCTTTCTGATAAGTGTCCCTTTTCCTCTCATCATTAAACGCGCCCTAATTTCAAGCGACTAAGAGCAATTTCCCAAAGCTCGCTCACTATACGCTCGCACGCATCTATAGATGATATACTTATGTTACTTATCAAAGGTCTTTTCAGTCTTCTGTTATGAGAATGTGCTACCCCATCAGGATTGGGTTTTTTCCTCTTTATAAGATGTAATTTTTCGCACTGCGACCTCACAAATCTTAATTTTTCCTCGCTCGCTCGCAAATATATTGTCAGACCATCACACCCAACTGCAAAGCATGATGCTTAAGCAATATCTTGTATGGTGTATAAAGTGAAACAAATATTGAAATCATCCCTGATAATGTAATCACAATGTAGGGGTATATACCAATGTCTAAGAAATGGTATATTTTCGCTTTGAGATTTCCGTTGTAGGTGCCCTTTTTTCCCCAAAAGTGCCCTTTTTTCTTGGTGCCCCCCCCCACTTTGGAAGTTGCTCGGCCGCCCCTGCGTTTATCAAATAATTCATTAATAAACTAAACTACATGTAGTAAAGCGAGCAAGAAAAATGACATATCTTTGTTATTTCCATATCACATATACGAGATTATATTTATATTCGGGCAACTTGCCGCCCATGCGTAGTTTCAGTGTCAAAATGTCGAAAATGTCAGTGGTAATCTGAATGCCAGGGGTAAAAATGTCAGAGGTAGAAATAGGAGGGGTACAAAAAATGTTGCGATAGGTACAAAAAAATAGTGTGGGCTTATAATCTATTATCAAAAGGAATCAATTGAATATCATTTCTTTGTTTTCGGGAGAGTATTTTAGCCCTCTAAGCCTTCTCCTAAGAATCAGGCCTTCTTCATTCCTGAAAATAAACAATTACAAATGACCTAAAAAGATCACTGCGCTACGTCCTTTAACATTTCCTACGTCTTTCGGATGGTGACGTTAAAGGTCGGTCCCCAGACATAAATAATCATATCTGATTGATACACGTCTGTAAAAGCCCAATTACACACACACACACACACACACACACACACACACACACACACACACACACACTACCCCCAAGCCCTTCTTACTCTGTTGTGTTAAAGAGGCACACCGATACCCGTCAGTGTCAATGTCGTGTTTTTTATTTTTCATTTAAAAAAATTTTTAAAAATTGTTATTGCGCCCATTGTCAAGATAACATAACGTGACAAGAAATGATAACATGACAAGATATTAAGATAACATGACATAAACAGTCATCATCGTAAACTCCAATGGAATTTTATACATTATATAGGGCCTAACTAAAAAGGGGGAACTCCTCCCTGCCCCCGCCCCCTCCCCATTCTATGCACGTAATCAATGTAGATATAGGGATATGAAAACAGATTTGGGACAGAATAAATTATCAAAATGATTACTATATGTCTACCTGTAGGCAGGGGCGGCGATTTCTTTTCATGACCGGGGGGCGAAATGCAAGCCTAGGGAGCATAGTGAACGAGAGGGGCGAAGGTGACGGAAGTGACTACCCCCTCACAGGTTTTTGAAGTTTTGTTGTATTAAAAAATTACATTCCTTAGCAAAACTATAGTATAAAATCAAGCAATATACTTTTTCACACTTCGCTTTTACTTCGCCGGTAATTAGTGTGCAGTCCGAAAGGAGTAAATATTTAGTAGGTAAATTTTAGTAAGTTTTCCTACAATATTTACTTGTACATTTTGAACGATATAATGCGAGGAGCGAAGCGACCGAGAAGATTTTTGCATTTTTATTAGTCTAAACGCTGCACTCTTGGGCCCTCCAGAGCCTAAAGGTGTGTTGCAGTCTTTAGTCAGTATTTGCTATACATTTTTTTTGTGCACTTTTTCAAATTTTCCGGGGGGACGACCCCCCCCTAAAAATATTGAGGAGAGGGGTCCCCCCCCGTCCGCCCGGGATCGCCGCCCCTGCCTGTAGGCCTACCTCGCCGCTCCCTATATCTTACTGTTACTCCGAGTTTTCCCATTTTCTAAAAAGGTGTGAAAATGTGTTTTTCTTACTACAGCTAACTCTTTTTTCTTCTATTTCCTCTTTGGTTTAATTAATTTGTCCAAGGTTATGGGTGTACCCCGTCCGCTATAATTCATATCAAAGTACGCTCAGCACCGCGCGGATATAAAATTTTACATGTATCTGCCGTATGCTGGCAGAACGTTTTTCGGCTTTATAATACATGTTATCTGGTCAGAAGTGGGGGGGGGGGGCCACAGTGCCTCCACGTTTTCATGTACCCCATAAGTGCCCCTTTTTACATAGGAAAAGCGCCCCTATAACTTTGTAAGAAGTGCCTCTATTTACATATGCCCTTCCCCTTATCACCTCCGATAAGTCCCCCTATTATTTTGACATGTGCCCCTTTTCCTACGACAAGTTCCCATTTTCCTTAGCAGTAAGAGTCCAAATTCTATTCTCATAAGTGCCCTTTTTAATCTCTGGTAAGTGCCCCTTTTCAGGTACGAAAGGTGCCCCTTTTAACTTTTGATAAGTGCCTCTTTCACCTCTGATAATGGCCCGTATTCAAATCTGACAGGTGCCCCTTTTCCTTTGCCAGAAGTGCCTCTTTCCGTTTTAATAACTACCCCTGTTTTTAAACTCGGATAAGCGCACATGTACCCTTTTCCTTTCTAATAAGTGCCTATTTACCTTATGATAAGTGCCCCTTTTCATTTCAGATAAGTGCCCCCCTTCACCTCCGATAATTGCCCATATTCAAATCTGAGAGATGCTCGTTTTACTTTGACAAGTGCCCCTCCCCCTCTTGATAAAAGCTCTTTTCATCTCTGATGAGTGCCCCTTTCCACCTTTACTAAATTCCCCCTTTTATTTTGACACGTGCCTCTTTTCTCTTCTAATAAATACTCTTTTTTCCTTCTTATAAGTGCCCCTTCCCCTTCTCATAATTACCCGTTTTAATCTCTGATAAGTGCCCCGTTTGTTTTAACATGTGCTTATTTTTCTTTTTAATAAGAGCCACTTCCTCCTTTTCATGAAAGCCCCCTTTCACCTCCGATAAATGCCCCTATTAAAATCCGATCGGTGCCCCTTTTCTTTCAATAAATGCACATTTTCCTTTATTATAAGTGCCCCTTTTTCATTCTCATAAGTGCCCCTTTCATATCCGGTTAGTGCCACTTTTCAGGTGCGATAAGTGCCCCTTTTCACCTCTGATAATTTCCCTTTTAACAATGATAGGTGCCCCTTTTACTTTCTAATAAGGGAACCATCCCCTTTTCAAAAATGCCCCTTTTCACCTCTTATAAATGCTCCTTTCAAAATAAAAAAGTTGCCCCTTTTCCGTCGACAAATGCCCATTTCCCATTCTCATAAGTGTCTTCTTTCATCTCTGCATAGTGAGTGTCACTTTTCAGGTGTAAGAAGTGCCCCATTTTCACCTCTGATAATAACCCTTAGTACTGACACGTGCTCCTTTTCTTTTCTAATAAGACGTTTAATCCCTTTCGTGTCCCTTATTATCCTCTCATCATTCTCATCATCGTTATGAGAATGTGCTTATAACCCCATCAGGATTGAGTTTTTTCCTCTTTATAAGATGTAAGATATAATTTTTCGCACCACGACCTCACAAATCGTAAAAAATTTTCCTCGCTCGCAAATGAATAATTTAGATCATTTTGCACCCAACTGCAAAGTATGATGCCTAAGAAAAATGTTGTATGATGTATACAGATAAACAGATGTTGAAATCATCCCTGATAATGTAATCACAATGTAGAGGTATATACCAATGACAAAAATATTGTATATTTTCGTTTGAGATTTCCCTTTGTAGGTGCCCCTTTTTTCCAGAAAGTGCCCTTTTTTGTTGGTGCCCCCCGGCCCACTTTGGAAGTCGCTCCGCCTTCCCTGTATCTGGTAATACCTTACAAAATTCGGTGGGAAAACATTTGATATTTTAATGAGATCATTTTTCCCCACAAACAAAAATATCAAAAGACAATTAGGAGGGCGATTGCATGTCTCAATATACTGTGGTTTACAAATTCCATGATGTACATGAATATAGTTACCTAAGACTTCATTTATGAAACAATTACTTAATTATCTATATGAGTCCCTTTTTTACCTCCGATATTTTACGTCTGACGATTTTACATTTAGTATTTGTACCTCGGGGAGGGGGCTGTGATTGGCGTTAAATGATTAGACTAGTGATCACAGACTGGCGTGACTGATAGTCATCCGGCCCTCTATCAATTTCCAAAAATAGAAACAATGATGTCATCATTGTTTTGGGTTCAATTTTTTTGTAACCGATGATAGAGATGCAGTCTGATTTGGACAAAAAAAGTTATTTCTTTCATGATTATAACCATTTATCAAAATAGCTGAATATCATATCACATTCAAAATTTATTATTGAATGTTTTTAGTTTTTTTGTTATAATTGATTATCTGACTTTGGAGGAAAAAACAGTCTACGAGTCGCGAGATCTTCGATCGATCAGCTCACGTCGTAGAATATTTGTTGTTTTGTCTTTGTGGAGACGGCTCGTAATTTCTTGTATTTTCATCAGGTGAAGTGACCTAACATCAATCAACATGAACAGGCTGTTTGGAAAAGGAAAACCGAAGGAACCTCCCCCAAATCTTACAGACTGCATATCAAATGTGAGTAGAATGGATGGTGTATTAGATTTCTACTTTTAATCTAGTTTTCTGTCTTCAGCCCCACCTACTGGTATTCTGGTAAGTGAAAGAAGACAAACTATAGTCTAGATCTAGATCTAGATGATAGATCTAGACTATGTTTAACACAATACAATAACAGTTTACTTTCGCCTGGCCTGGCCTTGTTACGGAAAATGAATGTAGGCTCTAGAGTCTATACTGACTATGCAGTTATCCTATTGCTTAAGGAAATTAAGCTAAAGAAGAAAAGGAGGAAGAAGAAGAAGGATGAGGAAAAGAAGAAGGAGAAGAAAAGGAAGAACAAGAAGAAGAGGAGACAATGCCAAGGGAGGAGAAAAGGAGGAAAGGGATGGGAATTAGAAGAAAAAAGAGATGATGAAGGAAGATAAAAGAGAGGAAGAAGAAAAAGAGGGAGGAGAAGAAGAAGATGAGGAAGAAGAAATGATGAGAAAAGAGAAGAACAAGAGGAATGGAGGAGGATGTGAATATGATGGAGAAGGAGGAAGACAAAAGTAGTAGTTGGAGTAGATGATGGAGAAGGTTGAGGATTAAAGAGAGAAGGAGCAGAATAAGAAAATGAAAAAAAAGAATGAGCTGGAAATATGGAGAAGTAGCAGAAGTAGAAGACAGAGAGAGAGAGAGATATCTTGAAAAATTGGTAGGCCCTGAACATCAAGTTTGTAGCATCCTTTTGTAATTGCTTTAGCTATGAAGAAAATATGAAGAATACTGAAGTTTGATGAAGATGATGAAAAAAGGGTAAAACAAGAAAAAGGGATAGGGATTATGAAATAGATATAGTAGATGATGAAGTAGCATTGAATAGAAACAGGAGACAGAAGGTGGGGAATATGGGGATGCATTGGAAGAAGAAAAGAATTTTGTGATTGAAAAGATGGAATAGGAGAAGTACATGTAGTTCTAAGATGATTATGTGAAGTAAGTCGGTGGAGAAATACAAGTCTAGAGGTGATGATACAGAAGAAGGAGGAGGAAAAGTGAAAAGTGAAAATGAGCAATGAAAGAAACCAAGTTATCTAGATCTATGCGTGGAAATACAGTCTTTCCTGTTATACTTATAATAAAGTTATAAGCTGTCTTTAAAATGTTTAATGGTAAACTATAGTTCAAGTTTTGTACTGAGGCAAGATGTGAACTTGTTCATAGCTAGAAAAAAGAAAGACAACTTGAAATATTGTAAGAAATCACAATAAGCAGATTATAACTGCCCATTTTTTTAAATTATGTTTTATTATTATTTCTCAACTGAACTTTCCCAATGAAATGTCCTATGAATTATGAAGCATGTAGAAATATCAGCAAGTCAAAATCTTTTGCTTTGAACTTTCTAATGTTCATCATCGAATTCCAGAAGTTCATAATTTTCACTTGAAGTGTATTAACCACATGTCTTACATGTATTTCATTCTTTATATAGGTGGACAGTAGGGCAGGCTCAATAGAGAAGAAGATTTCTATGCTAGATGTAGAACTCAAGAAATACAAAGATCAGATGAAGCGCATGAGGGATGGACCAGCAAAGGTTAGTGATAGATATAATCTTTTAGTTATCCTTATTCCTTATATTAGCTGAGTTATTTATTTTGTATCAAAATATAGCATACAGCCATACAGAGGAATGTTATTTGTGTTTTGATTGTAGACTTTCAACAAAAAAATGTAATCAGTTGTTAACTAAGTAAATTTGTATTAATGCATACATTGATATCACATGTTCGGAGAAGTTTGTTATAGACTATCACTTATACTGGTATTCATATGAATGAAAGGTGACATACATTTAGCCAAAAGAAAAAAAAAAGATTTTGATCAAATATGGCGTGCAATTTATTGAGCTAGTTTGGGATATGTTTACATTTTATCAGCTATTTGGGTGAAACCAATCTTTCACTTTTATGACACACAACGTTTCCCTTTGTATGGAATGTCCATGTCATTTCAGATATTTGAAATTCCAAACATTCATTTATTTATTTCAATTATATATAGTCTTATAGAAATATGTTTTGTTTGTTGTTTTGTTGACAGAATACAGTCAAGCAAAAGGCCCTTAGGGTTTTGAAGCAGAGAAAAATGTAAGTATGCAGTATACAATATACATGTACACAGGCTCCATTAGCATTATTAAGGATTTATATGTTCAAATTTTTGGAATAATGTTGTAATTGACAAAAATGAACTTTCTCTTCTCTCTCTCAATGCAAAAATGCTCAATGCTTCTCCATATCAGCTAATTCACTCTGTGAGATCATATATGCTAAAGTTTAGAGCAAGCACATTTTTTGGAGGAAGTGAATTAAAGCCAACTGGTACTTGATCCTAGAAATGATTTTGCCACCTTACACTTTGAATTGATCAGAAAGTGACTATTCCATGAATATGTTTTTTTTTCCTAACCCTAGGTATGAGTCTCAGTTGGACAACATGAGGCAACAGTCTTTCAACATGGAACAGGCAAATTATGCAACTCAGACCCTGAAGGACACTAAAGCCACTGTTGATGCCATGAAGACAGGAGTAAAATCAATGAAGAAGGAATTCAAGAAGGTCGACCTGGATGAAATTGAGGTGAGATCCATCATCTGTGGCACGCAACTTGTGTAAAAGTGATATCCTAATTTGTTTTTAGATTTCTAGTGCATTTTATTTGATGCTTGACTCTCTTTTGGTGGTGACTCATAGAGGAATTTTCTTTGCTCTTGGTGACCATTTTATAATTACATTGTCTGTGGACTAATTCATAGGCTAGGACAAGTTCTATTTGAAATTCTTTATCAATAATGGCTTGGCATTCTTTTGGTGGTGAATTTGTGCTTCTAAAGTAATTTCATTTGTTCTTCATCTACATACAAATTCTTCACCATTTACAATTGAATGATTTTTAAAGAAAATTACAATTTCTATCGTCTGTATTAATTTGACTTTAAATATGATAGGTTCATCTTTATCTTGATGTGTGTATTCCCCATAGCTTCAATGAATACTGGTAAATCTTTTAGTGGTGTACTTGGGCTTATTATTGTCCACAATTGTACAACAAGCATTGCTTTTTAGTGGACCCCTCTGTTTGCAATATGTATTCCTTAATTTTTGTAATTGATTATAATTGATTTGTAATGTTTTGTTGGAAACAGAAATTAAATTGAAAAATTGAATTATCCATAAAAGTATATTTTCAAGTTTATGACCAGGACCAAATCTGATTTATATTCATTTATTCATAGCAAGGAGAAAACATATTTTGGGCATCTATGTCTTGCTTCTTTTTCCAGGCTCTAGTGATCAACAAAAACTATAAATACTATGTTGAGCCCCATCCCCTCCCCCTTAAAGAAAAAATAAATAAATACAAAATAGAAGAAAAAAAGCAAAGCCAAGCCAAACCAAACCAAACCAACAAAATTTTTGCTTTATAATAGATTAGTGATACATAACATCATCTGAGCAGCAGTGAACCAATTTGATTGGCCTATATGGGACTCTCCTTACAGGGACTGCTGGTGTGACCACTGGCCAGTCATCAACAATTATTTGTTAATACCTGAACTGGTTAGTGTTCGCAATTGCACAATATTTAGGGGGAAAAATCAAACAAGACCAAACAAAAAATATATTCATCACCCTCCCTAAACCCATTTAATTTGTTTGTGTTTATGAAGGATCTTCAAGATGAGATGGAGGATATGTTAGAACAAGCCAATGAGGTACAAGAATCACTCTCTAGGAGTTATGCCACACCTGATGTAGATGAAGATGATTTAGAAGCTGGTAAGCTATTATTTATTCTCTTTTCTTTTTCATCGTGAGATTTTAGTTCAAATCTTTGTGTAAATGTATAATAGTGACAGACATTTGGGTGAAATTATGTGTTTTCTTGTGTAGTAAACCAATTCTCTCCAAAAGAAGATGTTTCACTATGTTTACTCTGTAACAGATTATCAAAACATATGTACATGTGAACAGTGTCTTGCTTTTTAGTCTATGTCAATGCTTCTTGAGCTACTTGGAGAAAATGTGTTTGTAACTTTGTATAGGTTATGTTTACAGCAGTATTAATCACTATGCATTTCACTTTATCATCAAATTACGTACTTGTTGCCAAATTTCGTTCGAATCAATTCAATCGCTCATGAGATTTTTTGGTTTGTCTATAACGTGCATGATTTACCTGTTAATGATTGTTACCTGCATGAGCTAGGAATCTGTTGATGATTAGAGGTCCAATTCAAACGAGGTGTAAACATGCTAGAGATCATTGAAGTTCGGTTGTGATAACTCACAAGTGAAAAACAACCATGAAAGTATTGCTCCATCTTACACCAGATCCTAATTAGAACATGTTGAAAATTGTTTCGATTCAAAATACAACACTGACTGACTGAAATCAAATAATTTATAATTGTTGTAGAACTGGAAGCCCTTGGTGATGATATGTTGATGGATGATGATACATCTTACCTGGATGAAGCCGTCAATGCACCTGCAGCACCGGATGCACTGCCTGGTGCTGAATCAACACAGGTAAGAATGACAGGCGTCAGGAAAAACTCAACACTGGGATCAAGGTGACATCACGAAGCAATTAGTTTCAAGAGAAAAAGTGCTGGATAAACACTAGACCTCTAAATAGCCCTAAACTTCATGTTTTTATAGAAGATTACATCCTTTAGAAGAAAAAAAAGTAATTACTGAACATGAAATAATATAGATGATACAAAGAAGAAGAGTACACTGTGTTGAAGTGGATGTGAGGAAGTAGCAAAGGTCAATGACCTGCCAAGACTACTCCCCATATTAACATTCATCACTGTCACAAATTTCATTTTAATTTTTAATTTATTCATTTATAATAATGAGTTACACTATAAGAAATTTCACATTCCTACAAAGAAACTTTGAAAATGGGTGTTTACAAACATATAGTTAATACAGAATTTTCACAAATATTCCTATCAGTATCAACTCCTCGGCCAACTTGGCATTGCTTTTTGGGTGGTGCTGACCTAGGCCAATGGCTAGTGATGGTGGCATCTCAGTGATTTCGTTGACCATCTGATATCATTTAATTAGCAAGAAAAGCATGGCGTTTGTGTAGGCTTTGTAACCATGTACTTCTTCTGCTTCAAATCTGAAATGTTCAAAATAATAGGATGCTCTGTATCAACTTCCTTCTTAAAAAAAGAAAACAAATATGTACACGAAAGCTGATAGACCTGTGTTGCGCTAGAAGTGACACTGGTTTTAAACTCAGTTTTGTACAGTTTGGCAAAATGACCCTGGACAGTGTTCTGTATTCCTTGTCATCTTTAATTTGAACGAGTGAATCAGGACTAAGACCTAATCTGATAATCTCTTCAAAGCAGTTACTATAGACAGGCAAATCTCTTGGTTTGCAGTGGCTGCAACAAAGAGAGATTAGCCACACACTCTGTTGTTCAAAACTTTTAGTGCCTTTTCTTATTTTTGTTAATCAATTGGGGTTCTTTGTTTAGTAGTGTAAGCTACTAGACTAGAAGATTCCTACAACACTGGAAAGCTAAGAATCTGGTGTTGTAGGAATTCACAGAATTTGATGGTGTATTTTTATTGCAACTCGAATGTACCTGTGTTTGCATATATTCTTACAATCTGGAACAGTTGCTGTTTTGATCTTCTCATGCAGTTCTTAATATACCTGTGTAATCAGCCTTTTTATGCCTCCGCTACAACGTAGCCGGAGGCATTATGTTTTCTGGTTGTCCGTCCGTCCGTGCGACGCGTGCACGCACGCACGCACGTCCCGCTCGTGATCGCGTTATCTCAAGAACCAATTGATGGATTACCGCCAAACTCGGGTCATGTATGTATCTTGCAGAGCTAATGAAGTGATTAGATTTTGGGGTCACGAGGTCCAAGGTCAAAGGTCACAAGGCTCATTATGTATGCAAAAATAGCTCGTGATCGCGTTATCTCAAGAACCGATTGATGGATTACCGCCAAACTTGGGTCATGGATGTATCTTGCAGAGCTAATGAACTGATTAGATTTTGGGGTCACGAGGTCAAAGGTCAAAGGTCACAGGGCTCATTGTGTATGCAAAAATAGCTTGTGATCGCGTTATCTCAAGAACCGATTGATGGATTACCGCCAAACTTGGGTCATGTATGTATCTTGCAGAGCTAATGAACTGATTAGATTTTGGGGTCACGAGGTCAAAGGTCAAAGGTCACAGGGCTCATTATGTATGCAAAAATAGCTCGTGATCACGTTATCTCAAGAACCGATTGATGGATTACCGCCAAACTTGGGTTATGTATGTATCTTGCAGAGCTAATGAACTGGTTAGAGTTTTGGGTCACGAGGTCAAAGGTCACAGGGCTCGTTATGTATGCAAAATAGCTTGTGATCACATTATCTCAAGAACCGATTGATGGATTACCGCCAAACTTGGGTCATGTATGTATCTTGCAGAGCCAATGAACTGATTAGATTTGGGGTCACGAGGTCAAAGGTCACAGGGCTCATTATGTATCCTAAAATAGCTCGTGATCGCGTTATCATTAGAACCAACAGATGGATTACAATCAAACTTGAATTTTAAAAATTGCTTCCATTTTGGTTTGTAAAATTGCTCTATGGCGGAGGCATCATCGACTGCGCGCAGTTGAAGTTCCATCTAGTTTCTTTCTATGTTTTACATGAAATTTATGTACCTTTTTTCTTCTCCTTTTCTATCAGGATGGGGTTCTGGTGGATGAATTTGGATTACCACAAATTGCTGCCACATGAGAACATGCAGCTACTCTTCATTAAATTCCTATTTTCTTATATCTCACTTTATACTTATATATAAATAGTTTTTTGTTGTTGCTATATATGGTTGTAAAATAGTAATGTATGTTCTTGCTCTCTGAGATTGTAGTTAAAAATTGAACCAAGTTGAGGTACATGTACTGTCAATTCTCGCTACCGCAACTACGGCATTTGGCCATAGAGGGCAGCATCGGCCATGGGTATATTTTGCAAAGGCACTTCCGGTTCCGATACAAATACTATGGGTCAAGAACTGGAAAGTCCAATAGAAATTATCGTTTTGGTACCAATAAGCTATAAGTAACAGATTATGATGGTGCCTACAAAGAACAATAGTTTAGTAAAATAAGGAATTAGTTGACACTGCTGTACATTCTCAATGGAAGCCAAGAGAAACCTTGTCTTATAGTCTTCCCCAGTATTGTATCTGCGCATGTGCTGATCTGTACAGTGTGGGAGGAAGGTTGCCATCTACTCTCAAACATTGTATATGCGGTAGTCGATTATAACCCATCTCTGTGCCCAGATAAGACATGTTTTGATAATTCTTTATTGAGAACGATGTACAATGTACCTTATTCAGGAGATCAACATTGGACAAATTGTCTGTTTGGAGCCAGAAGGGCACAAACTCTGTGTGAAATGTGATGACTTAGGCCCTTCTGGCTTTGAGGTTCTCTGCAGCAAGTGATAAAGGCAACTGAAAGGCCTGTATTATTATTGTTTGCATATATAGAAACTAGATGAGATGTAGATGTAACCTTGTACAAAGGAAAGTGATGAAGCGACCCTTTGCTTTTAACAGAGTGTGAATGATTGGTATGCACTGTTCCACAGCATATGGTACTGAAAGAAAAATGTGAACTGAAATGTGTTCTTCGTGAAATGAAAGTAGTAGTACATAAAATGTTATCACACAATGTACATTAAATCATTCAAGCTGTTGCAAATGAATTTATAAACAGTTGCATGAGCGATAGTTGCCTAGGTTCATTGATGAAAAGGTTCTAACGCCAATCATGATGTATTATGTAGTATGTGAGTTTGAGTGTTCAAGAAATAGTTTTGAACCAAAAAAGCCCAAAATACAGCGAAATAGACTTTCAAACTATAGAACTTGAGTGGCACATTAACTATGTTTATTTGATCACAGCGTTATCAAAGGTTTTCTGTCCCTTTTCTTGATACTTGTTTAATATATTTAGTAATTCCTCATTCCTCAAGATTGCCTCAAAAGAATTTGATGGTGAAGAGGCATTGGTTATATCTGATAGGATAGTCCTTTCTGCAACAGGTGCATACGAAATAATATGTGTAAGGTAACATTGTGAAAGAAAATTTCTGAATGGTTGATTGTGTGTAATGAATATGAAATATTGTGTATCATGAAGTTTCCAAATCATCAGGGTCGTAACAAATTGAAAAACCACAAATAATTAAAAGCAATGCCCGCAGATGGTGTGATGGGACTAAGCAAATATGGCATAAAACTCAAGTCATACTTGGGTTCCGTGAGGGCCATATTCTATGAGAGTGTGTACTAGTCTACTTATACGTTGCGTTAAGAGTGTATTTATACTTGCAACATACTTTTATAAAAGTAATATTTGAAGCTCATATTTAGAATATGCTGTACTATAGCTACATGGAACCCCTAACATAGAGCAAAATGTTTTTTTCATTGAAACATGATGTGCATAGTCAACTATCCTATTCGTTATGTATCAAAGTAACCAATAATGTAGGAATTAGAAATAGTATTATTCTTGATTGCTCTGTGACGTGGCATTTATATAATTAAAAAAAATAATAACATAGATATAAATTACCATATTTAGAATTGTAGACTTGTATATCTCAGTGTAAATTTGTTATTTTCATTAATTGTCTAATGGTTTAATAATTTTGTACCTAATTCAGTTATACATGTACTTGAAACATTGACCCAAAAAACAAACCCTTTTCTAAGTCACAAATCTATATAAATTTCAATTTATTATTTACGAAGTAATTCAAATTTGTTGTTATTTCAGTCAATATGTTCAACAATTCATAGCTTTGAAAATAATATTTTCATTAATGGATAATAAGTGAAATTGTGTACATGATATCTGTTTATAATGAATGAGGTTGTGATTTTTATTAAGAATTATATTTTCTGTCAAACTTGTCAATATTAATGTAGTGGTAGTTTTTGTCTGCATAAGAACTTGTAGTCATAAGCCAATAACAACAGAACTACATCATGCATGCATGATATGTCTGTATAAAGTAGTACTGCATACACTGTCATTTTATTAACTCTTTACTTGCCATGGTTCAAATCTGTGTACTGTCATATTGTTTAGAGTGCATTATACGTGTATATTTTACATGTATGTGTGCATCAGCCGAGGCTAGTAAAGAGTTAAGGCACTTTTTTTCGTTCCTCATCCTTCTTCTTTAATAATTGTTCCCAAAGATGCCCTTTTTCTATAGAAGGGGTCTAATCCAAAACTGTTTGCTGATTAATAAGATGAAATGATATAGGTTTGAGTCGGAGATTCATACCGCACACCTTCAATAAGGTATAGCACCCTATTGATTTGTACTATTTGAGTTTGTTTATTTATAGCTTGTATATGAGCTCATATTTTGTGAAATGTTACACTTGCAATGCACATGAAACAGACTTGAGTATAATAAAATAAAGATGTAAGATTTAACAATCAAGATTGTAGAATACCAGAGTGCTTGTGAATTTCTGTTTTCTCATGTAGGTGTATTTACACAAACTATATTGGAAAAAAACTTAATTGACAATTGTGTCTAATAAATATCGATGCTTGTAAATTCAGGAGAGTGCCATCTAGAGCTAGAGAATCATCTTGGTATGAATTATCTTCATATAACGCAATGAGAAGATAGATCGAGAAAAAACGGGAATCCCGGATGTGTCGACTTTCACAGTGGCGGGTCCATGATTCTCTGGCTGCAGGGGGTGGCTCTGAGGAGTCACAAGCTGAAAATATCACTTTTTTAAGTACTTTATTCCAGTGCCTTTGGGGGGGGGGCTGAAATTGCTAAGGGGCACATTTTGTATATATTGTCTACCTAATGCTACGGTCACAAAGGTCCGTACGAACGATAATTTCGTACGAATCTCCCTGTTTTTCCATTAATTGTCTTCCCGAATTTCCATTGTCTGGATATCGTTCGTACGGCGTTCGCAGCAGTTCGTAATGGCATTTGTGACCGAGGTATGCAAGATCAGGTTTGCCGGGCGGGGTATACATACCTCACCTCCATTCGAATCCACCACTGAATTATAGCTATCCCTTGAACATTGAACAACAAATTTGGGTAGATGCTGCTTATAAGTATCGGCTTGCATGGTGATGTAGTTATAGTTATAGGCAGTTATAGGCTTGCGGTTGCACCATGTGAGAGAGAGGGAGGATTGGGGAGTCCTGAAAATTTGGGGTAGTGCATGCTTTGAAGACCTTTTCAAATTAATTTGTCGTGATGCACTAAGTTTAAATATTTTGCTATGTGTCAGAGCAGGCTCCTATTCAACAAATAAATTTGCATGAAGTCTGCCTTAGATCGAATGAAGAATACATTTGTTGATGAAGTTATAACAGTAGGGCTCGCCATTGCGAGTTACCGTTGTATACCGTTACAAATTGTGTGTAAAATTTAAGACATTTGTGAATAACCATTTGTAACCATTTTCGTTATGTAATCAAATTTAATGCACAAATCTTTGGTAAGTGCCTCGTTACAAATTATATGATTTCACCTCTTACGAATAATTGTATTTCAAATGCGAACTGCATAAATCAATTGTTACTAGGTAGGAAAAACTTTATGGCTTGTCCTACCAACAACCTGTAATATATGCAAGTTGTATTCTGACTATTGAAATATAATTATTCGTAACAGGTGAATTAAATAATTTGTAACGGGCACTTATACAGATTTGTGTATTAAATTTGATTACACTACGAACATGGCATATTGGTGTAAAAACAAGACAGTTAGCTGATAGTTTTCCTGAAGCTTGCTTGATATACGTGTCCGACATAATATCAGCAATCATGTTATACATATTATATTCCACTTATTGAAATACAACACATTTGCTTGCACCGGTTCAATACAATGCCTTTGTGAAGCGCCTTGGCTACGAATTGTTTCATTCACCCTTTACGAATAAATGTATATCAATAGTCAGAATTCAAATTGCATACATTAATTGTAATTGATAGGTAGAATAAACATTATGACTCGTCCTACCTAACAACACGTAATATATGCAATTCACATTTCTGACTATTGAAATATATAGTACAGTTAATTTGTAACAGGTGAATGAAATAATTAGTAATGAGGCACTTAATTAACAAAGATCGATGTGCATGTGCATTACATTTGATTACATTAAGAAAATGGCCTATTGACATTGTTAGGAGTGATGCCCGAAATAAATGCTTGTCAGGGCCTGTTCAAAATAGCAATAAAGTAATTAATGCAAATTGGATTTTCCTTATTGAAACTGAAATACATTCACTCGTAACAGATGATAGCAATAGTTCGACTCACGTGATACTTTGGGAAGATGCAGCCATATGCATTAGGAGATTCATTTGAGAACTGGTCTGGTATACTCAAGAAGTTGCCACATTTTTGCATTACCCGATTAAAAGTAAGTATAGGCCTTCTATAGACTGATCTATCAACATTTAAAGAACTTTTATGCTTTTTTCTAGTCCAAGAAGCGAACGGTTTGGAGCTAGACGGGCCGGAGGGGGTAAATTCGCCTGCATGATCTACATGCATAGCACGCCGTGAACCTATAACCAGGCTTGACGGCGCGAGGACTTATAAGCGCGAACATCGTCCATGCACTCCTAGTGGACAGCAACTCACAGGCTGTTGCTATGTCGGGAAAGTAAACTTTGAATCATACATCTGAAACAACTATCCTGAATGAAGTACACATATCTGAAATATCTTAATTACATATTGCCTTCTACGCTGTCGGGAAGGAGCGTCAATCAGAGCAAACATCAGCTGATATTATTTGTTTAGATGTGTGTGCGTGTGCGTGTGTGTGTGTGTGTGTTTTTTTAAATTTGCATTCAATATGAAAGTAGTCAAAATGTGGATGAAAAAAAGTTTTACTAATTTGCCATGATAATTTTTCAACTTATATCAAAAATACGTATACGTCAGGGGGACGTCCTTATTTGATTGATTATTTCGACCTAGCCTCAAAGGCTATAGATGATAATATGAAATATGATATTGATATCACCTAGCCATACCCCTGCGTGAAGATCGCGATGTAAACGAAACCTAAAATACTTTCGTAATCACCAATTCCCGCACCCAACGAACCTTGCACATGGGCATCGGAGTTCACTAGTGGACTCTTCTTTCTTCTCATACAAAGCACTTTGAAATCGGTCAAGAATTTAACAAAAAATGTGAAAATTCGGGTGATTACGAACGCATTAATAGATTTTGTTTCCATCACTCTTCACAAGTTCACGCACAGGTATGGGAGCCAATTAAGGCTAGGTGATATCAATATTAAATTTCATATTATCACCTAGCCCTCAGGCTTAAGGCTAATTCAATTTTCAACCCATTTTGCATTACGGAGTGATTGCCAAGTGCAGACTATGCATCAGCGTTGCTATGACAGACAAACGTTTCGTAACGTCGTTTCGGTCGTAATGGGCCTCGGTCGTAATGGACCTCGGTCTGACAGGATTGGAATACTGAAAGTCATGACAGGTTCATCTCTCGGATTACCGGAAGAAACCACTATACTTCATACTATAATAGTTACATAATTACATCAACTATACATGTTTAATAGAGAGCGTATATTATAGCGAGCGAGCTTGGAGGGGGGACTCGATTAAAATTTGCTCATAGTCGCTTTAAATTAGGAGCACATGTTACGGAGAAAGGGTTAGGGGCACTTATCAGAGGGAAAAGGGCACTTATTAGAAAAGAAAAGAAGCACGTGTCAAAGTAGAAATCAGAGGTGAAAAGGGGGCACTACTCGTGCCTGGAAAGGGACACACACCAGAGATGAAAAAGGGCACTTATGAGAATAGAAAGGGGCACCCATCAGATTTTAATAGGGGCATTTATCAGAGGTGAAAAGGGGCATTTATGAGAAGGGGAAGGCGCTCTTATAAAAAAGGAACATGGGCACTTATCAGAAGGAAAACTGACTTTTATTAGAAATAAAAAGGAGGCACGTGTCAAAAATAAAAAGAGCACTTATCAAGAAGAGGGGCAATCATCAGAGATTAAAAGTCGCATTTATTACAAAGAAAAGGGGCACATAGATGTTAATAGGGCACATATCGTATTTAATAAGGGCATTTACGAGAGGTAAATAAGGGCATTATAATGAGAAGGGAGGTGGCTCTTATTAATAATGAAATGGGGCACTCATCAGAAAGGAAAGAGGGAACGCATTAGAAAAGAAATGGGCACTTGTCAAACTAAAAGGGGCAATAATCAGAGAAGAGGGTGCACTTATCAGAGATGAAGGGGGCACTTATCAGAGATGACTGAGGGGGTACTTATCAGAGGTGGTAAGGAACACTTAGTGGAACGGGCACCTATCACTATTAGGAAAATGGGCATTTATCTGAAGTAAAAGGGGGTACTTTTGGATTACTTGAAAAGGTGTGGGGTACTATGCCCCCCAGTTATTTTGGAATAACGTCGATTTAATATAGTATAAAACCGAGAATGTAATTTCATGACAATAAGTGTATTTCTTCCTCGCTCACTCACATTATTCTAGGGTGATTTCAGGAAGCGAAGTGCCTGAATACCTCCATATTTTGGCAACGAGGTGCCCGAATATCATTCTTTTTGACAGCGAGGTGCCCGAATATATTTTACATCTTTTATATCGAAACTACATTTTTACCATGCTCGTTCGCTTCACTCGCTTGCAACATTTAGAAACGGGATTATTCCCGGAAACGAGATGCTCGTATATTCTCATATTCATGTAATATATTTGGCGGCGGGATGCCCTCATACATTATTTTATATCTTATTATAGTATGTTGATTACAATTTTTTTCGTGACATATTAATTTTACATACAAATTATAGAAATTAGAAACAAATATGCCCGTATAGGTGTTTACATGGCACTTGACGAGTTTCATAGTGATGCACAATAATTCTGTGATGAATTCGGGATTGGGGTGACGCGAAATCTTTCATTTCTGAAAAGGGTGCCGTTATTGAAAAAAAGGTGGAAAAACACTTGTTTAACTTGTCTGAATAATGAAGGAAAAATCATCGCCATTTAAAAATGGTTAGTGTATGATAACTGATAGAAAACGCGTGTTTAGTGGGATTCTACCATCATAATTTAGTTGTTTCTCAAGCCCTATATAATGCATTTGTAAATTGATGATAGACTTTTCGTAACATGCGAATAAGCAATTTTCAAAATGTATTTAAACTGTATCCAGTATACTCGCGTCTACCTACAGTGCGTCCCAGAAAAAAAGAAACCGAGAATTATCGACGTTTTATCATAACTGAATCACAATTATAATTAATAAATGACACATATTTGTAAAGCTTAGATCCTCCTCTTTCATTTGATATTTCACGCATGAGTGATTAAAAACAATTTGAAGAAAGGGTACCAAAAAGTCATTTGGCGAACAGTATCTGAATTTCAAAGAGAAAATCACATTTCTAGAAAGTTCATTTTCTGCCCTTTCATATGACACCTTAATCAGGAAAAATGAGCCAGGAATAACAACGTTCTGTTTGTTTAAAGTAATTTCAATTAGGGATCGATGTATTACAATTGCTATCGCTCAATGCTACCTTCAAGGTTATACATTTCTAAAACTCGAGAGCGTCCGGGGCCTCGATCTGCCCCTAAAACCCCCAAATGGCGGGCCGTCCTGGATCACGACCCCGACCGTAAAGATATTGTTCCGGCCAAGACAACCCATTGTTGTATGAAACTGTGAAACTGTGAAACTGTGAAACTGTCCCATGCAAAGTGACACACAATAATCAAATAATCAAGAGAAAAAAATCTGTGAAGTATTTAGGCATTGAGTATAATTGCCTAGCGCAATTTCATTTTCTCTTTAGTAGAATCAGTTGTAAAAAAAGCAAATTCTCGTCTGAAATTTTTGTACAGATATCAAAGTTGTATGGACTTAAAAGCAAGACGTATACTCTGTTTTGCTCTTATTCAATGTTTATTTGACTATGCTAACCCTGCATGGTATAATAACATAAACCGTAGAAGTCAGATCAAAAGAAGTTGAAGATTATACAGAACAAAATGGTGAGATTCATCAACTGTTCTGGTCCAAGAACTCATGTTGGCTACAGCGAACTTTCTAAAGCTGGTTTTCTTGAAGTCAACCAAAAATCAAAACAACTCGTATTGCATCACGTGCATAAAATATATCACACTAGGTCGAATCATTACATTCGATCCAACTTCGATCTTGTTACTGACTTACATGATTATAATACAAGAAATAGCCGATTCAACTTTAACTTACCAGAAAGAGTAGGTAGTATTGGAAATTCTTTTTATTACAATGCCATAAAACATTGGAATTCCCTTTCCAATGGTATAAAGGAAATAGAAAACTATGCTCATTTTAAGAGGAAATTAAAGGAATACCTAATACTTGAGAGTCAGAGAAGAGAAACGAATGACATGTTATATGATTGAAATTTGTATTCTTCTGCCGGTTCATACTTTTACATTTTGTATATACTTATGTTTTTGTACGTTATAGAAATTCTACACATTCATCATTATTTTCCTCTTCTTCTTCCTCCTCCTCCTCCTCTTTTTCTTCTTCTCCTTTTTCTTTTTCTTCTTGTACTTATTATCATTTCTATCATCAGTTTAATGTTGTTATTTTTATTATCTTTAATATTTTTTTCTTTTTCTTATCTGACTGTAAATATTACTGTTTTAACTTATTAATGTTGTACATGTCTGTAGGGGACCCCACTGGAAATAAGCTCTCGAGCTTTCGTGCGTTATCCTGTTCAAGCTGACTTAATTTTGATCTGTTATTGTTGTATATTGTTGTATGTTGGAAGCTTGTCGAATAAACTAATCAATCAATCAATCATGCATGCAATCAATCATGCATGCAAGGAGAGAGTGTGTATCGATCTTCATTAAATTGCTATAAAAAAAAAAACTCCGCCCGCCAGGGGCTTAGCCCCTGGACCCCACCCGACGCGGGCTTGCGCTTACGCGCACACGTTGGCTTTGCCCTCCCCCCTGGAAAATCTTGGATCCGCCTGTTGGAGGGAAGTTGGCAAATTTTATTGAGAGGAGTACAGCAGATCGTATCCCTCTCCATAGATGGCTCTGTCCCTCTCCATAACTTGGGGCTAGGTGTTAGTAAGTATATATCTCTATGGGCTAGGTTCAATACAACATCCGGGTTACGTATCATTGTCTGACGTATTATCACGTGATTTAAAAGTAGCGCTTATCGTCATCATGGCGTCTTACGATGATAATTTTGTTCGAAGGAAAATCGCAGATTTGCGAGTTGTTGATTTGCGACTCGAGCTTGAAAAGAGAGGTTTAGACAAGAATGGAGTTAAGGCTGTACTTGTCGAGAGATTGCAAAAGGTAAAATTTTATAAAATGTGACTTAAATGTGAAAAAACATGCTGAGACTGAGTGAGAGTGAGTGAACTTTACACTGCACAAATGCCACAATGCATGCTGCTGCACAGTTAAGTATGGGCACACTTATGAACTAGCGCACATTCAGCTCGCAAATTCAGATGAAATTATTTTTTTCATTCGAGAAAGACTTCTCATTAGTAGGATTGCCCTTCAGCAATTCAGAATCCTATCCCCACTTTGACCCTTAACTCCCGCGTAGAGATATGCTAGGCCCTACTAAAACATACCAAAAATCAACTAGGCCTAGATCTAGATCTAGGTCTAAATCTTCATCAATTGTTCAAATAATGGTCATGATCATTTAAAACTAAAAGTCGTAATGTTTCTTACCTGTTTCATGTCAATTTTTCTTATCTTTTTTTGAGTATTTTTCCTAAAAACGAAGACTTATAGACTATTAATTATAATATACACTTTCTCACAGGATTCAAGGCAAACTGCTGCACAATACAATCACATAATTAATATACCGTACCGACGGTGGGGTGCGGCACACGTGCATGCGTGAAGTTAGCGACTGTAATCTCAGATCGTCATTAAATTAATCTGAGCAATTCATCATCACGGTCGCTAACTTCACGCGCGTGCCTGCACCCCAACATCGATACGGTATGCGATTGTATTGTGCAATTTAAAATTGGATGGGCAAGGTGCTCGTTGACCTTCAGGTAGGGTGTCTGATCGCGCACCGATGTTGTGTGCTAAAATCCTTCCCATAGAGAATGCACGCAGCCCTATGCAGTCTATGTGCATTACGCGATCATGCAAAATTGGTCAAAGTTTTTTTTTTTTGAAGTTCAAACCTTTATTCTTTGTGATCCTGAAGGTGATACTCAATAAATGAAGTGTCATATGAAAGAGCAGATTAATTCCAATATTTCCAGAGGGGCGTCATCTCGAAATTCTAAAAATATCTTGGTCAAAACAGCTATTTAAACATTGTTTCCTGGCTAACTCCGAAATTTGCCACTAATGAGATATGATCATATGACGCCCCTGGCGATAAGTAGTCCCAGTCGTAAGGAAAATATCCCTACGCTTATTTTTTCGCTAGCCCCAGGGATCACAAACAATTACAGTTTGAAAATACCCTTCCCACATTTTTCGGATCAGCTAAGTAGGGAGGCGTGAGCTCGCGCCGCCGAACCCATGGTGATAGCGCGTAAAATCTGCACATGAATATGCATCGGGCCGCGTGTCTACAAACCCGGAAGTGGGTGCCCATTGAAGACAATGGATTGCCGATCGCGCATCATTTAAGCAACACGCGTATGTGAACGCTTGCATATTGCGCAATTCAGCTGTTGTGCTAAATTTAGCAAAACAACATAACTCTGCGTGTACGTCTTTTTCGTCGATTCTTACAAAAAATGGATGAATATTGTAGGGAATTGAAGGGGCTGTAACTTTTGATAGAAACATCGGTGAGTCTTGAAATTTGAAATGTATTATTCTGAGTGAATAATTTTTTCAATTATCCAACCAAAATGGTGAAAAACGATCCAAAAGGGAAAATTGAAAAATCGTTCAGACACCCTACTTCAGGGTTTGTTACGGTTCTCAGTCGATTCATTCTTTCTATGTCTACAGCCTTTGGGTTGAAGGGGCATAGGCCCTACTGCTGACTTTCTGAAAGATGCCTCCAAATTACCCCTTCTCACTGACTGGAGGTATGAATGACTTATTAGCCCGCAGAGATCATATCTCGTAATTGACTGTCCTGGATGCTTAGCCAGAAATTCTGTGCATTGTCTCTTCAAATGCGCCTTTATTGGGGCAAAGCACACGGCATCCAGAGGCTGGAGTATGTGGCTGGTATGGGTGGCATAAGGAAGAGGATGACATTGTTCCGTTGAACTTCTTCTATGAGAAGGATGGTGATATGGCTCTTTTGGCCGTGATAGAGGAGTAGTACTCTCTGCTCTGGGCCTTGATCTGGCAGGAATGGAATAAAGTGCTTGCTCAGGAAGTCCCTGAATACTACACCGATACTCATTCCGCTGTCTGTCATTCTAAACCCGCTTCCCGGTAGACATCCTTCAGTTTGCTCGGTTTTCAAGTTCTTCCCTTTGAAGATAATTTAGGGTGGTAAGGAGGTGCCTGTTGATTTCATTTTTTTAGAAAGCACCTCTGATGTAGTTTCAAAACCTGCAAATGAGATAAAATATCACAAGAAATTCTATGTCCTGTATGCTGTATGCTCAAACAAAATCCTCCAATGAAGCTTCTTTCCATATTGGCATCAGACTCTGGAATTCACAATGGCACTCAGGATACGAGGACAAACAGATGTTTATCTCATTTATGTGGTAGGGTAGGGGTAGAAATGTTATAAGAGCATGAAACATGATACATCTAGGGGCTTGTACAGAATTTGTATAGTAATAATAATACAAATAAACTTAGTTATGTATACTTCTGTAGGAGATCAAAAAAAATATTGTCTAGCAATATACAGTGTAAAGATTCCCTGCCCGTAGACTACTTAAAAGTTTCATTTTTGCTGGTTTGGAGGAGCTGCAACTACTAGTTCCTTTGTGGAAGTTGCCCTTCATTCTGGTCAGGAGGGATTGTAAAAGATTAACATGAAGCAAGGTTGAGCAACAACATTGAGATGTTGGTGACCTTGTATTTTTTGTGGTTTGCGGAATGCCCAATGTGTAAAAGATTTCGGAATCTGCAATTTATTAGTGTAAATAACTTTTTTTCTTCCAATTTTCAAGTACATGTAGGTCTTCCAACTCGTTCTAAATAATTATACTTATTTTTTGCAGGCCTTGATTGGAGAAGGTGCAGATCCAAACACAATTATCATTGATGGATCAGGTGCCAAAGGCACAGCTAGAAAGGCTACACCAAGTAAGCACTTCAAGATTTTCTTCCCCTAGTAACCCTTCCTTATTTTCTTTGTACTTTTCTTTTTTTGTTATCCATGCTGAATGATAACATGCATTAAAAAAATTAATCAGCGAAAAGCAATGATTAGTAAATCCCTCATGTTCTGTTAGCTTGTATCTACAATGTAGATGTTTTAAATGTTTTGAATATCTAATGCAGGGCTCAATACTAACAGGGACCCAGGGCATAGGTCACCCTATATCCAAGTCTGGACCCCCTTCCTGAAATTTATAAATTTTAACCAGCTGCTCTTGCAGAGAGATCCTGAAAATTTCAATCCAGACCCCTTTGAGAACAGTTAGTGTGGAGCTCAGTGTAATGTGAAGAGGTGTAGTAACACACATGGATAATTCAAACTCTCTCCTTCCAGTGATACAAAAGAAGTTACATTATGCTTTTTAACTAACCATTCATTAGTTTGATCACGTCTGTGTGGACTATAGGCTTTAGTCCAAACCATCTTTCAATGTTCTGATGAAAGTCGGACACCTCAGACCATGTTTGAATGGTTTGTGTGTACATGTCGTATGTCTCAATCTAAAAGCTTTCATGTTCATAACACTATACTCATAAAGCTACCCTCTCATGAGAGAACTTGTTAACCTTGAGGAGTCAACAATTTATAATTACTTTGATTTTTCTCGTTTGTTCCAGGGAGATCAGCTGGCAGACAAGACGTAAGTATCCTTCTATACCTGTCTACCACTCATTTATTTTATTTATTTTTTTGGTTGTAATCTGAAGATGATTACTGTGTAAACTGTAAACATTAAGAATATCAAAGATGTTTAAATATTTCTTTATACAGTAGTCTTTTTTTAACATCTACATGCTAATAAGTGCCGAGTCCATGAAATACATGTAGGCCTACATTGTTTGGATGCCTCTTATGTGTTAAAAGAGTTAAGATAGTGATGAGATGACAGACCATGTCATTATTTGTTTGCATATCACAATGTCAGCAGTGCTGTGTTGCATTATGCTGTAAATTGGCTAGTATTTACTTGACATCAGGCTCAGGAAAGATGATTGTTTTCCCTTACTGTTGTATTAAGTTGGTAGAAATATTAATTTAGCCTGAAACCCTATTAATATTGTAGGGTGTAATGCTACAGGCAACTGTGCAGCTCTGAACTCGGCATGTGAGCTGCCATAATCCATGTATAATAATACAAGAATGGGATATATGGCTTGAAATATAATATGATCCAGAATATCTTGGTGCTTTATAAACAGATATTGAGAAATAATTTCACTAGTCTATACTCAGATATTTTCCCCACAGGAGGTTTTGTAAAATCTCTTCTCTTTCCTTTGAACACGTGGACAAAATTCTGTCAACCTGATTGATTACCCCATACAGTCGTATTTGTTTCTCTTTCCCAAGCCCATGTCCTTTGCTAGTATTTTCCATAATACTCTTGACCTTGTTATTAAGACTGCACTGTAGTATGTTTGGATAAGGAAGGACTGTTTAAATATGGTGTAACTGTGTATTGTCCAGGGACAAAGGGTGTGGTGTGGGCTTGAAATAGTCCTTTTATTGCAAATGTTAACTCCAGTTTGGTTTGAAAAGCCACCTATTCAGTTTTCCATTTTTGCCAGAAGCAAGAGTTTTGATCAATCGTCAGTTGCACAATGGGGTCATGGATTGTATGTGATGCAAACGTTTTTGTGAGTAATTTATGTTATCAATAAAAGCAGAATAAAATTGAAACTTTGGGGAAAAGCATTATGGTGTCAGAATAGTTATGATATAATATGTATGCTAGATCTTACTTGTGCCACCCCCCTTGTCAGATAGATGAAAATGGCACAAATTTATTCCATGTTGATAGAAAATCTCAAATTATAAATCAAGTCGCTTTTTATCTGAATCGCGATGTGAAGCAAGCACTGTCATGAAGATGATATTTTCACATGCTTCATTTGGTTGTTTCTTGTTTTCAGGAGGAGCAGGAAGATCACATGGAAGAGTTGGAGCCAGATGAGTTGATGGATGGAGAGTTCCTCCAGGTAGACTCCACCGGTGATCAGTCTATGGATGGTCTCTCACAAGAGAGCATGGATGCTGGTGGTTTGGAGTTCCAGGTGACAGATGAGGTATAAATCTCTCATCTATCTTTAATATAAGAAATTGCATGAAGGCATGTATTCCAGGTGCTGTACAGTGAGCAAACTTTCACAAAATAAGCAATTTAGTCATGTGTTTGTAGTTACAAATATCCAGAGGCCTGCTAAATTGAAACCCTAAATGTTTTTCTATAAATGTTGAAGCTGAAAAAACAAATGTGGGATGGATTCCGCTTCCCCTGTCTGATAAGTTTTAAGGATAACCCAACCTTTAGAATCGTTTGCAACTTCTGATGATACTTCTGATGAAGTCAAGTGTGAATTCTCACACTGAAAATCAAATGATTGCGCAAAGTGATGGTAAGGATGTTGACCATGAGTGATTGATGATTGGAGAGTCTTAATTTTAGTTCAGTTGTAAACACAGTGTGCCCCAGAGCCTTCTATTACATGTATTTCTTGATAAACGCTCACTGTTCCCTTTGTTTTTGCAGGATGTACTGGGGAAGATTGACCCCGAGTCTGTTATTGATTCAGTGGATTGTGAGCTGGATGATATCAATGATGATGCTATCAACATCACTGCTGAGGATGATCAACTCCTCACTGAAGATGTAAGTCCACTCAGCAGATTAATATCTACTTATTTAAAACATTTAAAAAGTGATTTACAGGCTTATACCTGACATTTTAGATATTCAACTGTGATGAATATAGGTGAACCACAAATAACAAATTTTATCTTGACAACATATCTACAGAACAAGCCTCGGGTATTTTACATCCACCATGCGATAAAAGCATTTGAGTACATTTAGTGAAGCTTATGTTAACATGAAACATGTTAAGCCAGCTAATAGAAACAAAGACTAGAATTCAATTTAGTGTGTATAAAGACTGAAATTGTTTTTCTTAAAAGGAAGAAAAGATTAGCATGTTCTTTACTGTCTTTTCATTTGCTATACAGGAAGCACTTGGTGACCAGGTAGAGGAAACCAAAGGTAAGACCATCGTTGCCCAGGCAATAACTGCTAGTATTATGTTAGACATAAGATTAATTGAAATTAAAGCACATTTGTATGGTTAAGGGGTGGTGGGTATTTTAGTGATAGGTTTAATATTGGCAAGTTTCTGTGGTTTTTACAACAAGAAGAGAGAGATGCAGGAGAACTCAAGATTGTGTGAACTCTAGAACACTAGATTACTTGAACTTTGAATTGCTGGAAAGATGTTACAAGCATTCTGCTACAGAGGCATGTAGGAGATGGCCTTTGGATTGGTGGAGGATCATTTGAACAGAGGAGTGGCAAGAATAGAAGTAACCTTTGCAACTCTACACCAAACAACTGCATTTTGCCAGATGAAAAATGAACATCAGAAGGCCGAGATGTTCACTTTCCAGTGAACAAAAACTTTCAGCATTGTTGAACAGCATCTCCAATCTACACAATCTGTAACTGATGATGAGATTTTTGCTGTTCATCTTGAGGAGTACCTGGAATTCGGGCAGATACAACTCTCACCTCTCAAAATTATCCAGTAACTTCCTATAAACTTGCAACCATGGATGTTGGTTAGTCTTGGTGGATATATGATAACTGCATGATTATCTTTTACCACACCAAAATATCAACAGTTGGCCATGTTTATGTGCTGGACAGATCATGGAAAGAAGGCATATCACATAAACATAGTGTGCGGTTCCTGCTATCCTCAATCGATGTCGTCTTTCTTCAGATCACCTAAGTCATCACAAGAAATGCAGTGTATTGGCAAATGACTGATGTTCTGAAGGTGTTTTCCGTGCCTTATTGTTTTTAAGGTATATCCACTAATGCTGAAGCTACAACATCAAGTTATGGCATCAATCAGCATTCAACATTTATGGACAGGAAAAAAGAAAAGCTTTCATCTACAGCTGTAATAGTGACAACCAACTTTGTACCTTTATCTGTAAGCAGAGAACATGACAATAACTAAGAGAACAAGAAATTGCTCTTGCAGCAAACACTAAGACTGATGTCTTCTCAGCATCATCAAATCACCCAAACCACAGTCATAGCTTCATATCTCTGGGTTTAACCAATGAACATGGATGTCAACACTCCCAAAAGGCCAATCAATTTCAGCACACCAACTGAAGATTGTCAATGTGACTGAACTGTTAGAATCTTTATGCTTTATGTAAAGCCACAGAAACGTAAACATTGCCAAAGTTCTAATAAATCTTTAAGAATACACATTTCTAAATTTTTGAGATGAGGATATATATCAATGTTTCTTCAAGTATAATGCATTGCCTTTGCCATATAGGGAAGGTGCTACAGATCTTGGTAAGTATATCAACCGCCCAGCTTCTCATCAAGAGAGAAGACAGTACAAGTCGACTACAGAGATTTTGCTGTTTCTATTGTGGTTTCCTAATCATTTCATTGTTTTAAATCACTTTTCATGGCTATGAAATATCTACCCCCATGACCACATTTAGCAGCAAATATTTTTGGGCTTGTAAGCTCTACTTATGAAGATCACTTTGAAACCTCAGCTGCAACAGATAATTCCGGGTTAACCTCAGCAGGCCCCAAAGATGTTGTTGATTCCAACAAGATGGAGAAGGAAACTGCTGATACATCCACAGAGAAGCAAGAAGTTGATAACGAGTCCCTGGTAGTCCATGTTGATGGCTCATCACTCTTGGAGCTTGAAGCAGATCTAACCAAACCAGAAGGCAAAGCCACAGCTGAAGATACAGCAGCAGTCACGCAGACCGATGCAGGAACACAGAAGGAATCTGGTCCTGGAAAGGAGAAATGGGAGTTTGAAAGACAGGAAAAGAAAGATGAAGGAGATTCTTCTGAGCAAGCCGAACAAGCTGTTAGTAAGACAGATGAGGAGACGGCTGATGATAACACTACTAGCAATGACACAACTGGGGACAAGAAAGATTCCCAATCAGTAGACTCCACAGATGCCCAGCGCAGAAGGTTTGTTGCCATCACATCATCCATTTCTTTCAAAGTAAGATTAGAGAAGCCCTGGATCTAAATTATTGGTCAAACAGGTAGAGACAAAGCCAAGACTTAACACTTACAAGGGCATTAGTGGATCAGTTTTAGTGTCAAGTTGGTATTTCCTACAATTATATAACAAGATGAAAGCTTACCTTTCAAGCAATACTACACAAATCAGTTCACATGGATTGTTAATGGTGGTGCAAGTAATGACTGTTATTTGAAAATCAAACGGTACTGCTGAAAGATGTTTTCATGGTACTTAAATACCCCCTGAAAACCCTATCTTGATAGAGTAGTTGACAATTGGCAAGCTGGTTAGTACTGTCATAACATCAGTACACCTGAAAGACTCTATTGTACAAAGTATTGAGCAGGACTTTGGCATGAAATGCAGATTATAGATTGTTACTACGAAAACAGAGTTTTACCACATCTACCAATTATGTACATGCATACTTTACTTGTAGTATGTACATGTATATATATATATATATTATCGAATAGGCAAGAGTGTGATCAGATAATCAAAGTTTAGAATGTTCTGTCAATTTTTGTTTTGTAATTTGGTGAAAGCAAAAAGTATGCTTCGGAAATGGCTGTTACCTATTGGAGATACTTCCCAGGATTGGAAATTATCGGAGGAATTTAAAAAATTTTCTTATACGAAGAGGTTTATTTTTCAAGACTGAAGATAGATTTCATATGTAGTAAGTCAAACATTTGTATGTCTGTGGGATATAGTGTAGCAAAATGTTGTTTCCAGAGAATGGAAATGCAAGGATTTATAATGTGTGGAGATGCATGAATATGTACTTCTGATTCAATTGTTTGTGTGCATGTGATGTGAAATACAGTTACTTTGGATTTGTGTGTACTTTGGTACAGGAAAAGAAAAAAGGATGTGTAGAAAAACGGCGAAAGAGGAGCTAAAAAACTTTTCCAAAACATGTATGTGGCAAATTATATATAATATTATGGTTTGAGGTCTAAGAAGAAAAAAGAAGAAGAAAAGAGAAAATGCTCTTAACAAGACAGGTTTTAACACCCATTATTTATCACTATTGTCTACAGCTCTACTGGTTCTGGTACTGGCAAACCTGGTTCAGAGAAAGGTAAGTTTCTTCAGATCATTTACCCAGGGTTCCTAAGGTCGTAAAAAACACTGAAAAGTTGTGGAAAAAATGATAACACATTTCCAGGCCTCTATAACTTATGTAAAAAAAAAAGAAGGAAAATTACTAAAAGTCATGGAAAAGTCATAGAAAACCAATGTCAATAACAAATGATAAAATCATGTATGATTTCTGTGGTAATAGTATGTCTGTCATTGCTGTCATAAGGCCAAGGGTTTTGCTCCTTCATGATTTTGTATGTTGTGATCCTAGAAAAAGAGTCATGAATTTTTTTAATGAATAATTCAAAATTCAAAATGTATTTTTCTCGAAAGCATAGGACTCCTATTTAAGCTCTTTCCCATGAAATAAAAATTTGCTTTGCAAGTGTATTGATTAGAAGAGATGTAAAGTTCAAGGCCCCATTTCACAAAACTTGTCATCAGTGACAAATGACAGTTTTTGTTATAAGCTAGTGAAATCCTGATGATTGGTATCAGCAGATTTGTCACTGATTTTTGTAATTTGTCATTGAAAATGGCTTTGTGAAATGGGTCCCAGGACTTCTAGGTTCTGTTATCTTAGCAAGCATTAATTCCCATGAAATGATACTGTACACAAATGAAGTCCCAATGGCTTTCCATTGAAAGGTCAGTGCTTCAAAATATTTGCCTTTTTCTCACCTGATGACCTTTTTGTATTTCAAAGACTCTAGGGTGATAGAAGATTGATAATGTTTGCTTTACACTCCTGATGAAGTTCATTTTCGCCCTGCATATAGACTGTAGCAATATATTACTTTTTCTGGACATAGATAGTGTAATGAATAATAACTTTTGTGGCCTAGTCCTATTGAAGTTTACTTTAATTGCGTAGATTTCAAGAGGCGTTACCTCTCCAATTTTATGATCATCAGCAGATATGTTTTTTACTTTGAAGTGCCTCACAGCAATTATCTTGCTCTGGTAGGTAAATAAATAGTACCTGTGCATTTGACCGGCTCCTTACAATATTCACCTGTTGATGTTTGTTCCAAAGAACGTCGTCCGGGTACTGGAAGGGTTGGAGGCCGTAACCTCTGGGTGTGTAATCTCTCCAAGACTACTCGTGCCGCCGATCTGAAAGCTGCCTTTAGCAAGTATGGAAAGGTAAGATTTATTGACTATTCAGTTGACTATTCCAAATACAAGAACCACGAGATCCTGTAGACAATGGGTTAGGAGCATTTTTTTTTTTTTTAAACAGTTGGCAGCTATAACTCATTCGCTAACTACATTCAAAAATGGATTCCTAGCATACTGATTAAAAGGATGTAAATATTATTATTGAAATAGATGATTAGTTGCTCATGTGTTTATTTCAAATGATGAGAAGTTACTCCAGAAAATATTCTGACTTTTTTAGGTGAACTTGATGAATTGATTAAAGATCAATTGAGGGATATTCAATGTGATTTTCACATTCTTACTTTGTATCAATGTACATATGTATTGACATCAGAAGTAGAAATGCTCTTTAAGTGGTGCAGAAAATAATAAGCTACAAGTGCTTGTAAGAAATGCTCCACTTATTTCATAAGGGGGTTCTGATTGCAATCTGTAAGGTCTCTATGCATGCACTCCCTGTTTGAATATCATAATTTGGGGGTCTGGAGTAAAATTGGGGAGGGAGCCCTTGTGCACTGGATTCCTGTTTGTGTCAAGCCCTGTTGTAGAACATCTTGCTTCATTGATCTCCGTTCTCTCCTGTAAGGTTGCTGGTGCCAAGGTTGTGACCAATGCCCGTAGCCCAGGAACCTTGTGCTATGGCTTTGTGATGATGTCTGCTAGCTCTGAGGCTCAGAGGGCTATGAACCATCTCCATCGTACTGAGCTTCACGGAAGAACTATCCACGTTGAATGGGTAAGAAATTACTTTTGGAGAGCTGTAGAATTTACCAGCCAAGCTTTCGTCCACTCTTGTGTCTTCTCAAGCAAAGTGATTACACATTCATCTCAAGGCAGCTAACAGCAAGGAACTGTTCAAAGATTCGCTTGGCTTGATAAGTCCATAGTATCAGATGAAAGCTTTTTACTACAGAAACTGAAGGAGGGGGCTATTGTCATCCATTTAGATATCTACATCTTAAGACTCATAAAGAAGTTGAACTTCAAATTTTATACCAGTGTAAACCAGGGGAAAAGATTTCTTGGAGCTTTATGAACACAAAAAGGGTTCAATCGTCCGCTGATAGTCAGAACAGCACTAAATATAGAGCACTTTATAGAGTTATCGCCTTTCTGACTTAAATCAGATAAAATGTTATGTAGGACAAAACTGTGATTGCTTGTGTTGCTGAGGTGTTGCCCGTCAAATTTGTTGTCAAATCTTCTGTTAGATGAATGTTCCCAGCTGTATTTTATTACTTTTCTACAATTCCGCCACAAAAGTAGTATGCAAATGATCGATTCTAAGAACTTCATAATACTGGTCTGTCAGCACAAGATGAGCAACATACCAAACCTAACTTCAACTACATGTCACAGGCTCGGGTAGAGCTGATAGACAGTATGATGAACCAAAGCAAAATGCTTCATTTGTTTTTACAACAAATCTTATAGATTCTTGTTCTTTGACTTTAAATATGGAGACAGTTAAGATATGTCAGTGTCATTATCTATGGCAAATATGATTGATATCGCCTAGTGATTGCATCCTTTGTCATTTTCTTCCCAGGCTGGTAACGACCCTGTACCAGGAGGTAGGAAGCCACCTCTGATCCCACCATCCCTGCTTCTAGCTGAGAAAGAGAAAGAGAAGGAGAGGGAGAAGGAGAAGGCCAAAGAAGAGGCCAATGCTGCTACCGTAGCAGTGAAGACAGAGAAAGAAGAGGAGGCAAAGCCTGCTAGTGGTGAAGAGAAGACTGGAGATAACAAGGACAAGAAACCACCTGCAGCATCCCCAGGTAGGATAACAAACAATGCAGTTTTCAATCATTTCTAAATTGCTTTGCCAAGAAAAAGGAAAAAGAGTTGACTTGACAGTGTGAAGCTGGGACCCCAATGAAAGCTTGTCAACAAATTGCAGTCCCAAGCTGTAAGCTTCGTAAACAGGTGCAGCAAATTTTGCACTGCCCAAAGTGTATTTAGTGTTTACAGAGAACATCATGTAATTTTGTATTTTGTTATTTGAAACCAATTTAGAATATTTACACTTCATCTTCTTATTATCTTTCAGCTGGAAAATCCCCCGCCAAGCCAGGTGAAGAGAAGAAACCAACCATCAAGACCGAACCAGAATCTGATGTGGATTCCAAAGCACAGTCAGACAGCAAAGAGAAGCTTGATAAAGACAAAGAGAAGGACAAGAAAGACATTCTATCATTTGATAAGATCAAAGAGCAGCGTGACAAAGAGAGGCATAAGAATAGAGAAAGAGAGATGAGAGAGGCTGAAAGACGTAGAGAAAGGGAGAGAAGTGAACAGTTCAGGAGGCAGCGAGACTTGTTGAGACGTCGCACGAGGGAGGAGGAAGACAAGATTAGGAGGGAACGTGAACAGCTTAAAATGCAACGCATGCAACTCGAGCAGGAGCGAATGGAAAGGGAGAGGCTTGAGCGAGAACGTATCCGCCTTCAGCAAGAGAGACAGAGAGAGCAGGAGAGGTTGGAAAGAGAAAGGGCTCTGAACATGCAGTTACGCATTGAGCAAGAGCACCGTACAGCTATGAAGCGCACCATGGATGCCAGAGGTATGCCCATGCATGAGATGGATCCATACATGGGAGAGCAAAAGCGGAGAATGGCGATGGAGACAGGCATGTTACCTCCCCCTGTTGTCATACCAACGCCTATGGATGTATCCGGAGGAATGATGAACCAGAGAGGTCCAGACATGGGAGGTGAACGAAGATTCGATCGGAGAGATCAACGCGGAACTGATAGACGTGATGAGCCAGGTGGACGCTTCGGTGTTGGGGGAAGATTCCGAGATGATGGACGGAATCAGAGACCAGATAGGGGAGGTCCACGACGGGAGGAACCCAGAAAGGAGAGGAGAGAAGAGTCAAAACGTGATGAATCCAGAAAAGAACCTAGGAGATCCGAAGGAAGGAGAGAAGATACCCGAAAAGAGGTGCATCGTCGTGAAGGTCCTTCAAGGAGGGATGAGCAACCGAGGAGAGACGAGCCTGCTAGGAGAGAGGATCCGATTAGAAGAGAAGAACCAGCCAGAAGAGAAGAACCCACAAGAAGAGAAGAACCCACCGTAGACCAGAACCTCAGCGAAGATCGGCCAATAGGAGGGAAGAGAATTTCCCAAGGAGAGATGTCAGAGAAACCAGAGAGCCCAGAAACGCTGCTCCCCCACATCCGAGGCAGGAAGCGCCTCGCCGTGTGGATCCACCCAAAAGAGATGAACCTCCCAGGAGGGAACCCCATGTTCCTGGGCGCTTTGGTGGAGAGAAAGACGAGAGGCGTGTCATAGCTACCAGTAGCCGCACTGACAGATTTGATAATCAAAGTGGTAGGGCTCCACAAGAAGATTTCAACAACCGTGGTAACACTGGGTTCCAAGACAGGCGAAGAAATGACAGGGAGAGAGATCGCCCTCTATCCGACACCTATGCTAGGGGAGGCAGAGAGCCAGAGAGAGACAGAGGTAACTTCAACCAAGACAGGAATCGGTTTGATGCAGGGGGTGATACACACCTTCAGCGTAGATCATCTCCAGTAAGAAACAAGCCCCAGGCAAGCAGAGGGGATAACTGGAAGCAAGATCATCATAGCAGTTCATCCAGTAGTGATACTAGAAGGGTCACCAGTGGAGACCATGACTCATGGAAGCAGAACCAGGCTACCCGTCAGACCAGTGACCGTAGAGTAGAGCTCCGAACCATCGATCACCACCATGAGCGTCCAGCTGCCAGAGAGATTGTTGATCACCCTTCTACCTTTAGTCGCAACAGGATGCCTGATTTCCCTCAGAACATGAGCCAGGATACAACTGGATGGACTGGGGGCAATGACAGTCGTCCTATGGGCAGTTTCAACGACAGACCAATGATACAGGATCCCTTGCCAAGACACAACCCTAGCAGTGACATCAGCACAGGTATGATTGCAGCTACTTCGAGAGGAGAAAAGTGGAATGCTGGAAGGATGGACCCAAGTCTCAGCACTCAACAAGACCGATGGGGTGGAGGTAATTCCCTAGCTGCCATGTCTTCCTCCCTTGCCTCTAGCATGTCTCAGAGTTCCCAACCACTCAACTCCATGCTTGGTGCTGGGGGAGCATCCAGCTTTGGTAGTAGCGCAGCATTTGGCAATAATGCTCTTGGTAACCTTCTAAGCAGTATGAATGCAAGCACAGGTGGGTCTAGCTATGGATTAGACAGGCACAACTTACAAGCTGATACTCGTTTTGATTCATTCCAAGGTACACAGGGGATGCGCAGATTCTAATATTCATTCATTTTTTTATCCTTGATTCATGAGTTCTAAGGTCAGATGTGTTCAATCTTGTGAGAAGGTTCCCTAACTATATGCACCTTGGTATAGTGCTCTTCATAAAAAAAATATTCACTGTGTTCCTTTTTTAATTGAAAGATTTTTTATGAAGAATCTAGGTGACGTATTATATACATTTCACAAAATTTTGGAGTGTGGATGTTTCAATTGAATTTCAGAATATTCCCTTTTCAAGTAGTAGTACTGTCCACTAAAGAAGAAAAAATGAGTTGATTTTTTTTTGTGCTGAAAGTTATGCAAGCATTTTTCTTCCAAAATATTTTGGTTAAAATTGTTTATTGTGGAACAGCCAGGACTGAAGATACATCATGTACATGTATTTGCATCATATTCTAGATTCAGAATAAGGAGTTAGTGCAGCTTTGGAAAAACATATCCAAAATGTAAAGTATCTTTGTTGCTGTATCAAAAGCTATTCAATTGTTTTTATTTCTTGTTGGGCTATCGGGTCCAGCTCATTTCAGCTGATTTTGTATTAAGCAGAGCTTGTAGAGCTAGCATATGATAGTAATGTGACTAGAGACCATTGCTTTTCCCTTGCCTCACAAGTTGTACCTCGTACCTCACATCCCCCATGGTGCATACTGCTGCCAATGTTTGCAAGGCAATATGTTCAAACCTTGAAGCATTCAGTTACTTGCCTGGTAAGATCTTTGTGCCAATACTCTCACCCATTGCTATTCCCTTTGTAAATAGTCCACGTCTTCTATTCTGCTTAAATAGTATTCATGAATAATCTTGTTATAAAAACTCATTTCTATCTGTCAAGATGTGTACATTATGTCCTTAACACACATGACATTAAAGTGTATTTTTTTTTACCGATGGAATATAGTATCAGTGCTTTGCTTATTTTGACAGATGGATAACCACAATTTTCACATGCACTTTTTAAAAGGAGTTAATGCATGGATGATGACTATGACTAAATTTATGAAGCATCAGATCAATTCAAGTGATTATAATTGATGAGCACACATACTTGTAAATATGAGGATTTTCAAGTAATTTCCTTTTACATGGGAAGTTTGCCTCATTTATTATCTTTTTGTTGATTCAATTTAGAGGTAAGCAAATGGTGTGTTGAATTTGAACATGTAAATTTTCATTTTTGCAGCTTTGTTAGATTAAGAGTAAGGTCTCATTAGTATCGTGTAAGAAACAAAAAAAACAAAGATATTGATATTGATTGTTATCCATTTGGTTAGAAGATGAAAAGCTTGATGAATTGATTACTATTTCACAATCGCACAGTTCTTTTGTTTGAAAAGTAGTTAAAAGTAACACAAAGAGATATTATTTGTTTAATTTTAAAGGAATTGAGTTTCACACGATAATTAGATAATTCTTTGAATTTTATCAGAACTTGAGGTAATGAGAAGGAAATGTGAAGTTATAAAAATACACAATTTTAAACTCATTATAACAAGGTGAATTGACATAGCAATTTGCTTGGTGCTTGGGTGTTCGTTAACTCAATGCCTACTGGAACTGGAAGTTTTCTATATTAAAACATGGGGAACATGAGAATTTAGTAGTCAATGTGTTAACGCAATGTTATTCTGTATGTTCTGTGTTCCTTCTCTCTCATCAACAAGAAATACATGTATTTCAAAAAGTAATGATATCCCATAAATTGGTTTATTATTCATAATTATTGATTTACATCATAATAGTATGGCCATTATTGCACTGTTGTAAATAATTGTACATATTTGTGGGGGGAAACCCTTATCAAGGTTTTTTTTGCCTGTTGTGAACTTTTTTTCTCTCTGACAATCCCTTTATGTGTTTATGTTTAACCATATCTCCTATTGATTAAGCTACTTTCACTCGTACTTTATGTTATATGTAAGCAGACTTAGCATATTGCATGCATGATGACCTGATGATTCTTAGTTGCATTGCACACATATAAACCAAGTCGCATATTATGATTTATGTCATCAAACTTTTTTCTTTTCTTGCATTTCATGACCTTTCTAGTAGGTTTTTTTTTTCTTTTTCATTTCATACCTCAAGATTTAGTCATGCATGATTATTGTTCTTTGCAAGTTCACATACTTATTGATTAAGCTTTTTTCACTCGCATTCTATGTTATATGTAAGCAGACTTTGCATATCACATGTATTGTTCTTTGCAAATTCACATACACTGTATACACATTATTTTTTAAACATGTCAATAATTCTTTTGTTTTAATAACTAGTGTTCGACTGTTTCACTACATGTGCATTTGTTATGTTGATGATTCGATATGAGGAAATCATATGACTTTTTATATTCTAGATTTTAAAAAAGGGGAATGTATGTTGCTTTAAGATAAACATGGTTGAGACCTGGCATATGTTACAAAAAAGGGATGTACCGTTGGGTAAAAAGAATGAGAAATTACTCTTTTCCGTAATGATGATTTTGAAGTAACGGTGCCCATTATTGTGCATATACATGTGTATCATAATGTACAGGCGATTTCCTATCCTAATATCTTAATGTTTGAAATAAAATTGTCCACAATTTCTTATTTTGGTTCCCCCCTTCTTTTTTTTAATTCACCCCAATCAAGCCAAGATATGTCTCGAGCAAACTGATATTGTGTAACTATGAATGGATTGCATATATGTAAGTTCTTTTAACAGTGACTCAGAATAAATTCAACTTACATCAGAAAATGAAAGCTCTTTTGTTATTTTGTATAAAGTGTGCAGCTTTAGGGTTTGGATCTAGCCGGCCTGAGCGTTGAAGTGATAATCCCTTTCAGCAGCTTCTTCTTGAAGCTATCCTGGCCCGGCTCTATGTCGTGTTAAATCAATGGCATCTACAGTCAAAACATTCCAGGAATCCTTGGAAGTGTGTGATTGTTCAAATTAATGTAGGCCTACATTTAACAGGAGGTGGGGGAGGAACATTGATCCTTTTTAAAGTCATTTATTTGTTTACTATTATAACGATTTTCAGATGGATATTTTACATGATATTTCTATAATTGATATAATGCATGGTCAGAACAGTGCGAGATGAAAGGGTGGAGCATATTAACCGCGTGTGGAGTTATTGTGAAAAATAAGATACAGTGTAAAGTTAGATGAGAGTAATATTCAGTGTGTGGTTTTATAGAAGGACGAGGAGAGTATTGTGTAGGCTAGAGAAAGGAAGTGGTAAGATGCAGTGGTTGTACGAGATGAAAATATGACATTATCTGTATGATTGATGTCTCAAAAGTAACTCGTTTCAAAGTGAAGTTTGCTCATTGTATATTCAAAGGGTGCCAACTTTGAGTAAATTAATACAGTATATTCCTTACAATAATAGATAATTGAACAAAAATAGAACTCCGGTCAAATTTGACGCCCTTCAAATTTAGTTGGTGCAAACTTCATTTTGATTTGAGTTTGAACTTGTATGTTTCGCCCTTAAATAGGCCCTTTTCGTAATGTAATCAATTCAATGCACAAATCTTTTTTAAGTGACTTGTTACCAATTACATGTAGGGCCTATTTCATTCAACTGTTGCGAATATTCATATGTCAATAGTCTGAATGCAAATGGCAAACACTGATTTTTGCTCATGGCTTGTCCAACCTAACAACACGTAATGTATACAATTCGCATTCTAACTATTGAAATACAATTATTCGTACAGATTGAATGAAATCATTTGTAACGAGGCGCTTAACAAAGATTTGTGCATTAAATTTGAGGACATTACGAGATTTGCCTATTGCAGCCCCCATCTATTCATGTGCGTGCCTGTTCATGGAAGGTCTAGGTCAGTATTATCGAGAATGGAGAAATAAACAGCCAGGGCGTCAAATCAGAGGCAGGGGGCATTGCCCCCCACACTAAAGTGCCCCTTTTATTTCAGATAAGTGCTCCTTTTTATTTCTAATATGTGCCCGTTCCACATTCCTATAAGTGTATCTTCCCCTCTGATAGGCACCCCCTTCACCTATGACAATTACTCCTATTCAAATCTGAGATGTGCCCATTTTACTTTAACAAGTGCCCTTTTCTTTTTAAATAAGTGCCCCTTCCCCTTGTGATAAGTGCCCCTTTTTATCTTTGATGAGTGCTACTTCTCACCTCTGATAAGTGGCCCCTTTTATTTTGACAGGTGCCCCTTTTTCTTTCTGAGTGCCCCCTTTCCTTTTGATAAATGCCCCTTTTCTTTTTTAATAAGAACCACTTCCCCTTCTCATAAATGTCTCTACTGACACCTCTGATAGATACCTCTATTAAAATCTTATAGGTGCACCTTTTCCTTCGACAAGTGCCCACTTTCCTTTGTAATAAGTGCCCCTTTCCATTCTCACAAGTGCAACTATTGATCTCAGGTGAGTGCCCCTTTTCAGGTACAAGAAGTGCACCTTACCATCTCTGATGAGTACCCTTTCACCTCTTATAATTGCCTCTTTTCGAATCTGAGAGGTGTCCCTCATATTTTGATAATAATGCCTCTTTTCCTTTGTGTGCCCCTTTTCATCTCCGATGAGTGCCCTTATTTAAATTTGAGAGGTGCCCCCTTTAACTCTGTAATAAGTGCCCCTTTTATTTTGACAAGTACCCCTTATTCTTTCTAATCAGTGCCATTTTCCTTCTGATAATTGCCCCTTTTCCATTCACATAAGTGCCCTTTTTCATCTGTGGTGAGTGCCCCTTATCGAGTGCGGGAAGTCAAGTGCCCCATTTTCACCTCTGATAACTCCCCTTTTTACTTTTACATGTGCTCTTTTTCTTTTCTAATAAGTGTCCTTTTCCCTTCGGATATGTGCCCCCTTTTCCTTTCACCATAAAATGTGCTCCTAATTGAAAGCGACTAAGAGCAATTTTGTTTCTTTAATTTCAAAAGCTCGCTCGCATTTAAAGTTGATATAGTTATGTTTCTTCCTAAAGATCTTTTCAGTCTTTCATGATTAGATTGTGCTTCAAACCCCACCAGGATTGTTTTTTCCTCTTTATAAGATGTAATTTTTCGCACTGCGACCTCACAAATCTGGAAGTCATTAAATATTCAGACCATCACATCCAACTGCAAAGTATGATGCTCAAACATTATTTTTGACGGTGTAAAGAACGAATTGAACATTGAAATCATCCCTGATATTGTTATCACAATGTAGGGGTAAATACCCCTATATTTTTGCTTTGAGGTTTCCCTTTGTAGGTGGCCCTTTTTCCAGAAAGTGCCCTTTTTTGTTGGTGCCCCCACTTTGAAAGACGCTCCGCCACCCCTGGGTCAAATAAAATGCCCTTGTTGGGATATTAAAAGAAGGAGAAGAATTTTAAAAACACGTTGATTGCAAGAAGTAGAAGTTTGTGTTCATAATCCGAAACAGGCGGTAACGGAATCAAGTTGGCTGTATTTTGCACGTCTTATGGCATTATGACTGTATATAATCTAAATGACCATTGGTTGGTAGGCCTATAACGTCCGTGTTCTCGTTATGGTGAAGTTATCACCCTTTGCCCATAAAAGGCTTCGCAATAAAATGTCGGTCATCAATTTACATAAGAGAATAGTCAAACCTGTCCGTGCTTCAAAAGAAGAAAAAAAAAGTACTCTTGCATTTTTTTTTAAATTGGGGTTCTGTTTCTCCTTTCCATGTAATTTTCACCTGGCCCCGTTGCATAAAACATACCATTGATGGTAACTTTGCCATCAATGGCAACTACCATGGCAACAGGGCTCAACAGCCAATCAAAATCAAGGTTTCTATGGTAGTTACCATTGATGGCAAAGTTACCATCAATGGTAAGTTTTATGCAACGGGTCCCATGAAATCGTCATACCTATGCTTACACGGGCGTTCAGTGATGGGCGGTTTTGAACGGAAGGGTGTGTCGGACGGGGTGTCGGATCAAATTTGCTGAACATTTTCTAAAATGCTCCCTTCCTTTCTTTTAAACTCATCTATCTTTCTTTTTAAATTTAACGAAAGGATAAAAACTGGTCGATTGGCAGTCATCGGGCAGTGAATTGTCTATTAATCTTTATCCAAACATCATTGTAGAGGACTGGTCACGACCACGACATACTTTAATCTCAGTAGACATCACCATAACAAGTGCAAATACATGTATATGACCCCTGACCTGAGTTCATCTAAAGCCTAAAGGATGCTTTCCTTTATTTGAGACGCCTGCAGGGCGTATTACATAGCTGTACGTGCCCATAGCCCCGTAATCCTGAAACCAGAAACAACGGTAGAATGCACCCTCCCTCCTAGGGGGTCTCCACTAACAACGGTCCATTAAAAACAAATTCTATCTCTATACTCTGCGGGCATTTACCCTTAAGAATATAACCGAGTCTTTTCCACAGCGTATAGATTATTATGTGAAAGAAGAGTGAAAACCTCTTTTTTTTCAATTACAATGGCACTATATAAGACTATTAATTCAGCAGGCACTAGTCAAGCATGATTGTGTAGGGAGCAAAAACTCCCGTTTATTATTATTTTTTTTAATTTCATGATAATAGGTCTGTGAAAACCAATCCAATATGTGGAGTGTACCCTTTCTGAAGCTCCCCCATCAAAACAAACATGTAGTGGGTGCATCGGTACGTGCTACCCTCCCTCGTTTATACATTTCTGGATACGCCACTGAATGCATCATCTTTGTTCTCCCCTTCCCCAAGTGGCAGAGTCAACTTGTAGTTCACAATGACACTGACAAACTTGGAATTTCATTAACTAAAATGTACCATAATTATGCCCGTGCCAAAAAGTCAGCCATTGTTTAAAAAAAAAATACCTTGAATAATTTTGATGGATGCACTCGTGATGGAGAATGGACACCAGACGAAAGCGACAGTGGGCGTCGGTAATAATCAGTAGTATCATCTAGCCATCTTGTTTATCATTCCAAACACTTACCCCATATCATGTCCCCCTATCGACCGCATGGTGACCTGGGACGAACGAGAGCACGTGTGCCTGCCGACTCGAGATGCCGCTTGTTCATTCAGCGTCCGCTCTCCATGGCGACCCGAGCTACTATCGTGACGTCAATCGAATACCGGTAAATGATATGGGTTCCTTCCATATGCGATATATTTATATAGGAGAAATATTTGTTTCATGTGGGGAATATAATAACGTGTATACACATTATTGTATGCTGACCATTTGCGCTAATGTCACCCTATATAAGTTATAACCAGTATATTTACAGCTTCATGCCCTAATTACTTATCATGCGGTACATGTAATTTCTCCGGTCACTTTATCTAGCATTCATTGCATCCATCCGGGCCATCATCATATCTTGCTTCGTGATAAAACAGAAAACAATATGTAAGCAACAGTAAGCTTCATGTCTTTGATCTGACAAGAGGGTATGTTCAATATTTAATATAATGATGTTTACAAATTGAACAAACAAATTGGGATTAATTAGAAGGGGATGTTTTAATGAAATCAAGAAAACCCATCAAACGATGATCTTCTGTTTTACTTGAAGAAGATATGCAAGCTAAATAATACAGTTTTTTCATATGAAGAGAATACAATTTGTGTAATATTCTTTTATCGTTGACTGCTTGGGGCTTGCATGATTCGCTTACAAGCAAGTCAATGACTGTAAAAGCTGACCGTGGTGGCGGGCTTCAATTTCTTACTCCTTCAATTCGTCATGCCCTGGCTGAAAATATTACCTGAATGAGAATCCTCCTGAACTAATACACACCCACGTCATCAAAACAAGAGTTTATATCCACCCAGTCGCTTCACCGCAAGGAGGTGGTGGAAATACCCGGATTCTCATTTGCATAATAAGTCTCCTTTATAGATGATGACTGAATTCCTGTTGTCTACGTGCGTTTCATCACGAATATACTCGGGACGCTGGTTAATATTAAACGCCGGCCGGCCGGCGAAAGTCCAAAATACAGGTTAAGAGTTTCAGACACAAGTCGCTTTATTGGAAACATTAACAAACTACATTATCTTCAGTTCGAATTTTGTGACTGCTTTTAATTTTGATATACTCCACGTGCAAGTGAGGTAGATATCATAAAGGATTAACTTACTTTGTACTTGGAATTTTCAATTAAGGTAAGCTAACTCACATTATTTCATTTTATGTTTTTTATTGATTACAAAAAAAAAAATTAAATTATTAGTAAACATAATTTTGAACCAATCACTTCTAATGGTTCTAGTCAACGTAAATATAATTATTTTCATCGATTTTTCTTCAGCGAGAAATCCTACCGTTAATTTTGTTTTCTATTTCTTAAAAGAAAAACTTAGTTCTACGTTTCATCTTTTCTGAAAGAGACCAATACTTTGACAAATCGATGCCTTTCCAAATCTTATCAAAGATGTTTTTAGGAAAGGGTGATGGTGAAGGTGTTCAAGCGTGCTTTTACAAGTTCAATAGTTGTTTTTTCTCTCTCTACAAGACCATCTCCTATCTCCCTCTCTCTCTCTCTCTCTCTCTCTCTCTCTTTCTCTCTCTCTCTCTATCTCTCACTCCATACCTCTCTCTCTCCCCCTCTCTCTCTTTTTCTCCCTTCCTTTCCTTCTCTACCATTTTATCTTTATCCTCATTCCTCTATTTCTCCTTCCCACTGACTCCAATTTTCCCCTCTATTTTTCCACTCTATCGACCAACCTCATATACCGTGCTTCTCCTTTCTGCTCATCCTTCGCCACCTCAAAGTTAACAGCAGCGTGAAATGCTCATTGCTACATTTCAACGAGTACTGTTGTTCTTCTATTGAAAAGTAGGACCCACATCAGAAATAACGATATAAGTATATATACTTCATGAATAAAACCCACTTTACCGTGTAATTAAGTCACAGAGGAGGCGCGATGGCTCAGTGGTAGAGCAATCGTATCGTAACCGGGAGGTCCCGGGTTCGAAACCAAGTCGATGCGATAGTGCCCTTTGGTAAGGCATTAATCCTCATCAAGTCCCTCGGTGAGGACTTAAAGCCATCGGTCCCCTGGATGTTTACCTACAAGCTTGCATATAATATGCTTTCTTAGCAGTCATGTCAAACAAACAAACAAACGAACCCCGGAAATGTTTTACATGAAATCTGTTTTAGTTGCAGAGACGAGAGAATGGTGGTGCTGAATTTAGATTCTGAATTGGGTCTGTGCGTAAAGGCTATTACGAATGAAGCTAATCCATTTCATTTATATTGCTTTCAGTTTTATTACTATGTCATAAATGTCGTGATAAATCCCTAGCATGCTTCCTCGTTGGTAAACTTTACCCTACAAGGAGCCTGGATAAAATTACTATATACTATATAATATACCCAATGAATCATTCTGAGAATTTCTGCGGTTTTACAAAAAATGCGACATCAAGGGGAAATACCCAATGAATCATTCTGAGAATTTCTGCGGTTTTACAAAAAATGCGACATCAAGGGGGAAACTCTGATCGGAAATTCGCTTGTTAAAAATTTTAAAAAAATATTATTTAGAATGAAATTTAGTAAAACTGTGTCGAAACAGTGAATTACACCTAAGTCACGTTTATCTGATTTCTTTTTTTTATAACCATTTTACTGACTGTCCTTATATCTTTTATTTTGACTTCTTCAATTATATCGATGGAAAGTTAAGAAATGGGGGGTGAAGAAATAAAAACGAGCATATCGAAGTGGCAGGGGAGATAATTGTATCTGGATGTTAAATATTAATCCGCATTGCCATGACACTTTAGAAAGGATATAAGCATATAGTGTTTCACGTATACTCGAAAGCAGATTCTACCTTCTCTTTCCCCATCTCTTTTTCTTTTTCTCCTCTTCTTCATATGAGTTTTGTTTTCATTATCGTATATTCGGCGTACCCAACACAAGCTTATGCTTTCTCGATCCTCATCTCCTTTCTCACTTCAGTGCATGTCTGAAAAGGCAACATGATGTTCTTTTGTATTGATATTGACTCTGGTTTATACATGTTCAGTTAGACTTCAAATATTACCAGTATATTGTGGCTTACCCCTGCAGAATACAGAGTTGAAACGAAAGCAATCAAGTTTGTGTATACCGGTACCATGGGTAACTATGCTATTGTTATAATGATGCATGTTTTATTGTTTATTGCGATAATACGGAACAAATTTATGCCGCCTTTAAAATTATGATTTGGTGAGCAATATTATATCTATTTCAAACACTGTTTATGTAGTTCAAAGACAACAATTTTCATGAGGACATCCTTATCCTTGTCATATAACACCAAAGTATGTCTTTTGTTAATTGTTATTATTTATCATGACATGCATGAGGAAGTTTTGGCAGAAGAACTTATTGCGTACGTGACAAACGTGCAGCATCTGTATTTTGGCATTGGTTTCGTTTACCCAGAATCGCAGTTACTTGAATATTAATAGCATTTGCTTTGTATTGTTTGTAATAGAGGACACTTTAATAGCAGTGATCCATGACAAACACAAATTAAGAATTGATTACAACAAACAAACATTGGATACCGGTATTGATCGTGGATGAATGAAAGGCCCCACCGACAGGTCAGGTGAGCCATATAATTATATGTAATGTTACAGACCTTAAATTGTAACGAATGATGCAGTACGTGTTCATGATACATGGGATAAAATGGAACGGAGATGTGCCTTACGCGTACATAATAATACCATTATCGTACTGGCCTACATTAATATTTCTCCTGTTTACAATAATGTCCATTTTCAAGATACAGAGATGTAGGTATAATATACGTCTAAACATTGAGAATAAAAAATGTTACTGTCTTGTGTATATTATGTCCACCAGATGCTCAGACATAATCAAAGGTTGATTTTTATTCAGTTGATTTTTGTCTTCTTTTATAGTAGTCCTACTAATTCCATCGCATATAATAACATATTAAAGAAAGAAAGGGAAGATTAAGTGCAGAGGATCTATAATGACAAGATGTAAATGGAAGAATAGATTCTCGTATTGTCTCCCATAATGCGCATTTGCACCTCAAAAAGATCATGTTCTTCTTAATAACCCATTCTCCCTACCCCCCAGAAAAAAAGGGGTGAAACTAAACCACATCTCGAGAAATCTAAAAAGAAAATGAAAATGAAATTGTTCATTTTCATCGGTGGAAAAACGGTGTGTCATAATAGTTGTTCATGATTATTATGTTTGCTCACCGCCAAAATCTAGAATCTAATCCATCACTGATGTCTAAACGTTTTAATGCCAAGGCCAATTTCAGCGCAATTCAATTTAAGCATCAGCATCATAAATTTCCTTATAGTTATTAGAACTGAACATTACCTTTAAACTTCGAGCTCAACGGTCTTCACTCTTTCTCTAATCATGGGCGTATTAGTGTCCATGCTCCAGTGGCGTATCCACACCTTGGCCTTAGAAGGGGCAAATCACTAGACCTCATGGTAATACATTCAGCAAGGGGGTCCCCCAAATCAAAATTCTGATTTCATTGTTTTATTAGCGAAAAATAAGTTTCTTTTAACTTTTACGTTTCCATGCAGTAGCAATCTTTCATTAACAACTTACAAAATTCCCTAACCTGCTCTCATTACATGTTCTCCTAAGTCGGACATATTTGTCAGGAGGGGCAAATTGCCTCCTTGCTCCTCCTTCAAATACGCCAGTGCCATGCTTTAACCAGGCTTTTGCTGGTTATTACCCCCGCTCTTAATCATGTCGTGTCGATAACACCACGCTTCTTGAGGGGTGTTATTGAGAACCTTATGTTGCGTTTTAGCGGCTCCCTGTACACCTCTAATGAGTACACTTGCCCTTCGGGGTGTGTTTTAACTTCGTTTACCATCTACCTCACTTACCCTTTAGAAACATCGAAAGCCAGTCAAAGTGAGAATCGATTGGAGGCTATTCGGGGTGGCATTCAAACAGTCAAGAAAAACGAGTTGTTCTGAGATTAACTCAAAATGATGCATGCTGCGAAATATTTAAGTTTGGATGAGCAGGGGACGTTTTTATGATAATTATGATCCACATAATGAAAATAAAATAATGAAAAGGTGTGCATTTTCACAGGGAAAAGGGATGGATCACGATCGCAAATAATTGACCCCAAAAAAACAAAAAAACCTTAGGCAATTATTTAGCCTTGTGTGTCACCTATTGAAATGTCACCGTGTGACCGTGACAGTGCCATAATGATTACGTAATGAGAACACAATTTTAATAGAGATACGATATGGTTGCCCTCAAGTGGATTTCTCGAAAGTCTCTGCAATCGTGTCATTATTGGAGAGGGGAAACAAATAAATGACTAAAGAGGGAATAAGATGGAGAAAGAGAGACAGGCAGAGAGAGAGAGAGAGAGAGACAGACAGACAGACAAAGACAGAAACTAGAAAAAGCGGGCGAATGAGAGGGTCAAGGGCGGCTACCGATCTGTAAGTTCCTCTAGTCCAGAAGGATCTCCTCGTCGTATTGCATTTCCTGGTTTTAACAAGTTTACTTTGATTCAATCTTATTTGCTCCACGACGCCACGACCGTTACTTATACGAAGTAGTTCGCCTTGTAGCACCTTGCTTATACTAAATGACAGCACTACCTACGTCCAATAACCGACTTATCACCGCACTACACCGCTATTCTTACCCGTATATCACTTGAGTTTCAGAGATATCTTCGGCAGCGGAGAGAGGTCAGTTCTTGAGGCTGAGGCCATTGAAATCTAATTGCACACAGGTAGAATATAAAGCGTGCTGGTTGATAAAAAACTGCTGTTGATAACTCGATCGCAAAGACTTTCAAGAAATCAACCTAAGGAAATTTCACTAGGCTTGTCCATCACCTTCTTTTGAAATGCTCATTATTACATAATCTTAAATTTATTTCTAAAGGCAATACAAAAGGGTATTGACAATTTCCTTTAGTTGATTTCTTGAAAGTCTTTGAGACCATGTTGGATCTACCATGTCTACATTGGCAGTTTTTTTTAGTGTAAGAATTCATTTTTTCTGTCTTGGAATGTAAGGATTTAACATCCGCGAAAGCTGAGAGAAAAGTGCTCAAGCCAGAAACAGTTCCGAATAAGAAAAACTGATACTGATTTTTGCATAAGAATTCTTTTCGTATTTACCACGACGCAAATTACGGTCTAAATCCAATAGAGGGTTGTCAAATGAATTAGTCTATAACATTGGTTGTCACCAATCATTTCTTCCCATAACCCTGCATACTTGTTCTCTACATGTTTTTTCAAAGGTTGGGTATAATCTTTGTCTTTCGTGAATGAAATGTTTTGTTTTTTTACAAAATGGTTTATTGGAGCAAAATATAAACCCGTGTTTAGTTACTCTTCCCTTCAAATAAAAATGATTACCAATGAGGGTAATTTCGGAGTATTGTTTGCATGACTCCTTAGTTAAGACATAGTGATAGAGGTAGTGACGTCATGGTAACGGGATCTTATCGAGATTGTCCTTCATTCTGCCATTCTACATCACCTCATCCACTTGAAGCAAAATAACAACCAGCCTTCATCCAAAATTCCTACCATGTTCTCGTTTCTCTAACTAAAAGCTAGAATTACTTCTCGAGTGTTGGATAAGAGTGCACCCTTCTGGAAAGTCTCTTTCTGGTGTATCTGATCTGAATGTTAAAACGTCAAATGCAGGATTGAAAGAGTGTCAACTCGATAGAATAACACTTTGGTGCTGTAGCCCAGGAATACTAAGATTGAGATAAAAGCTAAAAACGTGAGGTACTTGGGGCATTTAAAAAATTTCACACAACCTCTACGTAATCATGGAAATGTGAAAACAAAGTGGGTCTTATTTTCCTTCTGTGTCTTAATTCAATTTATTGTTGAATAGGCCTATTGGTGAGAAGTTCTTCGGAATTCCTAGCTTTGTGCCTTTCATACTGATGATGATGGTGGTGGTGATGGTGGTGTTGGTGATGACGATGACCATGATTATGATGATGGTGGTGGTGGTGATAGTGGTATTGGTGATGATGATGACGATGATGATGATGCCATTCATAACATTTATACGGCGCCATAATTATGACACTACACATTCGAATGCAATGGCTCCTCCAATGAAATAGGGAAACTTGAAGAAGTTGTATATCAATCGATACGGTAATGAAAGTTTTATAGATAATGTTTTCTTGTTGAAAAATTGACTTTCCCTTTAACAATCATGATAAGCTGCTTCTGCACATGTTAATGCATCTCTCACACCTCTTATGGCTCCCAAAATACACCATACAGGTGAGAATAAGATCATGATGATGAGGATACAAGGCACCTCAGGACATCGACTCATCTATCATGACTAACACGTTACCTGTTAATATGACTGTACGACATTATCCAGATGGGTTCCTGATAACAACTTGATTGATATCATCTTAATATACGGATTTTTCTCCGAAAAACCCGTTTTTAGGGCAAAAATGTGGCAATATTGTTATTCAAAACATCTAATCTTTGGATCTCATTATTTCACACGATAATTACTTCGGATGTGATTCCTTTTTTAGTAAATTATGGTGAATGGATCAGAGATTACCGATAACAGCTATTCACGCCACATTGAACATGTGAAAGCAAAGCTTATAGGGATTTATAAAAAGCAGACAAAATTAATGTGTCATGTCCGTTACGCTAAATCTGTCATGTCCGTTACGCTAGATTTGTTAACAATTGGATTTTGGTTTCAAATCACTTACTGGAAAGCATTAAAGAGGTAGCCAGTATCACACTAAGATACATGTGCCCACGTTTATTTACCTCGGGTTTAACACTTCATTTCCACTCGTTGATGTATTGTTTACGTCATAAACACGTGACTCGCTGTAGATTAATGGCGACATCGTGGCTAAATCGGTAAATGCTTTTTGGCATGTATGATTGTGTGAAAGTGTAGTTGATGTTAATTGAGGAGATGTTTCGAATCCAATCGCAATCATTAGGGAGAAGGAGGCACCCACACAGAAGTAGGGAACATAACATGAAGTACCCTTTCACGGCTTTCGACAGACCAGTGATTCACAGTGGCGTAATGAGCGAAAACATTGGGGGGGGGGGCATGTAGAAAGAAAAAAGTATAATTTACAAAAAAGTGAGAAAAAACCCCGGAAAATCATGTCATTTCAGCAACATTTGTAAATCACTGGTATCGAATTAGAAATAAACTACGTATGATATTTGTTGAGGGGGCCACCCACCCCCCCCCCAACAATACGCCAGTGCCAGTGAAAAAAAGAAAAGAAAATGTAGTGCTAAAAACAACGGCGTGAGCATCCATCTAGATGAAGATGTGCAACTACTTCCAGATGTTTTCCCTCGTCGATTTGTTTGTCTACAGAGCTAATGTTGAGAAAAGATTTTCATGTCACCCTTTCCTTCATTATTTTCGATGTACCATCCCAGCTCACAAATGAAAATAGATTGATATACGGAAAACAAGGCAAGCGAACCGATAGCGAGATCACTTTTCTTACATCATCTCTGTGTGGATCATAAAACCAATCACTCAAACCCTATCTTGATAGGCTAGACATCACTAAAAATAACATCGGGTCCTTTGTTAATATGGCTTCAAAATAAATTTCATCATGCCAGTCACAGTTGATCAATCATTATATAAACACTGTTTGGTTATCGCATTATACCGTCTATGATAAGTATATTGTGTGCATCCCATGATACAGCAGTGATTAATAATCCATCCCAGTTTATCATAAATGACAGCTATTAGGAGATATTGGTTTCTTTATACCACAAGATAATTGATTTCTCTTCTATCGTAATACACTCTTACATACCATATGGAATTAATTCAGTCGATACTCAATATGAACATGAATAGTCTATTAACGTTCCACTGTCTTCTGTAGATGTGGAACAATCGGATGAGATTGTGATGCGTTTTTTTTCTTTTAGCCGTCCTGCTTACGAAGACCTATATAATTTTATTCAATTCAATTTAGTTCATATTCTATCAATAAATATGGGGAGAATATTGGAATTTTCGTTACGTTGATTTCTTAAAAGTCTTTGCGATCTTGTTATCATTATTTGTAAACCTACACGTATCGAACATCATTCGTGACGAAGAGAATGCAGACAGCAGGTGTGCATCTAACAGTACTAATCATCATCGAGATAAATGTGATAAATCCCCCTAGTCCTGTGCCCCCAATTCTCTTGAGCATTGCCATGTATGTTGGATGTGCCGAGATAGAATCGCCTTAATTGAACCTGATAAATTACATGCCGTTGGCTGAGATGAAAGTTGAAAGACATGAAACAAACAGAATGTATCATTTGGAGGCTCGTGTCACACACAATCTGTAATATAATTAGAGATTTGATATGTACCTATGAGCGTGAGCTTGAGAGGTTGCCATGTATAATCAGGGACATTATGGGTATGATTTGATAGATTTGATGAAAGGTTTGGAATATATATTTTTAAAGGAACGGCTTTTTCCCTGGTGGAATACATTAGTTACGGATAGCAAAATCAGTACTATCTGTGATCACTGCCTGTGATCATGAAGATTATTACACATTTAATACAAGTAATTTGAGGGACTGATAAAGAGTATTTAACTCACTTTCTTATATACGGTAAATCGAGATATCGCGTTGACAAGGTATAGGCTACAGACTTAGTTCTTATTTCACATGACATGTCATGCAGTTTAAAAACCTCATATTACATGATGAACAAGACTAAATAAAGATTGGATTACAACAAAGACACCAAAACAGAAAATTACTTTACACCGAATGGCAAAGAACAGATCGGTTTGGCAATGTGACTGTCTGTGTATAAAGTACTCGGTATATATGACCTTTACATTTTTTTCCTTTCGAATAACCTTCTTTTTGCTAACATGCCTTTGTCAAAATGGAGATAACAGAAAAAGCAAACATGACCATGGAATATTCGGATCTAAGCATAGATGAAAACCTGCACAGAGGTTTCAGAGAAATGCATATAATAACCAGCGTATAAGGAACCATCCCCATGCAGTACTTTATTAACCAGTAACACGGCAGTCATGTACAGCCAATAAAACTCCACTTTCCTGATTATTAAAGTCATGTGTCGAAGCCATCTCTCTTAAACATGCCGCATTATGCTAACGAATTTTTAAAGGAAGACACCTTCATGTCCACTATGTGAAAATAGACACTTGTACTCAGGGAGGCATTTTAAATTTGGAGGTAGTTCTATTCATATAGGTATTGACAAACAAAGAAACATAAAACACGTTTGTCGTCACTTATTCATATACCCACTTTTCTCTGATCTAATAGTTAAGCGGGGCGGTTTTAATTACCACTTCTGTCTTTTTCTTGGCACATTTTTTCTCTTCTCTTTTTTTATGGAATAAATACCATGTTATACAGAAAGAGGTCGAGACCTTTAACATGTTCGAATCATTCATTACAACAAAATATTTTCTTTGCTCCGAACATGAGGGCAACAAGAAGGCCGTTTTGATGAAAAACGCAGCAGTATTATAGCTTTCATTTACAGTTGGAATGTGCTCATTTCCGCAAGAGTTTTTGTTTTTATTTTTTATTTTTTTAAATACAATTCGACTTCATTTCAATATCATCATACGCGTTTTGGTTGATTTTCAAGAAAACGTATACTCGATTCTAGATTAGTATTTGTTCTCGGGATCATGCCTCCGATAATGCCATGTTTTGTTGTATAATGAATGAATAATGAATAAGAAGGGGAAATGCATTTATTTATTTATTTTAATTGACTTGAACAACATTGGAAGCTCATGCGACTATGTTCCGCGTTAACCTACTTTTATGCGATTTCAAACTGCTGCTCTTTGTGATAGCTGAGAAGCCTTATCAAGTCAACCACTAATTGAAACATTCTCTGCAAGGACAGTCTGAAGTTGGCTACGACTTTTTTGGACGAGTTTATCACCACTCTTCTTATTTGGTATGCCTTTAATGAACAGAGCATGTCGGTTTCTTTATCAAATGCTTTTCCTTGTAAACGTTTCTCTCGTCCTACATTTTACCGTTGAATACATCATTCGTACTTCATCCCTTAATAGGGTCTATAATATGAACTCACCGGCAACTATTAACCTGTCAATATGGTGGTCTACAATCACATCGGGTAACCTGAACGCACCGTGATGATGTGCTAACCTTTAATTACCTGTGATAATCATCAGAGGTATTGAGAATGATATTATTCTTTGATAGAAACAATTCTGAAATTAGATTAAAATGAAGAGAGTAACAGTCTTCATGGAAGACGCGTTGTTTCTCGTTGTTTCGCGTAGTTTTTCCACATCAGAAAGGAAGAAAAAAAACTAGGTAAAGACAATCATTATCTATATTTCTCCCAACCTGCAAAAGTTCGTTACATTCAGCTTCAAATAGTGGCAATTATTAAATTTCGCAGATCTATATACGCCTAAATCAGATTTTAGGGTTGAACATAATGTATAAATAACACATACGGACGTGACATATGCTAAGTTTAATTCGAGGTGATCTTGCTATCTGGAGAAAAGTGTTGTGTGTTGATATGCAGGGAGAATAAAATCGATTTAGAATACGTAAGACTACTCCGAATATTGACGGTATTCATCAAGGGTCACTTAACTTTCGATCTACAATCTTGATTTGAAGAACTTTAGGGCCCCAAGATAACTATAATTCGGAAAATACGAGCAACGTTGAACAAGTCGACAACCTGCAGTGCAGTGTTTCTGCGTGGGATATAATATTTTTTTTCTTAGAATTGCATGTAATAATTATGTGATCAGAATTTGTAATCATGAGTGTGCATTGTAATATCAGGGAAAATATGTAGTCTATATAAGTACACATTAAAAACGGTCTCATGTGATGTGGATATGTTATCAGATGAAAGATATTAATTGTATAATAGATTGAATGTGCAAACAAAAAATGCCGTGACGAACAAATTGTGGCTCTTAAAATCTGTTTTATCCCCCCCCCCAACTTATAGCAGTGCTTAAAAAGATGGACGTCGATCCCGTCTTAAGGACGAAGGGGAGGGGGTGCAAGTGCTCAAACGCCCCATAGGACACACAGTGAATACGTACAGTATTGGGGAGGGCTACTTACTACCCCCTTTGGCCCTTCTCTCGAAGGCTTACAAATCGATGTGAATGACATGGCCTGCATACAATCTGATGTGTGTTGTGCATAGTGAATTATCTAGTCCAATGGAAACACGGTATTTCTTCCATTTCTTCAAAGACTTCGTTCAATTTTAATTGAGTGAAAAGACAAGAAAAATATTGAATCTTGTCATACACAAGTTCAAACTTGAGAAGCAAAGTTTTTAACGATAACAGTGCATGGTAATAGCATTCTTAATTTAGAACAAAAGTAATACGGAGGTCATAAATAAATGGGATGCAACTGGTAACATTAATCAACAATAGTAATCTTGTAAAAAGAAACACTTTAATAATTTCTTCCTATTTTGAGGGGGGAGCACTCTTAAAATCACATTACTTTCATACTTACTCTTTTAATTAAAAAAAAGGATTGTAGGCCAAGGCGAGTATTTGGAAATGTTTTTGGGTCATCTTTAATCTAATTTATAATACATGCTGTTTTCAGCCCCTTATCACATTAGAGCAAGATGCAGATAACATGTAAACTCTCAAAAGGGGCGAAGTCCAGGAATAAAATTAGATAACATCATTTTATTTATCTTCCCAAGTGACATTCACACAAACCCAGCTATATGTGAGACTGGGGATTGAAAGTTGGCATTGTAATGAGTCATTGTTTGCCTGTCTTCGGTAAACATTATTATACGTGATGCATTGCGGAAAAACTCTGCTTTTTAGACTCCTGGTTCACATGACTGTGTGTGATCAAGTTGAAATGAATCATTGAACTCCTTCCAACAAAGTTATTTTTGGAACCACTTACAATCAATCAAAATGCACGGAAGGCTATAAAGCTTTTGTCCCCCCCCCCCCTTTCTCCCTCTTTCTATTTCTCTCTCCCTCTCTCTCTCTCTCTTTCTCTTTCTCTATCCCTCTCTCTCATTATAATAGCCTACATAATTTTCTACACATTTTCTTTATCCTCATTCTTCCCTTATTCTTGTGGTCCTATTTTCTCCTTCAACCCTCCTTACTTTTTAAAATACAATCTCTTCTCCCCGCGACTGGTTCATTGTCCCATTTCAACCTTTCATTTCCTTGAAAAAAAGTTCGGCTCTTATTCAATGAGGCTAGAAGGTTATTGATATGCTACTGGCGTCTTCACCTAGTCTTTCTATTTGTAACCATGGCAACCATTTGCGATCCAATCTTAACGCTGTTTTTTCCCATTTCCTCTTACCCAACCCCTTTTTTTTAAAAATCGATATGTAGTTGAACTGATATGGTCCCTATAATTATATGAAATCGATGTAAAATAGTATTTCTCTTTGAAATCATTAAATCTTCTACAAAGTCTCATAACTACATCCAGTAAACCGAGGTAAAAGCAATATATAATATAGTTTCGACAGTAACTTTTATAACCGTGTATCATTATAGATTTCTTTTGATAAGAACCACACTAGCAGAGACTTTCGAGAAATCAAACCCAAGGGCAATTTCAATACTTTATATATTACATATCCCATATTGCATATCCCATAGCAATCATGATCGCATTACGCAATACTGTCTTCATTGTAATGTTCACACGTTTCAATTGGTGATCCACAGTGCTATTGGAATTGACCTAGGTTGAATTTTTGAAAGTCTTTGCGATCGTCTTAAAGGTATAGACTAGTTCTGGTCATGCGATTGCATTGTGAAAGAAACGTTGTGGAATCGATCAGAAAAGGTTGATCATCTAGCATATAAGTATTGGTATGTACTGCAAGGTTCTGGAATCATCAAAATGATAAGAAATTTGGCCCAGTCTTGGTAAAGTTACAAGCACTGTACACAGAAATATGTATATGGGACTACCCTATATCTATCCAGTCCGGATAGATATGATAAGTACCAAATATATCAATTAATAGGCGGTTTCCCGGCAAAATTTGTATCATCACGTATTAGTAAAACACATGATTGGTAATAAAAGCTTCCATTTCATTTTTTGAGCGGGGGGCGTTTCCAAAACTGGTCTATACCTTTAAGCATGGACTATGTCGATCTTCATTATCCGGGCATGATAGTATGCATGTTGTTCATATACGCATCGGTCAAGTTCGAATTAAGGTTTTAACGACATTAACGGTGTGGATTTCTACGCCAAAGCCATGCAATCTACACCATCAGCGAATCGTAAACAGAATCAGTGGTCGATCGCTGGCTTGATAATGGAATGCAATTATTTTATTCACAAGAGCATAGGAACAGCGCTGAGACATATTATGTTAGCATCTAAACCACTAATTTATTATTCGCCTGGGGATTACTCGACATCTACCAAAGATTGTCCGATTTCGAATTATTCTTAATAACATTATTCTAATTTGAGTCCACGCTGGTTTACAAACAAGTTGACCTCGAAACGTAGGCCTACTAATACGATTATCAATGACCAGTATAAGCTACGAGGAATGTAATTTCAATATTTGATATTAATATGCACAATGTATTCAACAGGGTAGAGGATATGGGGTACTGTTTCTCTGAGGTTGAGGATAACATCCGGCTTCTGGAAGAAAGATACTGTCAACGACTCACCCAGTCGTGTTTCCAACATAGGATAAACCCGGCCCATTATAATTTATACGCGCCCTTTGTTTTAAAGTGGATATACAACTTTCAATGAGTCTACGGCATGTAAGTCCACAAGACTCAACCCCCCCCCCCAAAGAATAATAATAACAACTCTCAATGGGTCTACAACAAATGGGACCACCACTGCTCACTGCCCCCCCCCACACACACCCACATCCACATACACCTAACTTTGGGGGTGATTCCGTCTCTTGTAGCTTTAATGTATGGTTACTTAGCAGATATTAGAACCAGTACTAAACTACTGTACTTAACTTCCTGTCAATAACTCAACATCTACCAACGATAATGCATAATATTACTTAAAATTAAAAATAAAACTTAATGTTAAATTAGTAATGTAATTATGAATGTTAGTTACGTGAGAGTTGATCTGACATTATAATAGACATAACATTAGTATGCTACGAATATAATTGCAAATTTCATCTAATTTACAAGCATTGTGAAGAGTACAGAGGCTCTACAGTTCCGTTTCTCCCTCCCCCCCCCCCTCCCTCCCTTCCCCCGCCACTCCACTGAGGACTGATGGAAGGAGCATATCCGAATCCCTTAGGAAAGAGAATATTAACCATCCGTGTTTTACAATATCCTCAAGCACAGTATTCTGCCCTGATCGTAAATGGTCGATCAAAGACAGAGAGACAAGGAGCTAATATTTACTAAGGACAAGAAGCTTTCCTGTTCCGATGAATATTAGATGCGATTGTAGGCTGCCTGTATTTGCTAAGTTAATCCTCTTGGAGAAAGCTAGGGTGTCAACCTTCTTATTATCGAGCATGTCAGGAGAACTTTCTTGATGTATAGCAATATGTATGGCTGCAAAGCTGCCATTTGCTTTAGTGAGAAAGTTTTTCCGTAAAGAAAATTTTGGTTTGTCTATTAGATCTAGATCTTTTCCGATGTCTCAATCTGCCCCCGGGGAGTTCTGTAGAGATATTTCAACCAACGATTTCGGAGCTCTCGAATACTATCTCACTTTCATAGTCATCATTTCATGTGCCCAGTATAGCTTCGATCACCAACTGGATAAAGTAAGACGGGATTTAATCGTGAATGCAATCACGTCTGAATATATTGTAGGTTGGCATCATGAACCCTTGATGACCCGGTCGCGTCTTATTTTTCGTACGCAAGCGAGCACAGATCGAAACAGAAAGTTCTTTATCTTTAAAAATACCTTACAGTTTTGAGGCGCGGGGCTAGAGTGTAATTAAAAGTAGTAAAAGCTTTTGAATTCGTAACGGTTAACGAGGCCCTGTTCGAAGAGAGGAGCAACATTCGTCCAAAATGCACCTTTGCATATTTCCCTTATTTTGGCTTCAAAGCTCATGAAAATCTCACAGCACATACAAAATGATAATATTATTCTTCAAATAAATGTTCATTCAAAACTGTAAGGTATTAAACAAAATATAGGCATATTTTTCTGTTTCAGAGGTCGGTGAATCTGCATGGGCTCGCTTGCGTACGAAAAAATAAGACGCGACCCGGTCAATGTGATGTAATTATATCCCCTGCATGTAGAATATGAGGGGCATTTTCGGAATGCACTCGCAAACTGACCGCTGAACTAACATGGCTATCAGGCATGAAAATTGAAACGTCAATTAGTAAAGATTGAGGTAACAGGCATACGATTTGCATGCACTTTTAAACCCAAGAGGTACCATCACTCTTAGATCACTTCGTGTTGTCGTTGAATCCACTCCAGAGCAGTGGTATGGTATGGTATGGAATTTATTTTTCAAATCACAATATAAAAACAATACAACAAAATAGAAAATTCATATACAAATCAAGAGTAAAGTAAATGGCTGGATAGCCCAATCAGCTTATTAATTATTTAATATGAAGAAGAAAAAAATCGTTCTTCCTTGGGGTCCAGAAAATTAAATGAAAAGTGAACTTACAATAAAAACAAATTACAGCAATTCTACTTATAGTCGTAAAATTGAAGATGTAAAAATAATAGTGGTTGGTTCAGGCTATTGTGAGAATGGATGATCCATGTTTGAGCTTGGAAATTCACTCCAAAACGAAGTGACCCCTAATATGACACCTACAGAGTGGATTTCCACTCATACAGTTCGAGATTGAATTGAAAATAAAAAATACCATCACAACCTCGACCAACGTCAAATCGAGGAATGTTCCAACGGTGAAAGAGTGACGTTTGGGATAAGTTTTCAAAGATAACAAAATGCAAATTATCCGTATCGAGACGCTGGCTTGATTCAAGTGAAATGAACACCGCGGGGCAGCGCACACCTTTCAAGTAGAAACCCTCAAGCTCAATCAGCTATATGCAGTGCGAGTTTCAGACTGGCGAACCCCCCTCTCCCTGCCCCTCCCCCGCACACAGGCCCTTCTACTGACTTGTAACTTTATCATTTTTTCTGCATTTGAATGCTTGTATTTGTTATTTCAAAAAAGAAGAATGCGAAGGGAAAAGGATATTACGTTCACAGTCCGTTTCATGTTCACGATATATTCATTTGCGTCCATTTAGAGTTTTAGACGATACGGCATACGGAATCACCTGTTCAGATCAACCTACATTATTCAATCTCCATGATTGGATCAATGAGCTATTGAGACCTTGTCCTCTATAACCAACTATGCCACTGAAAAAGTGAAAGGGGGAAATAGTGGAAAGGGTGAAGGATGATTTCACTCTCAATAGACAGGGGCAGATCTAGGGGGCACAGGGGTACGTGCCCCCCCCCCCAAAAGAGAGGGAACTTGAAGGAGGAAGATAAAAAGAATCCTGGATCCGCCAGCGATAGATTGTCCAAATGTTAAACATTTCGCCGAAATTTTCCCCATAACTCGCTGATGATTAAAAGAATCAGACGAGGTAGTGCGAGTACGTGACAGAATAAAGGAAAATGAATATGAAAGATGGCATTACGATAATGACTGACGTAATACAAATACATAAACACTGGCTATTATTAGCCAACAACACCCGAATTCCTGCACGTACTCCACGCACCCGATGGCCTCTGTGATCGCGCGGTCAGTCGGTGTTTTATTCAATGTCGTCGTCCACCCCAAGGCACATGATCACGGGTGACGATCGACAGTGATGTTTATTTATGTGTATAGTATAGAGGGGTCAGATTTCATGTTTCATTCACTAGGTAGACGGCCAATGACAACATTAAATGAGAGAATCGCATTGAAGGATATGCCACTGAGTTGGGAAAGTCCCAAGTTGTCACCAGATGCTATTTGAAAAATATTTTGAAAACTTATAATGGTGATGAAATGATGATGATGGTAAATAACAGTAAGTAAACTAATTATGATACCACTACATACTCCCCACTCTGTGTTATTTAAGGTACGCATATGCTTGTTCCCTCCCTTTGAAAGCACCCCTATCTCAGGACTGCCAACATTTCTGATCCCCCCTTTCGCGGGCTTTTCTTGCCTTGGCCCCCTAAATCCAGAACACTGCTCAATGTACCCCCTATCTATGATAAACCCCTTTTTAAATTTCTCAGGAGTCCAAAGAGAGAGAGAAGAAAAAAAACACCCCCTTTTAATATTTTATAACCCCTTTTTAAATTTCTCAGGAATTCAAAAAGAGAGAAAGAAAAAACAGACCCTTTTAAAAGAAAATCCTGGATCCGCCCCTGCTCCTGTTCCTCCTACTACATGTACTACTTCTTATACTGTTTGACGTGGAAAAAATCCGAGCTAACTGATCTGGCACAGGCGTGTGAGCCAAACTCTTATTCATAAAGATTATAATCATCTTGGTAGTGTACCGAAGTGTGACGTCATACTGGCCAAGTTATTAAGGTTGCTGATTCCAAACAATTTCATGCTAAACAATGGCGTGGTGTGATAAACACTGAATTTAATTGCCCTGCTCCAGCTCGTTGCTTGAATGATTTCTCCGTGAACCTCATGAGCACGCTCTGTTACCAATAACCTGGACGACGAGCGAATAGAATTAACGTGAGCTTTTCGGTACTCTATAGCCTTTCAAAATAGGATGCATAATAGCCAATGTTTTCAAAACGCAGAGGGGACTTCACGCTACATTACCCCCAATGGTTTATAATTATCAGAACCTGTTTCACTCCTAATGGATGATTCACTGAATTATTCTGACTATAATCGAGGGACCTAGACCTACAGCAGTTTTGAACACGAACAATAAAGGATTTTGCTCCAAGTTTTATTTTAGGATCAATAATGTAAATCTTTGTTCGTAATCCATTCTACTCACTGCCTGTGATTTATTAATGACTTGACCCAAATCACTTCTCAAAATGCCCCCCGCGGAGGATATATAGTGTATTGCATTATGACATGTGCATGGGCCAACAGTGCAGAATATAATCATAATATGCTGATAATAAATCTTGCTCTTCAGTTGGTTGTATTGTATTCAGAAATGTAGTTACATGTATGCTAAACATGATGGTAAAGAAAATGTCGAATTCCAAAATGTATATAAATATCCTATAGGATTAGTATTCAGATAACGATAAACGTCGCTTGATATGTTTCAATATGTGATTGACAAGGCTACTGAAATTGCCTCAATTTATTTGTTCTCTCTTTTGTTCGTCGATCGCAGTGCTATAAACACATGATAAATTACTGATGTTTAGTCTTTTCCTATCAGTCTATTTCTCCAAAAGTTTAGGCAATTAATCATCATAACTTGGCGAGTTGAAAATCAGAAATTATCGCGCTCTTAAACCTCTTGTGACCAAATCCTCGGACAATAAATGGAAAGTGGATGCATTAGACTTTCCCTGAAGAAAACTTTCAAATTAATCTCAATTTAACATGTCGCCTTTGGAAATGCCTCGACGCGAAATTCAATCTTCGGGCTAGCGCAGACGAACGAAGATAATTCAAACCACTGAGGCTAAGGCGATATCTCTCTAAATCCCACACGAGATTAACGTTGTGATTAATTATTCCGTGACACGCATAAACAGAATGATAAATATCGCGTTATTGGTGACGGCAACGGTGATTATTGTGACGATTGTTGTATTTGCATTAATATCCAACCGTAAATCACACTTCATCGAATGAGATATGAAAGATAGAAAAAAGAGCGATAGGAATCGAGGAATAATCGTTGAAGAAAACTGGCACATAAGGAATGAAGAAAAAAGGGCGAGTTAGATGAGAAGACGACGAAGAGAAAAAGGCGAAAGATGATGATGAAGATTGTGAAAGAGGAGGTAGAAGCAGGGGCGGATCCAGCCGGCGGCAAGGGAGGGGGCCGAAAAAGGGGCCCACTTCGTGCCAAAATTTGAAAACCGTGCCGACCGATTTTCCGCTCAGTGGGGGGTAGTGAGCACAATTGTTTTGTTTTTTTGGCCTCCAAAAATTTGAAAAATCGTGCAGTCGATTTTTCGCTCAGTGGGGGGTGGGGAAGGGGGTTAGTGAGCACAATTTTTTTTTTTGGCCTCCGAAAATTGATTTTTTTTTTACCACCACCCCTTGAGCGCCAGGAGGGCCCATCTTTATTTTTTTACAAAAAGGGTGTTTTACCTGTTTTTTCTCTAGGGAGGGGCCCCCCTGGATCCGCCACTGGGTAGAAGAATTATCGAATGAAACGAAGAATACAAACCATGAATAAAAGTTAGAAATAGAAATAAGAAAAAGTAGTAAAAGGAACAGCAAAGGTAGGAAAAAATTATTTTGAAGATAGCTGATGACATACAGTTATATGTTTCCTTTGATCCTAAGACTCCAGGAGTTCTTAATAACGCACTTATAAAACTTCAAAGTTGTATTTCAGATATTAGGCAATGGATGGTGGTAAATAAGTTAAAATTAAAGTGTTCTGAAAAGAAGTATACCACTGCAGAGTATAGAGGAGTCCGGTGTATTATCAGTGATAATCAGTCAACATCTTACACCTCACATGGTAACAGTATAACATTGAAAACGACATCATACTCTCCCACTTGACCTCTAATTCATCTCGACACTATTCTGTATCAAATTAATTATCAGTCCTCGTCTTACTCTAATGAAAATCAGTGATGTTTTCTCATTACTTTCTCGGGTCAGCAGATCTGCGCCGACTCTCTCTCTCTCTCTCTTCTTCTCTGTATTATTTCTGCCTGTCTCTACCTCTCTTTCTCAATTTTGTTTCCTCTGCCCCCCTCCTCTCCTCTCGCTTCTTGTTTTTTCCTTGTTTTCCTTCAAATTCCTGTCCGTTCCTCCCCCCTCTCTATCAACAGGTATGTTTTATAATGATCCCGTGTATTTGTTTTAATTGGTCTTTATTTCTACTCTGTTCTCACAACCACACATCCTTCTCATGTAAATATACCATATTTAAATCTGACAATCATCTTTCTACATTATACAGTGAATACTCGAAGCCAAGATGGGTCACGGAGTTGGTGGATATGGCATTCTGGTGAGGCTGAAAGGAATGGCCAACTATGAGGTAAGAACGCTCTTTTCATTTTGTTGTTTTTGTTTTAAGTAATTGTTTAGGATGGCAAAGGAATTCAATCAAATCAAATGTATTTCTACCAAATATCATGATATCCAATTTATATACTTGATAAGAACTTCAATCAAATAATAATAATCACACATTGCATAACTCCCAATTTCAGAGCATTTGCTTGTGATATTTCATTACCACACTGCATAGCTGCTTTTTCCAGAGCACTCATCTAATAAGTTTTATTGCTGAATTCATGGGAGTAAATCTCAACTACTTGGTACATCTTGCCTTGAAATTCACTCTCTTTTCCACCTTATGAAATCATAATCAACACACACACACATACGCGCACACACACCAACAACACTAACGTTCCACAGCACAATTAGAAGAATTTGATATAAGGAAGAGTAGGCTAGGGAGTGATAGGAATGGGAAAGAATTTCTTACCAAATGCTGTGAACACAACAATGTACTTAATTAAATCATAAGAACAGATTACCAGCGGTACATGTATAATTTAAATCCATTTTAATATCCTAATAAATAAACAATTAATATACAAAATACAATAAATATACAGGCACCATGCGTTGGTGGAAGAAAGTCATCACAAATTTTGAAGTACCATTACCTGAATTAAATATGAATATATAAACTAATTGAAATGGAAAGCAGCCATTGTAGAAATCACATGTATATTACAATCAAACCTGCAAAATATAACTTTGAACTAGTGAGAAAGGAAATAAGACAGGGCTTTACAGCAAGAATAGCCATTTTTAAAGTTTAAACACAGGACCTGTGCATTATGCACTCACACATTTCAATATGGTATTACATCATACTGCTAGTATCTCTTCAGTCTTCAATAAATAAGTAGGCCTGTGTAAACGACACAATTTTAAACAGACAACTCAATAAATGATCTCACTCTATACCAAGAAAGAATGCAACTTTCATCATAGCTAATTGAAAGGATTGCAAAGTGGTCAAATTGTTGTATTCCTTCTAATCTTATATAATTCAGAACCAGCATAATGGTGTGTCGAAATAATTGAACATTAAAATTCTCTATTTCCTTTTATCCTCATTCTCCTGATGAATACAAGCAATTAGAATTCATTATAAAATCAATGTGAGAAGATTCTTCCTATAACCTGCCAGTGGGGAGGGAGGGGTAAACAGCTCTGAAGTAACTGTAAAATGTTTACGTCCTTGTTTCAATTGAGATTGTAGATAGAAGTCTCCTGAAGTCTCATATCTTCTATCAAAATATTTCAAGTTCTCTTCCATTACGAAGATCTCTTTCATTTTGTTTCAAAGAGGATCATGAAAGAATGTTCTTTTATCATTGTTTTCCCTCAGTTGATGCCAGTTGTAATCATTTGTGGTTCAGTCTTAGTGATGGCGGGTGCCTTCTCATCATACTCCCTCTTCAAGAAGACTGATGTAACGTAAGTATCTACCCCCTCTCCCCTTCCTGGATCTGCCAACTCTCCTCTAATCTTCATCAGCACTCTTACCAGAAAGTGAATGTAAATGTAGAGCTTTTGAGCTGTAGCGAAGCCTTGGTGGTGTGGTTTAATCTCTAAGGGCTCTGCATAAATGATAACAACAAGAAAAGGACAAATGCATGATAAGTTGAAGAAAAAGAACCATATTTCATGAAAAGGTAACTTGTCTCTTACTGTGAATCATCTAGAAAATGGTGAAAAATGTACAAAAAGGGAATGTACAAGCTGAAGGAAAGAACCTCAGTTTATAAAAAAAAAAAAAATTGTTGGGTTGTCTTTGAATCATATAAAATACACATTAATGTTAGCAATATTATTTATAGGGAATGTCCCTGTGGTGATATGCCCTAAAGAAATATGTTTTATCATAATGTTGCTATTATTTCATTGTGTCTGTTTAAGTCCTAATAACAGGTGATGATACAGGTCATACTCTTACACAAAAGAATTACAAAAACAAAATTGATAATTCTTGTTAAAAATAAGTTCACAATCCACTGTCATCCTACGGTATTTCCACCCTGGGGCTACCCGCCTCATTAAACGTCTCTAAGGGGGTAACAACATCTCTCTTGAGTCCTCAAATGCCATGCCAAGTGGGAAAGTGAGAAAGATGGAACAATATACAGGGCTCTTGATGTAATATAGTGTTACTGGGTCATGCCTGGAAGGCATAATACAGGAATTAAAAATGTCATTGAATATCCCAAGCTGCCATGTTCTTAAAATTTTGAACACATGTGTGATATTTTTTTAAACATAGCATGCAGGTAATATTCACACAATAGAGATAATGGAAAGGATTATGATATACACTCCCGAGAAAAAATCTGATTGTTCGTGAATTCAGATTCAGAACTTAATGCATTATTACATGTAAATAATGTATCAGAATTATTTATATGATCTATGAGTATGACTACAACATGTCAGTCTGATAATTCTGATTATTCAAAATGGCATGTTTTGATATTTGATTTATTCTTTTATCTATCCAGGCTATTCAAGAAGTCAAATCCACATCGATGGGTTCAAGTAAAGGAGACAGAAAAACAAAAGGTAATGAATAGATGAATTCTATCTTTCCAAGCAAAATGATCACAACGGGAAGTGTTCCAAAATGTTTGATCCACTGTCCTCATACAATTGTATAGCTGAATGAATTACACAGAAATGAAATCTTTTATACAATGCAACTAGCGTGATATTTCGGGTGAAATTAAACTGTGTAAGAGTGCATTGAACAGATTCATTTTTGAGACAGGGCATGACTACAAGTAATGGTTAAAACAAACATAAAATAAATTCCATGAGGTGAAAGAAAGGAAGAAAGAAGACTGTGAATTACAAATTTCAGTTAAATGATTGTGCTTATTGTTCCTCATCAGTTTCATTACCTCTTTTCACCTCACATGGTGTACGAGATGATTAAATAAAGCAATGCAAGAAAGCAGATTGGCAAACTATGCCTACCTAACTTTATCTAACTACTTTGCTTATGGTCTTTTTATCTTACAGTTTCTGACTTACGGGCTGGAGTACAAGGCAAAGCCAGCTATTGAACAACTACAGAGAGAAATAGGGAGCCGAAAGTAAGTTTGCAAGCAGTGGTAACAACACCAGTCTTCACAACTAAACGTTACATGCACAAGAAATAGAGACTAGACTGCATAGGCACATCCGTTATCAAAGGAGAACCTAGAAGACCTTAAAAAAAGCTCACAATGTATTGCATTTTCGCATTATGAATATACTTTGTGATACAACTTTAATCATTCTGAACATAATGAACATTTTTGAGATACTCCTCATCTCTAAAATAGAGGAACTCACTAATGTGAACCAAGACATTTAAAGGTAGTTTTGAGAATCACAGATTCTTAGAATTCTTGTAAAAGCAATCAATTCATTATATATCTAAATTAAATAGGCAGTTGATTGTTGCCTCAAAACTGTTAATTTTTCAGATTAGTTTTTAATGTTTTTTTTAAAAGGAAACCTGATTTGATATAAAAGATTACCATAAAATAAAACTATTCTAGATTCGACCCATGTGCACTTGTTGCCAGCTGAAAAAAGTAAGCAGTTCATACTATTTTCCTTCAGGTTTATGAGTAGTGTTTCTGTTTCATTCCTTATCTACTTACAGCTTGGCAGATACAACTACATCTTTATAAATTATTAATCATTAATGTGACACAATGGGGAAAACTAAAATCTTAAACTTCTTTCGGCTGAAACGTAGATCATAGAAGAATATAGAGTTTAGTGGAGGCGAGAAATTTTCAGACAATTCATTGGAATACTACATGCTATTTGCCAAAGTGAAAGTATATGAAATTCTATCTATATATGGGACTTCACTATTGATCACGAAATATGTATATAACGATTATTTAATTTGTAAATGTATTTTTTGCAATAAGTGATGTGCAGTGTTCTGATGTTTATGTAACTTATCATAGAGTTAGTAATTTATGCAATGTACAATGAGTTTGATCTATCTCACTTTCTTTGGGCAAAATCTTGTATCAGATTATGCAAACAGCATCTAGTAAAGTATCATATTAATTTCAAACTTTCCAGATTAAAAAAAATGAAAACGAAGAAATTAATATGAAAACTACATGCTTATGGAAGCATGAAAACTTAGTGTTGTGTATATCAAAATACATTTTATTTGAATAACCATGTATTAAGATTTGATAGTGACAACATAGATCATCATGAAGCTAATTATTATACAGAATGAAAGCAACTAATTGCTTTTTTTTTTCTTCAATTTTCAAATCATGTTATCACCCTAACCAAAAGCTGTCACAATCAAAACATGAATATTCAAATAAACTGTATTTGCATATTCAAATCGTATGCAGATATAAAAGTACATGTACTGGTAATGACTTGCTATCATCTATTCAATATGTCACCTATCCCACCAAATTGATTTTTACTGGTAATGTACACAACATACATCATTCTCATGTTATATTGATTTGTGCTGTTTTGTTTTATCATCTTATTGCTGTATATGAGATTGTGTCATGTGTATTTCCATGGTTGTCACTTAATATCTTGTGTAATTTTTTAAAGATGTGTGTGTGGAGCCTATAAAATGTTATATATTATTTGAAATGTGTTCAGTGAAACTGAAAAAGTATACATCTTGATTTTATCCCAAACTAGGTATTAGAATCAATATTAAGCCAACTCTTCTCTTGTTGTCCCAATAGCGTAACAGATCAGTTCACAATTGCTCTCAAATTTATCAAACATAATCATTACTTTCCAAGTGCCTACTGGTAGTCATGAAAATGTGCAGTGATATTTTTCTATGTAGGGTGCATATTGGTCGTCACTATGTCAGGTAACAGTCATGGTGGAAATTATTTGTATTAAATTTCAAAACACTTGTAAACTAATCAACTGCACATGTATGACTCCCTAGCTACCCAAAACAATGGTTCATGCTAGGTGCAAGCATAATGCTTGAAAATAATCATGACACGTCAATAAAGTGATTCTTTTCGCATTGTACACAATGCAGAATTGGTGTACAAAGGTCAAACACATTACAACCCTAGGAGGGAAGAAAATTTAACATCATTTTCATGGGTTACATGATAAATTTTCATGGGTTACATGATAAATATTTGAGGTATAAACCAAGAGTCCATTTTGTGGTGAAGATCATAATTCTTTGACTGAAATACATGTTCGCTTAGTGTTGTCTTTCCATATATATCAAAGATCATATTTGCACACATAGTGCTCAAAGTACAAAAATTATAGCAGAAAATCGATCAAACGTACATGAATGGCTTTTATAGACTATAGTGATTGAAGTGCAAATGAATTTGTCATATTTGCATAGATATTTAGGTAGATAGACTGATAGAGTCTAGATAAGGATGAGGAGATAGAAGTAATATCATTCAATTTGTCAGAATTTATTGATATGTAGATAGTTCAATATGAATGTTTAGAGCCAGAAAGTCGTTAACTCTAATGCTTTTAACACATAGCTAATGCTCTTTTGGCTCTACACATACAAATAATTCATGTAGATGGCACATTTCCAAGGTTGAAAGTTAGGCCTAGACATGTTCATTTGAATACATCTACTTCTTGTACATGTACATATCATTGCCTCAGTGTTAAAAAATAACAGCAAAACCATGCATGCCCTCACAGGGAAAAAAATTAATATTGATTTTTCGGGGGCTACTTTTCAAGCTTGCCTGCATAAAAATAACACTCTAAAATTTGTTTTGCATTGAACTCTATGCAAATTTACGGGGGCTCTTTTGGGCATTTCGGGGGCGAATTCGCCCTGAGCCCCTGTGTATTTTTTTTCACTGTGCCCTCACATAATGCCCTACTCTCATAACCAGAGGGCAGTTTGGCGAACATGACAAATACAGTCTTGCTAGTTATAAGGGTGTTTTGGCACTGAGGTGATGATATTTGTATAATACCATATCATCTTCTGAGAGCCAAAAGGACATTAAATCTGTGAAAAGGGGATGACTTGTAGCCCTTCTGGCTGTAAACAGATGATGCAAGATGTTTGTTTTCCTATCAAACTTAATGCAACATCAAGGCATGGTAACAAATCTGCAAGGAAAAGGCTCTCCTGCTTAAATGTGAAATGGATTCTATTGAAAGTGTAATCAAATACTGCACAGGACAATAGACAATAGACAATCTACATAGCCAAAGGATGATTAAGGAGAAGGTACTTTGTTGAAATGGAAAGCAATATTGTAGACCACTAAGCCTGCTATTCCTGTCCACCAGCTTGATGGATTTAGTGGATATAATGTAGAATTACAAATAGAGATACCATAGAATTATACAGATACATGTATAGAAATTAGGAATGTACATTTATGTACTATGTAGCAACTAGCAAGACTCACAGAGTCAATTCCTTTTGTGTTGTGTTCCAGTATACTAGTACAGTGGTACTGTATTTTGACTTTACTCTGTCCTAGATGGTCACAATGGAATCTTATTTTAAAAATAAAAAGTACTAAAAAAAGGAAAAAGAAATTGTGTCAATTGTTTGTTTTGTGTTATGAACTTCTATCGAGACAATGGAGACATATACTTTTCAACTGTTTTTTTCTTATCTATCTCCCTCTTTTTCCCTTTCTCTTCAAATAATACATGTACACATTGCAGAGTTGTACTCATGATAACTCATAAAATAAACTTCCAGAGATTTTTTGTTTGTTCCTTCTTCATGGATATTATTGCTAATGGAAGGTTGGAAGCTCTAAAATATAGCATGCTTTAAACACATGCTTTAGACTGTAAAAAGCTACCCATCCATACAGCACAAGTGCAGAGTCTAAGCATCATGTATTTTAATAATTCAAAGTTTCAAACCAATCTGTTGATTAAAATGGGATACAGAGATGAAACGCATTGGCATAAAGCAAAACTAGATACAGCATAACAAAGCGAAACCAGTGACAGAAAAACAAGTACATCAATCATAATAAGGTGGATTAATCAATTACCAGTTGCCACTTTCATATGTATACCTCTCAATGACCATCTTGATTAGATTACATTGGATGGTTTAAATCATTATGCATTCCTGAAGTTAACAGATGAAAAAAGAATATTGTTTTGCTATTGGACCATATTCCTTTCGTATTTCCTTCTACCGTGGTCAATGCATGTGAATACAAAGCCCTGTGCTGTTGCAATATTATGCGACGAGACCTGAATTGGCAGATATTATCATTTTATTCACAGAAATATGTTAACTGTATATAAAACAATTGAGAAATAGTGAGTGAAAAATAATGGTGCCCGGGTAAAAATATCAGAGGTAAAATGTCAGAGGTGACAATTCATGACATGCCAGAGGTAAAAATGTCTGAGATAAACATGGCAAAGGTACAAATGCTTTTTTTTTAAACATCAAGAGGTGCTGAAATGTGGTAATCTGACAAATAACCCTCCTCAAGAACACATGCATGTATGTTAAATAATAAGAATCAAACTGAATTCAACATCCAATCAGACCAAAAATTTTCAAACCAAGACACAATAGCATATTACTATTGTTCAGTGCTATATATAGTCTGCTGAGAGCACAAAGGGCATTAAAGACACATAGAAGTCAGCTCTCATGAGAAATTCGACACCGTTCGGGTGTTTACCCAATAACAGGTGTTGTCAATCACCAGGGTTAGCCTTCAATTTTATGACCATTTGACCTTATGTAATGCTTTGCTTTTCCCTCACCCGATCCGAAGCGGGATCCGAAGCTAGACTCTCCGAGAGATTTGGAGGTAATTCTTGACTGGCCCACGGGTTTGCTGTGTGCAGATTTGTACTACCATTAATGTTATTTCCACCAAGTCTGGTATCAGCGAATTATGGCCTTCTGCACATGGAAACCGACGATCCACTCACTTTTAAGTCATATAAACTTTAACAAAGCTAATACCCTTCTGGCTTTCAAAAAGTCAAAAGATCATGATTAATGATCCACTTTTCCCCATAAATGCCATTTCCCTTCAGGCTGTTGATGTAAGGAAATTGAAGTAATCTATTCAAGTACTTCAGACCCTACTAAGAATATAGTCTGTGAATGACTCTTCCATCTTTCCTCTGGCAATAAAACAAAGCCAGGTTGGAAATCTAATGCCCCAGCCTTTCTAACCCCTTCACGTTTGTGCTTGGTATGATCTTTCCAAATTGCAATTTTGTTAGGGTATTTCCAAATGGGAAGAAATGGAATTATAAGATGTTTCATTGTTTCTACTGATTGATGTAACCAATATAACCTTTTATAGTTTTATACACTTACTATCATATAGAATTTTCAAAAATATCAGTTCTTGAACATGTAAGGCTCAAGCATCACAAAAGAACCTGAAAAGAAATACTTAGTCTAATTAATACTTACTCTAAATTCCTAACATATTAGTTACCAGCAGTTTGAATTTAATGAAAACTTGACTTCTGCTCTTTGCGATAATGATGGTAATTGCATTTAAAATATTTAAGATTCATGAAGGCAAAGTGAAAGCTATCTAAATCAACTTATACCAAAAAAGAAAACTAAATAGTAGAAAGATATATAATATAGCAGCATTATATTTAGAAGAAACCATGTCATGACTATGACAGCAATCACAGCAAGAGTATTTCCTACAATCACGGCAAGTTTAAGATCTTTAACTCAGAAGCTCCCTACCACACCACATGAAAATATTTAGACTTCATGTAATCCATTTAAAGAATCTAAAATCAGAAATTTGATCCTGTTGATACCAGCACAAAGAGGACTATCAATTCAGATATCCTGATCTATTTCCAAATTCTAGGAATGGTATGTGACTGTCTCTCTGACAGTTTTATGGCTATCGTCTTTCTTCTCCATAGCCACAAAGAGAGATTGTCTTTGCTGTGGTGAATTGGTGGGTTCATTAGATAACTTGTAACATCATAATGTTCATATGTAACATATAAATCAATTTGTAATTTTGTATTTCAATCAAAATGATAAGTTGTATATCAATTGATTTGATTCAATCAAAACAATTCATTCTGTTGGACACTAATTACTCACATGTAATGGACAAAGCTTCATTGGTGCTCTGACATCTACCGGTAAGCTCTAGCAACAATTGGTTCAGGCTTTATTTTTTCAAAGATATAGGGTTAGGGCTGCAATTAGGGTTTAGGTTAGGTTTATGGTAAGGGTTAAGTTCAGGTTAATATTTGGTCCAGGGTCGGAGTTAAAAAATTCTACTAGTGTAGGATATTGACTACAGGGCAACTGTCACTGGAGCACATTTAATAATACCATGCTATTACCAAAACTGAAGATAACCTATAGGATATCAACAAACCTACCTCTCTCAGATAACAAATTCACTTGAGGAAGAAGAAGACATCTTCAAGGACCTTGGATTCTACCTCCTCTCCAATCTCTGCACTCTGATTGAGTAGCATTCCAAATTCCAATTGAAATACAGTTCCAGTAGCAGAACTCAAGATTGCCTCGGCAATATTGACAATCATATCTATAAGATCCTGAAATGGCTTTTTGCCAGTTCCTATTGAATATCGGAATTCAAAGATTAATATTGACAACCATACCTCTTAGATATTGAATTCACTTGAGGAAGAAGACATCTTCAAGAACCTTGGACTCTTCCTCCTCTCCCATCTCAGCACTCTGATTAAGAAGCATTCCAATCTCCTGGATGACTTGATGTGACCTTTGAACTAGGTGAGCATGCAGGGCATCATCCTCAGTAGCATCTGCAAGACAAAATTATATATGCCTTTATGGATTACAGTTAATAAGAGACATTCATGGACAAATAAACATTTAAAATTACATGATGAGTAACAAATTACAAAAGAAAGCAATCTCCACTTTCACAGTATTATAATTGCCCATGTTTTATCATGAGAATTACTTAACATTACACATGACGAGGGGAAAATAGTGAAGTACCTGACAATAAAATATATGAAAGTAATAAGAGTAAGAGAGGAGAGTTAAATAGAGAGAGAGAGAGAGAGACAGAGAGAGAGAGAGAGAGACAAACAGACAGAGACATAGAATGACAAAAAGACATAAAGGAAAAAACAAGTTAAGCAAGGTAGGATTCTTGAAGTTGATCGCTACATAGTTTACCTGTGTGTGAGTACAATGCTCCTTTTTGAGCTGTAGAGTCCATCCTAGCTTGACCAGTAGCAGGATGTGTTTTGATACCCCGAGTCTTTCCTTGCTGTGACTGGGGAGTGTATAGTTCCTTTGTCATTCTATCTCTCTCCCTTGTTCGGTCTTGACCTACTGAATGCATTCTCATCTCTGCCTGATGCCGAGTATGGGTTTGAGACCGATGGGTTGGGTGTGGTTGTACATTGACTCTCCTCTTGGGGGTGATGGTGGTAGTGTCTGGTCTAGGTACTGGTCTAGTATATGGAGGTTTGGACCCATTAAGTGATAGACCAGTCAGACCCTCTTCCTCCAGGAGGGTTGTTATGCTGCCATACTGTTTCTGAGGTTCGCTGATCCTGAAATTCGAATGAGGGAGAGATTGAAAAATACTGAAATGACGCCTAAAATATCCTACAAAAACTTTACACCTCAGTTATGCATTTTGAACAGAAACAGATGGAATTTGTACCATCTCATACTGGCCACGTAACATCATTTTTAGTGTCCCTCAATATATCCCAGAGTCTCATCCTAGGCCTAAAAATATGACTAACCATGTCATTCACTCATACATGTAGGATGAGCTTGTTCATACACCTGGATTTGCAGATGCTCTCAATCTAAGATCAACTTTGCCAGACTCATGAATTAAATGAAGACAGATGTGCTAATATCTCTACCACTTCACCAAACTACCCAAACTATTCATTTAATGGCTGCATCACATTTCACAATTACAATTTATAATACAATTATTCTGGTCATTTACATAAAAATAAAATAATCCTTACCTTGTTGGGTAACCCCTATTCAATCTGACCTCAGCACCATTTACTGTGTCCCTAAGGCTAGAGTTGGGATAAGACTGGTAGCTGTGGAATGTGGCAGGATCTGTAGCTGCTGGTTGGTGAATAGCACCTGAAATATAGGAAGAGAGATTTCGCATCAATATCATACATTTCAATTTCTTATTGTCTACACTAGGGTTACAGTTACCTTCATTGAACTCTGCAAGACTTTGACACTGAATACAATTAAATATACATGCAGATAATGTGGAACAAAACCTAATAATCATGTTGCTGAGGCGACTATGTTTGAGAAATACTGCATAAAGTTCTATTGGACAGCAAGTTTAATGGGATGAAATTCCATACATTTAAAAGTGACATCTATGCATTGCACATTCTCTTAAATTTTTCTGTCACTTACAGGAAATCGAATCTGAAATTATTATTTTTCAGAGCTCCTTTAAAGCTTTCCATAGCTACATGTACATCACTCAACACTCCTGTGCATTTTTTCCATTGATTAATTCTGTATACAGTAGGTTACATGTAAACGACAAAGATGACAGAACTACCTTGTTTTCTAGTGGCTTGCTGTGGATGAAGAGATGCATAACCTTGAATGCTTCTTCCATTATCGGCTCCTTCTGTCTCTTCCCTCATCTCATACCAAGTCTCCTCATCTTCCACCTCATCCTCATCATTGTAATCTTGGTAATCAATATCACTGTTGTCATCATAACCAGCAATGTACTTCTCCCTGTAATTGTCAAACTGATCACCAGCTCTCCTTCTGGTCAATTTTTGTTGATCCATCTCTCCAAAATCATCATCAGGAGGATAGTTTGTAGATACTGGTTGCTCCTCATCCCAAGGCCTATGCTGTTGCCATGGTGATGTGACTTCATCTTTTCCTCCTTCAGGAACCACCCTCTTGTGATATACATCCTCCTCGAAACCATTGTTTTTATCATTAAATCTTGTTCTATATTCCCCACCTACCCCTGTCCTTTCTCTCTGCTGCTTCCCTGTTCTGCCTCCAAGATACTTCCTCCTAACTTGATCATACCCTGTATCATCTAAGTGACTAAGTTCTTGCTTCTGTCTCTCTACCTCTAGTCTCTTGTGATAGAGCAATCGCTCTTGCTCTTGCAGCTTCTGCTGCAGCCATCCCTGTTCCTGCTGAAGCTTCTTTTTCAGCGATCCAAGTTGTTGCTGTCTCTGCTCTGGTGTCAGGCTGCGATAATCTTGTCTCTTTTGGTGAGACATAAAGCCATTGAAGGTATCATTTTGTCCTAATCCTTTCTCATGCAACTCATAACTGTATGGAACTTGTCCATCCATCTCTGGAAGGGAAACCCATGAGTTCCTATCTGAACTTTTCCTCTTCTCTCTTCCCTCAAGCCTTTTTGCATGATGCACATGAGTACCGGTAACCGCAGTTTCATCTGCGACTTCAGTCAGGGGTAAGAACGTTTCTTGGCTTATTCTTCTTGATCCTTCCGTCTGGGAACCATGAGCCTTTGACAGGTTGTGAAAGTCGCTTTGCTTAGACTGGTCATGTCTATGTGCTTGTGAGGATGAAAATCCATTCACTGTGTTCACACTTTTGGCAGCTCTCATGTCTTCAGCACCAGTTGAAGGGACCCTAGATCGGTGATGTTTCCTGTGTGTGCTGCTCAAAACTGGATTGAACTGCCTTTCAGAGATTCCATGGTGATCGTTAGGGAATAGTTGTTCAGAAGGACCACCATTCTGTCTAGGTCCAGGTGGGGCAATAAAGTCGGTATTATGATGACTCTTGTTCTCACTGAAATGATCAGGAACCGACTGCAGCTCCATAAATTCCTGGCCTGCCTTTGATGCAGGGCGATCAGATGTTGGGGATATTGTCCTCGCACTTTCCTTGACAGGAGACCAACCCTCATTTGATTTATGTCCCTATTAAAAATCAAACAGAAAAGACAAATCATATTGGGAAGACATAAGATATTTATATTCATTCACGGACTCCAAATTACATATACATACAGGAAAATGCTACTTTTAAAGCTACTTTATTCTTGTTTCTTTGCTAAAATGCATTAAATTGTATGCCATGTTTTTGTGCTACTCAGACTGGCCAAATTGACCTGCCCTCTACACTGAGGACATAGAACAACTGCAACCTTGTCCAAAAATCCAAATCTTGTAAACAGTAAGACTCTCATTTTGCCACTAACATTAATGGAGAATATACATGAGAGGGCCTGTACCTTCTTTGATGATGATCCATCATGTATTGAGCCTGACAGATTCTTCTGTTCTTCAGAAACCTTAGATTGATAGGAGGATAGTAGCTTCTGACAGTCCAAGTACTGCTGCTGAATATGTAAAACAGTGGGTCAAGGAAGCAACATACCAAGTAGTCTTAACACAAAAAGTCACAAATTTGTATGAAGTACAATAACATACACATACACAGCAAATTTCCCAATCCTGATTCTAGTCTTCAGCTTATGCTCAATAAACTTATGTCTGATTCATATAGTCAGGAGAACATTTTATCTAGACAGCTAGATGTACTGGCTCATATTTTACTAATTCAGTTAACCTGGCATGAAGTTCAAGTCATATTTAACAAAAGGAAAACTCACACCTTGATCTAGCTCCTTTTGTGAAACTCAACTTCAGACTGGACTGAGCTTAAATGAAGAGGTGCACTTAAATAGACGAACTATGGATTCTACAAACAGATGCCATCAATCAAATCTTAAGAAAAAGAAAGTTTCATTTTCTTTTAAGTTTTAAATTCTACTCTGTGCTTAGGTTTTGATTCAACTCTTTATCTGCTCAGGATTGAAATGGTAGTTGACTGTGGCAGTTGGCCAAAATAAATGAAGAGCATACAGTTAACAACTAACTTATTCACACCCTTACCAAGTTTTGTAATTTTTATTGTGAAAATTTGATTTTTCCTGATTTGTGTTTCTTGAGAATATGTGACATATTAAAGCTTACATCTAAAAGTATTCAACAAAGGCCCTAATTCAACCAGTCCACCTTTCATTCTTGAGTTTAAAAAAAAAAATAACAAACAAATAACAAACAAACAAATTAACAAGGGGTATGAATAATTCAGTTGTTAACTCTAGATACTGTACAGAAAATTATGAGTTAATAAGAACCATTCATAATGCACTTTTTAAAGGATATTTTCTCTTTCACATAAAATGGCTTCTATTTGACCCTGCAATGTCCTAGTCTTCATCTCATTTTCTTTCCTCTCCACTTCCAGTTGTTCTTTGGCCACTTCCTTCTCTTCACCAATCCTGAATAAATAATAAACGAAAAGCTTAAACATTATTAGTTATCAAATATAATATACATCATTGTAGACATTAATTTACATTTGCCACACTCCACTCAGGTGAACTAAATGGGTACCTGGCAGGAACTAATTCCTTGAAATGCTAGAGCGCCATGGCAGCCATGCTAAATCCGGGGTAATAATTGTGGCGCGCCAGGAGTGTCAAGTCCGACAGACATGACCGCTATACAAGAACCCACTATTATCATTATTATTAATAATCCCTTATGATCTAAAGAGAAGGTAAAATAATGTGTGAGCCTTCTCATTCTTTTTATGTCAGTTTGGAAGAATACCATAATGGAAACATTCTTTGAAAAGGATTGCTCTTCCCTTCCCCTTTTGTTCAAAATATGACGAGAAATAGCTAAAAAGTTTGGACCAAACTTTCATGCCACATGTATGTGTCTAGTCTCATACACCCATTTTCGTATGCAGTGCATGTGATTTTCAGCAAGACTGAGTCAATTTCTTTTTTCTTTTTTTTTCTTCATTTTGATAATCCCAAAATGTCAGTATCCATAAATTCTCAAAACATAGCCAGCATCTCCCATGTGCTTCCAGTTTCTTTCAAGTACTCAATTTTATCTTAAAACCATCCTGATGAATTTGTTCAAAAACATACTGAACTTACTTTGCTAGTTCTTTGATGAGATTTGCGACCCTTTTCTTATCTTCAGGTCTTAGATCTTTCAGGGAAGGTGGCTCTCTAGAGGCATTCTGCTTGTCAATCTGCCAAATAGATAGGTTGGAATTTCAGGTCACATTGAAAATCGTATGTTTTATATTTATAACCATTTTTTTTAAATCATTGGGGAAAGGGATTTTAAAACAAATAAAAAATGTATATTTTCAAATGCAGTATTATGGTAGAGAGCAAAGGGTTGACATCCATACAAACAGAATTCATATAAACAATGATAAAATAATTTTCTTTCATAGCCCCTTTATAGGTTTTTTATAGAAAAATAAAACATTAAATTCCTTTTAAATCAATTTTACAATCTTTATATACCTACATGTATCTATCTACAGAACTCTATTTTCTTTTATATTCTAATGCTCTTTTGAATTTTTTTAAAAAGAGAAATCCAACCCTGATAGCAGTTGCTTTAATAGAGAGAAGAAACATAAAAGAAAAGCATTGGTTAAAATTTTGGGTGATAACACTGGTATACGATCAAATACTTTGGAAATTACATAAATTAGAAATGAAAGATAATCAATGTAAGATATTTTGTACTGCATTAAGTATGCAATTCACGATGCAAGTCATGAATATTTTCTGAAACTATCATTACTAGTCCTTATTTCCATAAAACTTCCAGTGATCTTCTTCCTTACATTTCTAGGAAAAAAAATTAATCAAACTAATTTCATGACATTTCCAAAAGTTACATAGTGCTTTGAATGGTTACATACCTTTGATGGGTTTTCACTTTTCATGCTTGGTTTTAAGGCAGAGGCTGCTTCTCCTTTTTTCTGACTATGATGCATATTTAATTTCTGCTTGTTGTGGATGGAAGATAGGTTAACGTGAGCAGAGTCATTTTTCCTTCGGCTTGATGCTGTATCGGTGACACCTGGAAAAGGGTGAAGGATACTGAATATGAAAAGGCTTGCACTTATATTGTTGAATTTCGGCTTTCTGTTCATTCTTGTGATTAACTCCGATGAGGGTAAGACAAAAAGCTTTAGTATGTCTGTTTTCGTTGCTATTTTTCAATTTTTGTAGTCCCAATCATCTCTGAAGATAGATCTGTACCTCTTTAGCCATATCGTATGGACTCCAGGGCAGCGTTTCACAAACCTGCCATAAGTACAAGTTCATCGACAATTAACCCATTGAAACATGTGTATTAAATTCAACACGCGTTCAATGAGTTTTCAGCGAACATGTACTTGTGAGTTGTGACGGTTTCGTGAAATATGCCCTGGAGTCCTGGGCCCCGTATTACAAAGAGTTGATATCAATTGCAACCATGTACATAAGAGATAGGAGACTGCAAACTTGCGATTGATTGGAGGAATTACGATTGATTTGGATCAATCGTAACTCTTTGTAAGACGGGGCCCTGGTATCCATCCATGGGAATTTTAAAGGGGAAGTCTCCCCTAAAATCTAGTTAGTTTCAATAAATGCAGAAAAATGAGGGAAACTGATTAGTGAAAGTTTGAGTAAAATCGCATCAAATATAGGAAAATTATGAATTTTTTAAGTTGTACTCGGTAATCAATGAAACACAAATTGCCAACAGTATCTGTGAAGTATCTTTTCAGGTCCTTTCTTAGTTTATTCTCAAATTTTCACTGTCCATTGATCAGTTTCTTTTATGTCTGGGTGGACTTGGCCATATTAATTCCCACTTTGCATTTGAAGGACGTAGCTCCAGCCCTGTCTCTATGAACTAATTATAACTTTTCATGACACTTACCTGGCACATGTGCACTTCTCTGTGCCATGTCTGTTAGGTCAGCATCACTTTCTAAAGTTGGAAAAATAAAAGGTGAGGAAAAAGAAGAAGACAAAGAAGAAGAGAATTAAAGAGTCGAAAAAGAATACAAAAGAGAAGATGAAGAAGAAGACAAAAAAAGAAAGACGAAGAACAAGAAAAGAAGAAGAACAAGAAGAACAAGAAGAAGAACAAGAACAAGAAAAACAAGAAGAACAAGAAGAAGAAGAAAAAGAAGAGAAAGAAGAAGAAAAAAGAAGAAGAAGAAAAAGAAGACGATGAAGGAGAAGAAGAAGAAGGTGGATAAGATGAGGATCGAGGATAAAAATGAGGAAATTGGAGATGCAGAAGACAAGTCAGCATACACATGCAGCTGAAAACCTAAGTCGGCGTTGGGGTAATTTACAGAATCCTCAACTTGTTATACTTATAGTCATGTCATGATTTACCATGTCCATGTTAGAAATTGTTTTGTGTTTATGTTGCAGTCTCACACAAATTTTGAGACTGCAAAATCTCCAGAACTAGTCTATTTGTCAATCTTACTCAATGTCATGAACTTGTAAAACTGTAACCCAAGAGTAAGAGTTACAATTTCACCTTCCATTTAAACAATAATTTATCAGCAAAAAATAACATTTTATTGCAATTGACACTGGATTTTTTTGGAATTTGAATCATGTTATAATCTGTAAGATCACCCACTCATACAAATTTTTAACATTACTAGTCCAGTGTTCATAGCTCATAGGAGCTCAATGATAAATGAAATAGATCTAGGCCTACCACGTACCAGTGTGTGCAATACAGATCTGTATCAACGTACTATCACCAAACAACATACCGCAGCTCAGCAGCCGTTAATAATAACACTGTCAGTCCCACATCTAGATATTTCAGTTAGTACCACTTCCAGTTACAGAATCGACATCGCGTCGCGTCGCGCAGAAAAAAATTACTTCTTCATAAAGCAATATCTAGACTAGGCCTATACGTTATTACACGCCAAATATGTGGTGCACACTGAATGTAAGGTGGCTTATTACAAAAGAGAGCACTAAAATCCAAGTGATCAAATTAAAAACTTACCATCTCTAGACCAAAATACGCAAGCATATTGACTGGATGTGGATTCCATTTGAAGCGCCCGGCCCGCGCGCGCCCGGCCCGCCGCCCGCCTGCCTAGCCTATCCTGGCTATACGCTAGCTAGCTAGCTAGCTATGTATGACCGGATCGATCGCGTACTAAACATCGGATCGCGGACGGGCAAACTATGCCAGGGCCCCGTCTAATACAAAGAGTTACGATTGATCCCAATCAATCGTAAGTCCTCCAATCAATCGCAAGTTTGCAGTCTCCTATCTCTTATTTACATAGTTACGATTGATATCAATCGCAAATAAGTTGCGATTGATATCAACTCTTTGTAATAAGGGGCCCAGGGCTATGTAATTTAATACAGTCCGAAAAGGGTGCATGGGATGGATGTGTAATTTTCTCGATCTCTGACATACAATTATCCCTATAGCCATAGGTCCAGCAAAACGATTACGGTAGTTCCTCCGACCCTACGAAGGCCCTTCAAATACCCCCCTCCGAAAGATTTGCTTATTCTTCACGAGTTTTTGTTTTTTCTTCCCCAATGAAGCTGTGGATGGACGTTGCTACTTTATTTGTCTATGCATGGGGCCGGGGGCGGGGGAGGGGGAGAGCTTAGCTCTCAATCAAGCATCCGATTCCCAAGGATTACTTCATAGTACCAACTTCATGTAGGCATGATGATGGTGGCAATTGAACCTGTTATGACCAGTGTACTTTGTAATTTCTTGTACATTACCAAAATTGTCAGTCTGCAAGAATCTTCAACTGTGAATTAGGAGGTGTACTCAACCCAAAGAAGAAGAAGAAAGTTTTATTCCAATAAATTGATATTTTATGTGATTTGAAGGCACACGTGTAGTTCATCCCATGAATCTGCCAACATATGTTCTTCATACTTCCTTCATCAAAATTTGTCAAAGGGGAAATATATAACGATACATTATTTTATATTATATTATTACACGAATATACCCAGTATATTGGTTTCTCTTTGTAAAAAGGTGGGGCATGTGTACGTACAAGTAGGCAGAACCACATGGCGATACACCCATTGTCAGTTGAATATTTGTATTTGTATATTTCTGGGTCTGTTGAAAGGTGTACATGGGGGCAGCATCATGCTGCATTGGCCACACTTTTGCTCAATACAACACATACTTACACAACTTTCATGCCACTGTCAACTTATCCTCTACATTAAGCTTATGTTCTTCCCTTTCTCATTCACTTCTCACAATCTCACTTCCACTCGTCTCCCTTCTTGTTAAGCCCCGTACCATAGAAGCATAGAAGCACAACCCAAAGAGCCTAAGATATCATGAAACCGTCATAAGAATAAGTTTGCCAACGACAGACGTACAGTTCTGGCTTGTCAGTTATAAAGTTGAATTCTAGTAAGACAGAATTTGTCATTGCTGCAGCACAAAACCATTTAAATCGGCTCAATGACCTTTCCCATTTCATTGATGATCAACACATCCCCATTTCTCCTAAGATTAGGAACCTGGGTGTAGTGTTTGATAAAGAGATGTATTTATGATGGTTTCGTGAAACAATACAATGCCTAGGAGAATAGACAAATAATGGATGATACCTAAGCATAAACATAGACACTTCCAATCATGTTTTATATGTAATGAGACAGCAATAATCCTGTCATTTATTGATTCTTAAGTAACATTACAAAAAATTGACCTCAATATTCCATTGAAAATACAAACGACACTAATTGACCACATCTTTACATTTTCACCTTACAAAATTGTACTAAATAGAAAATAGGAGGGGGATAAGAAGTGAAATCAGATGCCCTTCAGTTCTTATGGAACAAAATAAATCACACTTGCACATATTCTACTTAAATTTTAACCCGACACTGGGTTTAGCTTCTGTCCCAAAATCAGGTTCAACTAAGGAAGTTAGTCTGAGGTCTTATTTTTCCTTTGTTAAACATGATTTTAGGCCCAGGGGCCAGGGTCGGGTTTAACTCTTAACTAGTAGAATACAGACCATTAAGAATAAGTCAATACATGATACCAATTTATTTACATCAATACTACAGATATACATTTGATATTTTTCCTGGATTTTCTAAAGGGAAAAAAAGTTCTGAATCAACAGCATCTCATAAAACCAGGATTTATTTTCTCTATTGGAAGTGCCAAGAGGTGGAAGTTAGAAAAACAGTTTTCCTCCCTCATAATTGGTACTATATTTATACTTGATTTTGCCTAATTCAGAATACAAAAGACAATTTAAAAAACCCAAAACCGAAATTTATCCAATCATGCATAATCTTCACATTCATGGACAATGTTGGAAAGGAAAGAATCAAGTGAATTAAATTTCAGGATTGCCCTTTTGGGATGTTGAAGAATTGTTAAAAATAGATATATGAACAAGCAACACTAGTGGTGACATGTACATATATTCGAACAGTTAAAATTGTGATAAACAAATGCTTTAGCATTGTCTTCCTAGTCAATTATTTAAATCCAAATAATATCCAAAAATTGCATAGCCATGCACGAATATAAACAAGATTTCCTAATTCATATGATATGACACAATACTTGCATTGCAGATCTATAAAGATGAATATTGTCATTATACACAGAATCAAAATCTTAAAAGTATTTTTGTTAATGCTTAACGATTCATTAGATGTATTTTGGAATGAGATGATATCACAAAAAAACAAATGGAGATGTACAAACTGTTCCAATTATACAAGATTTCAGAAAACCAACTGAAATAAAGTGAGGAATATAGCTAAGGTATAAAAAGAAAAGTGGAAGGTGAATCAAAGTACAACACATTTAGTGTCAAAGGAGCACGAACCAAGCCTTCTTTTCTTAATTTTTACTTTAAGGTAAGGTTGGTTAAAGTTGAAGGGGCAAAAGTAGGCTCATTTAGGATAAACCTATTTGGGTATGCAGCATAAAGCCTGTAAAAGCACAGGCATGACAAGGTAAACCACATATAGAAGATGCAGTAAAAAGAAACAATCACTTAAAATCCCTCCAATGCTATATATATATGACTTATGTTATGCAAAGGTACCATTTCATGTTTTAGCAGTCTGACAAAATATCTATTTATGGAATTTTGAGATAACCAATAAAGACAAACCCTGTATAAAACATTTTTCTTGAGAAATAAACTATGTGCAGGCCAAACATAATGTAAAGACATGTATTATATAATGTAGGGAAGTCTCTATTTAGCAATGCATGCAAAAACATACCTAGCAATACGCAAGTACCACTGCACTGTAGATACGAGCGGCTTGGTCCCATGGTTAAAAAAAAATCATATTTGAATTTCTGCTTAAATCCTCTTATTTGGACAAAACTTCAACTTCTCTCCAAAATTTAATTTGTCATAGAGTTTACTGGATGTTTGCTCTTATAATGTTCTTCTACTTCAAAATGATTTTACAATAATTTTTATTCATGGCTTTTGTGGCTTGTAATGGACAAATTTCACAGTAAACACTTCCAATTTCTACAAAAAATACAGTAACATAGCAAATCTAATTCTATATCATTACATGAATCTGGAGGTAAGTAACAAGGGGGGAGAGGAAATACAGCTGTTTCTTTTAAGCCTCCTATAACTCAATCTTAAGATGAATGAATACAGGGACTTACAAGCAGAATATTAAATATAAAAATGACATTGACATACAAATAAATAATAAAGTACAAAGTATGTTCACCTTGAAAAGAAAACAATACATAAATCAGCTACGACTCTTAAAATTATCACCAAAAAAAGAAGGAAAAAACCTACACGAAGGTCAGCCAAACTTAGCATGTGTGAAGTACTCTACAGTACCATCTTATAACATTGACAACGTGCTGCGTAAAGAGTATGATAAGATGGTTTGTTAACTTTGTTTGATAACTGCTGCATACACAAGCCGGTGAGAAGAGATTGAACCTGATTTAACCAGAAAACTTACATTACATATAAAGCACAGGTTGTGTTGATCTTGGTACCTGGTCTGCATCTTAACGACTGTAACAAATGAGAAGAGAAAGAGAAAAAAAGAGAGAAATTTTAGAAATATACAAAATATATACCGTACAGATGTATAAAATTCAACTAAATTATTTCTACTGTATATAATTAGAGATCTCAATAGTTTCATCGTATTATCTATTCTTCAAGGAAGAGCAGTCTTTACCACAACTTTTTTATTTTCCTGGTGCAATATTTATGCTATCAGCTAAGAAAAAAGTATTTGGAATGCATATAAAGTGCACTATAATTAGAAGCAAAAATAGCTGTAAAACTTGGTCAATTTTGCAAGCAATTCTGAATTATTTTAACATCTTGAATCAATGTTTCTTTTCATTGCTTAACTTGCTACAGAAATTCAAGACATCAGACTTCACATTTCATGAACCTGTTTGAATTTCAATTACAAAATAGGCTTTTCTTGGTCCAAAATATTACAAAATTATTAAAATGTGGGCAATGTATCACTGCAGCACTGAAGGGGTTAAAAACTGCTCGGTTCAGGAGAGGACAAACCCATCCAGTTTTATTACCTCCTGCTCCTACTCCTGCTACGACTGTATCCACCTCGTCTGGGAGGAGGTGAGCGAGATCTTGACCTGTCAGAAAAATCACAAAATTATTGTTACTGCTGATTCCTGCATATATTGTGAACGACCTACGTGTACCTGTTAATGTCAGTTCCTCCTGTGTGTTTTGTATCACACAGCAATAAAATGCACTCACTCTTGATTCACAAGAAAATAAAACATAACAAAAATGAATTATACATGCCAAGTGTATGTTTTATGAGAAATGCATGTTTATCTTAGTGCATGACAAATTTATATTAAAATTAAAATAAAATGAGTTGATGCCTCCCAAATTCTGATCGGGACAGTAGCAATTTGCTTTATTTTCAACTGTTTAGTTTGTTCAAGAATTGTAGATTGTGGTAGAAAAAGAGATCACAAATAATACTGTTGTATCCCTATTCCAAAACACATTACATAGGTGATTCCCAACAAGATATAATTGATTTAAGAATGATAAACTTTAATAATTAGATATGATATTCCCCGATGACATCAATACTTTATACTTAAAACCCTTCTTATCAAATTCAATCTAGTATTAATATTATTATTATACAGAAAGTTAATCAATTTAAAATCTCCCAGATGTTTTGCATACTAGCTCAACATACTAAAATAATCTTAAATAAAAACCTTCACTTACTACCTCTTTCGCCTGTAGAAATAGAAGGGTGAAGATTGACAAAAAGGGAACTTAGGGTTCCCTGTGATTGTCAGCAGTGAAGGGGTTACGCAGGAGAAAGCAGAAGGACGCGCTTTGGAATGAGGAAGCCAGACGCATACGTGATCTTTTTTACCAAGTGCAGAACTGTAGAAACTAGTATAACCCTGGAGCCATTATCAATTTGAAGGCCGCATTCTTCAACTAACTGACGTCACAAGTCGCAAACGTTGCAAATGTGTGCCTATCGACGTGGCATGACCCGACGCACTGTAAGCTTTTGCAAGAAGATGGTGGTGACTTGCCAATTTTGGAGCCCCTTTTTCTTCGTCGATATTTTGAATCTGGAATTTTTGAAGCTTTTTCTGATTTTTCTTAAAGAACCCTGAAGTGCAGATTTGGCGTAAAGGTGCAATATGAAGAAGAGGGGTTCAGAAGCACAAGGCTTCTTTCTGCCCTCTGCTGAACAGGTCCTATCAAGAAAAGATCACATTCCGTCGACTAGCCAGCTCATGGGCATAGCATGGAAGTGCATTATGGTGGTTGCCTGAAGGACTTTACAAGGCTCTAGGCGTTACTTGGCTGTGAAGCCGTTAAAAGGAGAGTCCTGAAAAGGAGGAAGGAGGGAATGGTCACAGAATTCTGACCAAGGTTTAATCAAAATGAAATTACAGAATGTTGTACAAATATTAGAAAGTGCAAGTACAATTCATAAATCTCATTTCCAAAGCGATTCACCAATTCACACATAGATTTTTTTTAATGTATACTTTCACATGTTTATGATATGAGCACATGCAATAAACTGTGTACATGTGTTATCATGAATCAATAACATAAATTATATCAACAAAAAAAATCAAATGTGAAAGCCAATAATGAAGTGCAAGTTTAAACTATGCATGTCATAAACTATTGCATTGCACATACGGGTATTAAATTTCCACCTTAATCCCTATATCACATTATTGAACTACTTAAATGTTATTGCAAAACCATTATTTATATTATAAACCTACCCTGGTGTATCTGTTTAGGGGATATGGACTATGATTAATCATTTTTAAAGTCTCTTTTCAGCTTATTGAACCAAGAGGGTCTAAAAAAAAAACTGTCACAAGTCTGAACTAATAATTTATTTTGGTAAAATAAAATTGTCAAACCCTAAATGTATTTTAGCAATTCCACAAGGATAATCTTATTAATGATTTGATGGAGTAAGCAATTGTGGACTACTGTGAGCATACCTGGAATAACTTCTACGACGACCTCCACCTCCACCACCACTGCTACGCTTGCGATGGCAGTCCCGGGCAAAATGACCAGTTTCGCCGCACTCATAGCACTTGCTGTCACCCCTTGAGGGCCACGGCCCCCTCGGAAACCACCTCCACCACCGCCACCACCACCCCCACGGAAGCCTCGCCTTCTTGAATCTCCACTCGACAGTTCCACCCGAGCCCTCTGTCCACAGATGGTACTGAGAAACAAAAGAACATAATATACACTGAAATGGATTTGCCTGGCAAGTTTATTTTGGTTTAACAGTAAAGACTGGAAGCATCACCTGTTCCAAGAAGAGCTAAAGTAATTCTGAGGGATAATTTTCATCAAACAGATTCTTCAGAAGATTTTTATGCTAACACAAGGAAACACAAATTGAAACTTTCAGCAGATAACATTAATGTTATGGTATTGGTAGAAATAAAGCCTTCCCTAAAGGTTTATAAGTGAATGAAATCCTACAAGGATGTTGAAAGAAAACAGAGAATAGTATTGGTGCTTTAACATTTCAAGCATGATGTTTTTACATTCCAAGGTCTAGGCCATGGATCTTGTAAAAAAAAGTTTTTTGAATCTCATTTGGACATATCTAATTGCTACTTAGGTTTTATAATTGAAAAAGTTAGGTAATCAGTACCAGAACAGTAATATCAGCTACTTACTAATGTATTTCACAAAATTTTAAAATATTTAAAATACTACTAATACAATTTAGGCCTGAGTTGGTACGGTCGGTCACACCGGGTCCTGACCGTTGCCATTGGGTCCCGGTTTCGTTTTTTGTTTTTCGTATTTGTTTGGATTCGTTTCGGCACGCATTTATACAGCTAATGAAGTGTATTGCACATTCCTTCCGTGACTAGTCCGAACTTGCCTTGCAACAGCTATCAGTATCGAAACTTGCTCTGATTACTAGGTAATTATCAGCTTTTAAAAGAAGCATGCAGTGTTTAAAATAAGAGAAAAAATATTTATTTGTCTTTAAAAAATTATTTGATCATTATGTTGTAAAAGAAGGATATTTTAGAAAGCCGTTTTATTATTCTAACATTAATGTTTTTTAACCTGATTTAGTCATTCTGCATGAATCAAAATGGCGGCTCGAATGTTCCCTTTCTATTTTTGCAGCAGTTTATTTATTTTTAGAGGCATGATAATGGCACTGAACATCGCCAAATATGGATGAAAATAATGTCAAATGGGAGAATATACCGATCTGAGCCGAGGTACGCATGTGTTGATTTATTTGATTGATAAAAAAGGTCACTTTTAAGGGGCATACTGATGAAATGCGCTATTTATAGAGGCAAGGGACAGATCCTGCTAGCTGATGTCGGGACATCGGGTCCCGATCGGTCCAAGGCCGGGACCCGGTTTATAAAATTCCTGACTTGACTCAGGCCTAATACAATTCATCAAAGACAGATTTCAAAACACACATACATACCTTGAATCCATGTCCTTTACTGCATCTGATGCATCTCTGGGATCTTCATACTCAACAAATGCAAAGCCAGCGGGATTCCTAGCAATCCACACACTCTTGAGGGGTCCAAAGCGACCAAATTCCTTTTCCAGTTCAGACTTGCTGGCACTTTCTCCGAGGTTTCCTACATACACTTTGCATCCTCTGTCTGCTGCGGACCTACCACCACCACCACCATCACGACCGCCACCGTCACGACCACCTCCGTAGCGAGACATTGTTGCCTGTTTCAAAGCTGTAAACGAGGAATAATCACTGTTCACAGAAGTCATGAATCATTGTAATGAAAAATGTGCACTAGATCTACTTGTTTTTATAATTACATTATAGTTTGTCCTCATTTCAAAGCTGAATTGCTAACAAATATATTCAAAATAGGGATCTAACAAGCAACATCAAATTAAGCTCATTCCAAAGTGCCAATCTGGTGTCAAGAGGACAAGGAGTAATTGGAGTTCTATCTGGGGAAGGTTGACAAATATCATTTTTTATATCAAATTCCCCATACACCTATTTCGCATTTATAAGATCTATAAATGCCTTTTAATGGTAGTAATGCGAGATATTTCCTTTGCATTTAACACAGATTGCCCATGTCTGGGGCGTACGCGTAATTGCACGATTCTAACAATAAAACAAGCAAAGGACACAAAATCTTCATTAGACATTAGTAACCCAAATTTGTGCAAAAATCAAGAAAAAAACTAATAAGAAAAGTCTAGATCAATTTAGGGAATTTAACTCTTTAATTAAGTAATTTAATTCACAAGCCTTGAAATGCCATCTTTCACATTAAACAAATTATGAACTTGTGTATCAACTGTAAGTGTAAGCATGGTAAGTCAAGTGTTAAGTGAATGAGTGCACAGACATAGTTAGAATCTACTTTACAATGAAATTACATGTCATTATTTGATTTTAAAAAAAAAAATTATAGTCTAGATCTAGAACTAGATCTAGATCTATCACTAGTATCAGTCTATGCCAAAAATGTCAACTTGACACCACCACCTTTCACGTAGAACTTTTACCATTCCGCGATGTACAATGAGTTTACACGCTCTGATTGGCCGATACGCTAAGTGGCTTCGAATTTAAGTGAGAGAGGGCCTACTTAACTTAAGCGCGACTTACAAATGTAAGCGCAACTTAAATTCAATGGCAAAGTCAATACGAAATATTACGTCACACCACAGAGATTTTGACATGACGTGCTTTAAACAGGTGGCGCACACACGAAATTGCACACACATAAAATAGAAAAACCAACGAACATTTCAGAATAAATTTCGAGTTTGTACCTTAAATATGACGAAAATGAGAATTTTTCAAACTTAAGACTTAGTTAAGACTTAAACTAAGTGAAATACTCAACTTTTCAAGGACGCTGATAAAATTGTAACAAATAGAGGGTTTGACTGAAATATCATAATTTTTGGTATCGGTAAAAACAGAAAATCGCAAGCCATCTCCTCGCACTAATATCTTATAACATAGAGCCTAGATCTATGGGAGCCCATGTCGGCTAGGCTCGGCGCCAAATTACGAAAATGAGACCGAGATCGGATGAACGTTCTGCGCATGCGCTGGCTGTAAGCCGATGTAAGCTATTGTTCTACGTGCCTTTTGGCTTTTCTTTTGGATTCTTGTGAAAATGTCAATGACGTTCTTCTTAATCTTACTCAAACTTCAATTTAGTTCAAAGACCATGAAGACCGAGCCTTGAGTCAAATTTTGATTAGATTTTCAGAAGACTTACTGCATTACTGTCTAGTCTACATCTACCAATGTCTACTGTACTGTCGTACTGAGTTACTCTCCAGAATTGCAGAATATAATTTATTTAATTATAAGTTCATCATTATAGACTCTAGTCTTAATAATAATATAAAGGATTAAGATGTGATCAAGCATAAGGAGCATACAATCGAAAACGGGGTCGGGCTAACTCGGCCTCGCTGTAAAACGGTCATTTTTTGCAGGTTTAGGGTTACGCACGTAAAACTTTAGCTTACAGCCAGCGCATGCGCATTACGTTCTTCCCGTCTCAGCCTTATTTTCGTAATTTGGCGCCTAGCCGAGCCGACATGGGCCCTTTAGATTGGCTATCGCTGGCTCCCATAGGCTCTATGTTATAAGACATTAGTGCGAGGAGCTAGCTTGCGATTTTCCGTTTTTGCCGATACCAAAATTATGATATTCCAGTCAAATCTTCTATTTGTTACGATTTTTTCAGCGTCCTTGAAAAGTTAAGTATTTCACTTAAGTTTGACTTACTTAAGTAAGTCTTAAGTTTGAAAAATTCTCATTTTTGTCATATTTAAGGTACAAACTGGAAATTTATTCTGAAATGTTCGTTGGTTTTTCTATTTTATGTGTGTGCAATTTCGTGTGTGCGTCACCTGTGTGTGAAGTGCGTCACCTGTTTAAAGCACGTCATGTCAAAATCTCTGTGTTGTGACGTAATATTTCGTATTGACTTTGCCATTGAACTTAAGTCGCACTTAAGTCGCGCTGAAGTAGGCCCTCTTTCACTTAAATTCAAACGGCTGGAGCGTATCGGCGAATCAGAGCGTAACTCCACTGTACATGGCTCAACGGCAATAGTTCTACGTGTTAGGTTTGGAGTTAGGGTTAGGTTTAGGTTTAGGGTTAGGGTTAGGTTTAGGTTTAGGGTTTAGGGTTAGGGTTAGGCCTAGAGTCTACTTACTACTTAGCCTTAGGGCTAGGGGACCGTTTTTACAGCAAGGCCGAGTTAGCCCGGATTCTCGAAAACTAGTATTGTCAATTTCAAGTGAAATGTTATGTACGCAGACATGTCACTCATAATAGCTCATACTACTCGTAGTGCTAGGCCTAGGGCCCACATGCATGCATCATCAAAGCCGAGAAGACCCCGGCCGCGTCTTTTTTAACCTAGCCATCGTCGGCCGTCGGAGCTGAGTCAACTCAGCTAGCCCTGTTGAACTTGAATCGTGGTGCAAACACCGATGAAACTGCACTCCAGCGCCACGCGCGCGCACTCGTAGTTGCTGCATGCTGTAAACCATTAAATGGAACTCAAGAGTCAAGGAAATGGTGGCTTGTTCCATGAACACGACATAATTGTGAATAAATATTATTACTAAATACCACTATACCTTGTCTTTTCTGTTCCTATACAGATTTGGCCTTATTTGGGCCTGGTTCTTCTCGTAAAAAAAACAGCAAAACGCTTCTTTGAGATCTTCCGATTTAATTTTAGAAGGACTTGGATGAATTGAAAGTGATAATACAGCGTCTAGCTAGCTAGCTTTATTTCGATCTAGCTTGGGATGCGCCGCGCCCATAGAAATCACGTGGCCGCGCCCGCCATGCACGCCAACTTAATTAACGTGCAGTTTTAAGGGGAAATTGATTGTGTGATAACCGAAAGCAGTGCACCATGTACATGTAGTTCCTCTTCACTCCGACATTAATTTATGATTTATTTTTCCAAGTGACAATAAACTTTGTAGGATTGGGGTGCGCATGTTTCCGAACACTTAACTTTATGAACAGTCACATAATTATACTACAGTACTTGAAACGATGAAACATTTAAATATTTGTTTGTATGTCGGGGCTGTCGACTGAACGCTCATAAAAAAGTAATCCATCTCTTTGGATTTAACGAAATGTATGCATCAAATATTTCTCCTTTATATTATTTTCTAAAATAAGTCTTAAAATTAGATCAAGGAAATATATGGCATATATATGTATTCTTCAAACTATAGTTACACATGAATTGTCCGAATTGCCCAACCTGTCTGGGCACACATGCATACAATTAACGTCTATAAAAAACTATTGGCAGCATGCATTTTTATTGATTCATGAAATTTGCACTAAAAAATCGTTCTACAGCATACATACCACAAGGGGCGGATCCAGTCGGCGGCAAGAGAGGGGGCCGCCGGCCGATTTTTCGCTCAGTGGGAGGGGGTAGTGAGCCCATTTTTTTTTTTGCTCACCGGGGGACCGAGTGCAATTTTTTTCTTCAACATCCACTCCCCTTAAGCGCCAGGGGAGGGGGCCATCTTCTTCTTTTTTACAAAAAAGGGTGTTTTTACCCGTTTTTATTTCTAGGAGAGGGCCCGCCCCCTGGATCCGCCACTGCAGACCACTATAGACGAAGAACTACTTTGTGGTACGCGTCCGGATAACGAACCTGTCCTGGAGCACAATGCGCGCATGGGTACACAATCAATTTTGTATTATAGGGGAAAGGCACATGCAGGCCTAAAACTATAGGTCAATTATTATTCTCAGTGCAGTCTACTTTTAAAAACATGCATACCAGGGACAGTGGAGTGTCTTATTACCAAAGAGGGGGGAGGGGAGGCACCAACAACAAAGGGCATTTTATGGAAAAAAGGGGCACCTATATATACTTGCCAAAATATACCAAAATATACCATTTAGTATATACATCCGGCCTACATGCTGAATACATTATCAGGGGTGATTTCAATATTTGTTTCTCTTTTTACGGTCCAAGATACTTTGCAGTAGGGTGTCATGCATGGTCTGAATATTCATTTGCGATCGAGGGAAAAATGCAATCCTGGTGAGCTAGTTTTAAACACGATCTAATTATGAAAGATTGAAAAGACCTTCAATAAGTAACATAATTATAAAGAGCTATATGAGGGGGGGGGGTTAAAGAAAAAAATTGCTCTTATATAGTCGCTTTGAATTAGGGGCACATGTTATGGAGAAAGGAAAAGGGATACTTATCAAAGGGAAAAGGAACATTTATTAGAAAGGAAAATAGGGCACTTGTCAAAGTAAAATAGGGCAACCTTCAGAGGTGAAAAGGGGCACTTCTCGCACCAGAAAAGTGGGCACTCACCAGAGATGAAAAGGGGCATTAATGAAAATGGAAAATGCGCACTTATTATAAAGGAAAAGGGGCATTGAAGGAAAATAGGTACATGTACCGATCAGATTTGAATAGGGGCAATCATCATATACAAAGGTGAAGGGGAACTTATGAGAATGGAAAAGGAACACTTAGTAGAAAGGAAAAGAGGGACGTGTCAAAATGAAAGGGGCACTTATTAAAAGGGGTAGTGGCACTGCTTACAAAGGAAAGAGACACTTGTCAAAGTAAAAGGGGCACCTCTCATATTTGAATAAGGGCAATTATCACAGGTGATAAGGGGCACTTATAAGAATGTGGAATGAGCCCCTAGAAAGAAAAAGGTACACTTATTTGAAGTAAAAGGGGGCACTTTTGGTAACTTAAAAGGGGGGGGCATTGTGCCCATGCCCCTCCCCATGGGTTTGCTGCCTCCGATGCATACCTTAATAAGCCAAATGTGCTAATTTCTACAATTAAGTGCCCCTATTTATGTGCTCTTTCACATTGACTAGAAAGAGCCCCTCTAAAAGAAAAAATCCAACCTCAATGGATAAGTACTCTAAAACTAAAAGAAAGCAGAAAATAAGAGATCAGCAGAATAGTGAAAGTTACCAAGTTCCTCCCCCCCCCCTCTCTCTCTCTCTGAATTCCTCTTTCTCTCCCCCACCTAGAAAAGGCTGTTAAGATGGGGAATAAGCACTTTTTCATTATAATCCTCATCAACTTTCTACTCGTACATCATCTTTACACATACAAAGTGTTTCCTGTAATGTCCATTTGCACTTTTTCGGTCTTGGTAAGCACCTTCTTCCCCAACGCACACCCACAATCAAACAGATGAAACAGCCAACAACAAAACCTTGATTTTCGCTATACCAATACACCTAAGCAGCAGTTCATTCTCTCTCTCTCTCTTTCTTTCATACAAATGCAGCCATTTTAGCATAAATTATAATAATCTTTATCCCGTCTCATACATTCTTTAGGTTGATTCACCATACCTCTCTTCTTTATCAACTATCAAACTCATACAGATGTACATTTGTTTGCATAATTGTTTTTGCTAAATCAAATTGTCACCCATTTTGCTCTCATAGTTGGATTGCCCTTCAAATTCAACACCAACATTCATGCCGGCCAGCTGTACAAAAGCATCATTCCCCAGTGCCAATTAATGACTTTTAGATGAATTCAAAACCTTGTGCCAAGCTTGCACATCATCATCAGAGAGCCGTGACTTGTAATTGTGTTTCATCCTGTCCTGTGCACTAATATGCCTAATTGCCCTTGAATGGAGCAAAGAAACACTACCAATGTATAGCTGTTGTAAATGTTAATACTGTACATGTATAATTAAAAATAAACATTCCATTCAAGTTATATTTGTAATGTGACAGCAATATAATCCTGTAATTTATTGGTCTTTATTTGACAAAAAGGAACAATAATCTTACAATAAAAACAGATCAAAACAGTACTTCATTTACTACATCTTAACAATCTTCACCTTACTTAAAACACCCTTAACAAAGAGAAATAAGAGGGATGATATCAAAACTTCTCCTATAATCTAAACAAAAGATATGAAAATATAAACATGATAGTCATAAGAATGTTAAAAAAAATTATTTGGAAGTATACAAACATCAACACTGCGAATCAAATTTTTTTATTCTGGAGTACCAAAGAAATGCCCTTTAAAATAGCAGAATCCCATGAAAAAATTAAAAATATAATCATCTTCACGTCATTAAGTTAGTGTAAAGAAAAGGTCTCCTACATATTACCAATTAGTACCTATTTTGCCAATATGTATTTCAAGACATGCAATGAATCAATTAAATAACTAAAATAATTAATCTTTCAAAATGAAAAGTGTTGAAACAATTTTTTATTGGTATTTTGTGTGTTTGAATACATGTACAATATATACATGTAGAAGAAAATGTACAAGTTCACATGTAAAAAGGAGTGAATATTTGTTAATATAAAATGCAATCAGTAGTATTTTGTAGACATATACATGTACTTGATTGTCTTTAATATTCAATTCAATCCTTTGAATCTATGCTCTTCAATTATCCCCGGGAAAAAAATTCATAGGTAAGGAAGAGTAAAAAAGAATAAATTCATGAATTTAGATTTCTTATGGTTTTATTGTCCTAACAGAGTAGATAGTTTAAATGACATTCTTATGACTAAGTAGTCTACATACTGAAGGAAACATTTGTACTGATTAATAATAAGAAAAATGTTTTGTGACAAAAGTAAGTGTTCAACAATACACACTCCCAACTGCGAAAAGAGTGGAGTGGAGAGTATCAGCATAGTATACATCTAAACGTTTCTGACGTATATAATGTAATGTGTATAATTTGTTACTTTTATCAAATATTTGGTGATATAAGGGGATAATAACAACACGATTTGAAATAAAATCAATCTGTTTGTACTATAGCCTCCAATAATTTAAAGGTTAAGGATGTTAGCATAATTATAATAACTTACAGACATGGTATTTAAAAAAATGCTGACATACTAATAAATGATAAAGTACAAAAAAGTCTTACCAACTTGCATGAAAGAATCATAAAACATTTAAGAAAAACACTTGATTCTCGCATAGTAAAAGCAGCATCATGCAGACACAAGACCAGTCAAACTTAGCTATGCAATGTACTGTACAGACCCTTCTCATATTCCGATGACAACGTGGCGAGTAGAATATAGGATAGGATGACATGATGGTTTGTTTGATAACTGCTTCACAAGGACCAACCAGTTAGAAGAGAATGAACTGGTTTTATTTCAACTTGACAACTTACATTACATATAAAGCACAGGATGTGTTGATCTTGGGACCTTGTCTGCATCTTAACGACTGTAACAATGAGAAGAGAGAAACAATCACAATTTTAGATGGTCAATTATATCTGAAACAAAGCTTAACAACTAATGCATTGTGGAAGTTTGGAAGGTTATATTAAATCCAAATACAAAATATTGAGGATGAGTGACAAATCATGCAACACTGTCAATTTCTTTGTTTTCTGAAACTGTTTTACACATATTCTTTATAAATCTGTTACAATATCTAATTTATAGCAGCTCTAATGATGGCAAATCAACCCCTGAAACAGTAGAACTTTACAGATTAACACACAGCATAAAGCTGAAAGACAAGATACAAAAGGAATCTGTACAATGACAGAATACGAAAGAAATAAAATCAATTTCATGATGTGGTTTTTGTTTGTTTACACGTTTGTAAGGTTGGAAGAAAAAAAAAGAACTTGCATATAGCTTACTCCTAAATACTTTTCTTTAATTGAAAATCTATAAATATGGAAATAGAAATATGGCAATACTTAATACCAGGGCCGTAGCCAGAGTTTGATGTTTGGGGGCACATACATGTAATTTATCGACGCCCTGGGGAGGGGTCTATGAGGATGGGTGTGTGATCTTGAAATTTTGGGGGCATGTGCCCCCAAACCCCTGGCTACGGGCCTGCTTAATACTAATTTTTTTAATGTCATTAATTATATGATAGAAAAGACAAAAGGCAAACGACGCATTTTGAAACATCAGCTTTAAGTATAATCTTCCTGTCACAAAGTCCTACACGTGTACACTACGTGAGGGATTTTCATTTCTGATTTTGCCATTAAAGATTAATTTTGCAGCATGCTGCATGAAACAGCTCTGAACTTATTGCCAAATGAAACATAAATGTAATACTATACATTTAAAATGGTTCATCAAACTTTTGTAACCCTGTGCTGAAATATTTCAAGAGTTGCTCTACTTTTGGGACAATATAACATGTCAATGTTCATTACCTTCGACTCCTGCTTCGACTGTATCCACCTCGTTTGGGAGGAGGTGAGCGAGATCGGGATCTTGACCTGTCAGAAAAATTACATAATCCTTTATTAATACCTGATTACTACATACATTGTATATTGTTGAAGACCTACCTGTTCATGTAAGATCCTTCTGTATGTTCAAAGACACAAAGCAGTCAAATACATTGTTTTTATTACACATACCCATGTTCAACAAGTGAAATAAACATGAATGACAATAAGAATTCCCTCTGACCAAGATTACATTACATTATATTGGCACTATTTCATTTAAACGTAGGTTTTCTGTTCAAGCATTTTAGATGTATTTAGAGGTTAGACAAAATTAAGGAAATTCTCATTCAAAAGAAAAACATCTGTGATTCCCAAAATTATGACTTTCACATATTCTTTCTGTACATTATTTAAATGCATCCTTACCTGTCATACATTTAAAAACTAAATTATAAAATCTGTACATTATTTTTGACTGAAACAGGGCTGCCCTATTGACTTTTACTTTTGGTGACCCAGATTCAGGTTTCAGGGGTCCAGATAACAAAATAAAATCTGAATACTCCAAAAGCTTCCTTTTCTTTGGAATACACTCTCAACACATTATAGAATAATCTTATATAAAAACCTTCACTTACTACCTCTTTCGCCTGTAGAAATAGAAGGGTGAAGATTGACAAAAAGGAAACTTATGGTTCCCAGTGTTATCAGCAGTGTAGGACAAACGCAGGAGAAAGCAGAAGGACGCGCTTTGGAATGAGGAAGCCAGACGCATACGTGATCTTTTTTACCAAGTGTAGAACCGAAGAAAATAGTAAAACCCCGAAGCCATTATCAATTTGAAGGCCGCATTCTGCAACTAACTGACGTCACGAGTAGCAAACGTTGCAAATGTGTGCCTATCGACGTGGCATGACTCGACGTACTGTAAGCTTTTGCAAGAAGATGGTGGTGACTTGCCAATTTTGGAGCCCCTTTTTTCTTCGTCGATATTTTGAATCTGGAATTTTTGAAGCTTTTTCTGATTTTTCTTAAAGAACCCTGAAGTGCAGATTTGGCGTAAAGGTGCAATGTGAAGAAGAGGGGTTCAGAAGCACAAGGCTTCTTTCTGCCCTCTGCTGAACAGGTCCTATCAAGAAAAGATCACATTCCGTCGACTAGCCAGCTCATGGGCATAGCATGGAAGTGCATTATGGTGGTTTCCTGAAGGGCTTTACAAGGCTCTAGGCGTTACTTGGCTGTGAAGCCGTTAAAAGGAGAGTCCTGAAAAGGAGGAAGGAGGGAATGGTCACAGAATTCTGACCAAGGTCTTATTAATAATGAAATTATAGAACATTGTACACTGCCTTACAGATAAACTGTAAGAAGATATATTCTCTGACAAAGAACATTTTCACCAATTAATTTATTTGCTTGTTATTTACCTAAATGGCATAGAGAAATTCACACTTACAACACATTACACTTTAATGTAAACAAGCAAGTAAAAGTTCTTTGATAGTGGAAATGAATTAATACATTTAGAATACCCTGCATATGTCAAAAAGAGTAACATTATGCATAAGTTACAAGTTCCCTCGACAGGTTATTTAACATTTTCTTGTCGAATCCTATATGTGTAAAACATATACATGTTTTGAATTCCTTTGCTTTCAATCGGAATGATATTTACCTTGTCATCTGGAATGTAATTTGTGTTTATCATTCCACTATAAAAAGAGCTCTTTCAACTAGATACACATAAAAGGGAGATTGAGAGGGTAATAATTCGGTAGCATATTCTCTTTTTGACTTCTTTCAAACTCATTTTGCCATTTACCCTGATAAAATATAGACATACAATTTCAAAAGGGTAATCTTCCTAATTATGAGAGTAAGCAACCGTGGACTCGTATTAGCCTACCTGGAGTAACTTCTGCGCCGACCTCCACCTCCTCCACCACTGAAGCTGCGCTTTCCATTACACTCTCGAGCAAAATGACCGTAGTCACCACAGTTATAGCACTTGCTGTCACCCCTTGGGGGGCCACGGCTCCCTCGGAAACCACCACCTCCTCCACCACCACCACCACCACCCCCACGGAAGCCTCGCCTTCTTGAATCTCCACTTGCTAGTTCCACACGAGCCCTCTGTCCACAGATGGTTCTAAACACCAATGAAGGGAAAAAGAAAAAGAAATATTGAAAGTACTACAATTTGTAGTAATTTGTGGTAATTTTGAAACATGATATTCAATGTTTGGTTTCCTCATAACTAGATAATGCAGTCATTAACTGTAAAACTTAGATTTGTGGGTTTTATTATTTGCATTCATGTAATATATTTAGGAGACAGGACAGAATACATGTGAATACTCACAGATATCGCTATTTTGTTTTTACTAGAAACCCTTTCGCACAAGTTATATAGCAAAGAAAAATTGGAAACACATAGCACAATTTCGCCCCTTTGGTTCAACACAATTTTTTAAAGAGAAAAATCACCATTATCTAGAATCCCCCAATGCTGTACATAATTAGCAAACTTGATAATGCATGCTATGAAGGAAAGATTCTCAATGTGTCTTTCAATATGAGTTCATACCTTGAATCCAGGTCCTTTACTGCATCTGATGCATCTCTGGGATCTTCATACTCAACAAATGCAAAGCCAGGGGGATTCCTAGCAATCCACACACTCTTAAGGGGTCCAAAGGGGCTGAATTCCCTCTCCAGTTCAGACTTACTGGCACTCTCTCCAAGGTTTCCTATGTACACTTTGCAGCCTCTATCAGCCGAGGACCTACCACCCCCACCACCACCACCTCCTCCTCCACCTCCACCACCACTTCCGTAGCGAGACATTGTAGCTGATGATTTATGAAGCTGTAAAGTAAGAATATATGAACGTCATATCATAATTAGATTGATGTATACATCAAATTATAAAAGCCTAGAAAATCGAAATGCTACCTTTCACTTCAAAAATCCCAAACTGCAACTAAAAAGGAGTGCGGAAACAATATGGGACCTTTCTTTGCAATGTCAAAATGACACAGCATACTTTTTTGGTGAAAATAATATTAAAAATAAATAATTTTGATGAAATTTTTGGCAATTAGTCTCTCTTACTAGTCTTAGACAGAAAAATTAGTCTGCTTGGATGAGATTGCAAACACATTTTGTCTTTAGACCCTCTCCTCCAACTTAAACAGAAACGTAACAACACATCCCCCAAACAAAATATATTTTCTAGACTGATTTTTCAGTCTGCCTCTAGACTAAACTTAGCTCCAACTTAAAGGGAACCAAAACCTTCATCTAAGTTACCTTTATTGTAAGGTTTAACGATTTGAATAAGATTAGTGAAAAATTGAACAAAATCAGGCAAGGTATAAAGGAAGTTAAAGCTAAAGAAATAACTTGTCACCAGAGGGCGATATTTAATTTGATGACATCATTTGTGGACAACTCTCCATGCCTTGTGATCGTGGAATTTCATGTTTTTCCTTTCTTTAGCTTTAACTTCCTTATACTATACCTTGCCTGATTTTGTTCAATTTTTCACTAATCTTATTCAAATCGTTTAAACTTTACAATAAAGGTAACTTAGGATAAAGCCTGGTTTTGGTTCCCTTTAATAGTATATACTACTAGACCGAAATCGAAATCTACTTTATTGTTAATATATGGGATAATATGAGATTAAAGTCACTAAACATAAAGTTGAATTCTGGTCATGCGATTGCATTGTGAAAGAAACGGTGTGGAATCTATCAGAAAAAGTTGATAATGTAGCATATTGGTGTCTAGACAGAAATAACCGTCTGATATGGGTCATTCTTTAATAAAACTGACATTTGTTGACATTCCCCATACACAGACGGTACCCCATACGGCTCGCACCACGGGGAGAGATTGAGCCGATTTTGGCCTACTTTTAGGTCAAAAACTTTCTCCCACGATTTTCTTTATTTAGATCTAATTTTCTGATTTATAAATCAGATACAAAAATACTATGTCTATTTTTCTCCTATGTACAGTTATCAATTTTTTATGACTTATTTCTAAATGCGAAATTTACAGACTTACGTATATGAGTTATCCAATTTTTATCTCAGAACCAAGGAAACGGTACGTTCATGCATTCGAACTGGTAATCTATGACATGACCCGCCCGATATATTTCCGGGTCAACCGACCAAAACAAGCCCAATGGCCAATCAGAGCACGTGTTTGATATTGGGCTTATGAATATTCAAACATCACCGGCTCAAGCCGGGCTGACTCATACGTAGCTATTGGACGTTCGAAAAGAAAAAATGAATATTCATCAACTTAAACCAAGATGGCTGACAACAAATCTTGTTGACTACAAGACTTTCTCGGATTAATCATTAATATAGGATCTAAATGAGCAAGCTATCGTAAGTCAAAGTAGATATTTCTGTGTTATTTTAATTTTCAAAAAGTTTCAGTGTAAAATTGCAGCCAAAGTGGATATATGAAGACGTAAAGAGTGAAAAACTCGTTGCATATCTCATTCATCGCGGTCCGGCCGAACTGAACCATTCGTTCCCCACACTACCCCATTGACGTACTTCAGTCTATGTATAGAGGCGGTCAGAGGAGCCAGATGCAATCTCAGCGGAACAACCGTCGATATCACAGACTGAAGCTTTCGGTCTAATTGGTGTCATGGTGTGTTTTGCAAGGTTCTGGATCTGGAGTCATCAAAATGATAAGAAATCTGGCCCAGTCTTGGTAAAGTAACAAGCACTGTACACAGAAAGATGTATATGGCCCTACACAAACATGTGGCATAAAAATCGGGCCTCATTTTTAAGCTGTTACTTGGCATATTTAGAATATGAATTGAAGGCATTTGAAGAGCCATGCTTTTCAGGGCCGGGAACATTTTTTCTATAACGCTCACAAATTATTATTCACCTCTCCCCAGATATCAACCTTCTCTTTAGTTTAACTTTTAAGCATTAAAGTTAAAGGAATATAAAAGAAAAACTCGTGTCAGACTGAAGTCAAATGTTAGGTGATCAGACAAAGGGCTCGCTATCTTCTCACACAAATGAACTTCGTTCTGATCTGCAGATCACTAGTCTAGTAGACAATCTAATGCAAAATGTACGTTATACTTTATAGCCTCACACGAACTCTTGATCAACACGCACGCACATACACGATCTACACAGCATCATGAGCATATTCATCAGCCCTCACCCGGCTTTCTGCAACAAAAGAGTTGATGACATCTCGACTAGCAATTGTTCAATCAAAACATCACAAACTAAAAAAAACTGCACAACTATATGACAAGAATTATAATGAATGCTTTTTAGTACATAATTTCTACTAAATAATTGTTGAAAACAGCAAATGTACTTACAAATTACCAGGACGAATGCCAGAGCTTTGTGACGCGAGAAGAAAGGATTCAAAGCATGTTAACGCGCGAATGCGTACGTTCGGAAATTGCAAAGGCGCTTGCGCTTGCGCGCGCTACTATACTTGTAGGGTACATTAAATCTGAGAACTTATCCCTTTCCACTCGTTTAAATTTTGAACATGATTTTGACCCCGCTTGTTCTTTTATTTTTTTTTTGGTTGTTATTAATCATGTTAAGAAAGCCTATACATTAATTAGCATAAAATGATTTTGGAAAGGGCCGATTTCATGTATCCAAGAATTAGAAAAAGTTATGATTGGCTTGGTCATGATTGTTTATGGCAGTAATAAAAGAACAAAATAGTTCAAAGCAAAGATGATGATCTGCGATGGCTTGCATTTTCTTGGCGGTGATCAACATAATTTAGTTTAAGTTCAAGTTCATTTATTTCTCCTCAAGAGATCAACAGATTAAAAAATACATAAATAAACACACAAATGTATGACAATACATAAGATGAATAATAAAAAGTGATAAAGGCAGTGGCCAAAAAAGGAAATAAACCTTAATTGTAAGAGGCCAACCCGTTAAGAAAGCACTGAGATATAATAATGTAACATAAAACACATCAAAAAGGAACACAAGATAAGATAAGAAATGAAATACCTAACCTAATAAACTAACTGACAAAAGAGCCTAATATTGATATTGATATTTTTTTTTAAATATTTCCTTCTAAAAACAGATAAATACCTAAGAGTTTCTGAATGTTAGAGGGAATTGAATTCCAAATCACCGGACCATACAATTATGCCTTTTATAATTATATGGTGTCCAAGTTAGCCATAATTCTATTTATGACTAATGTATTTACTGGTCACTATCATCCCAGATTCCCAATGCTCGGCATATAGTATCGGATTCTTCATTATTATATTGACAATTAACCACTTTGTCTTTGCCCATCATCTCTTTCAAGTTTGATAATAAAATGATAGACTTATAGGCCTATGTATCTGTAGCTTATTTATATTATATATAAATCTCTATGAAATCTCACATTCCTAACATGACTTGTCTAGGGCTTAGGGGGGGGGTCCGAGCCATATGGTTCTGCAGGGGGCTATAGGCCGCTACACACAACAAGGCTGAGAGAACCGAATCCTATCTTAGTGGCGCCAATCAAACCCTCTCAAATGAAACGGTGGGTGATCCAGCGTCAAAGTGGGATATTATAGGCATATAATGTTGCTATCGGGTTCAGTTCTAGGATTAAAATCACACTTTTGTGAACAATTAAGTGCGTGGGTCCATCGGAGAAACCGTGGCTTTTGTCAGTGTATAGAAGATCCAGAGTTGATTGATCAAACTTCAGTTAAGCGCAGTAAGAGATTGACGTTGCGTTGCTGTTGCATCATAAGCCAGAATTTAAAACTATACCACCACCACCAACAACAACAACAACAACAACAACACCGGCATCACTACTATAACCAGCATCACAGAGGCGGCCCTCCCGTGGGGGCACAGTGCCCCTACTTTTCAAGCACCCGAAAAGTGCCCTTTAACTTTGTAAGAAGTGCCCCTTTACATAGGAATAGTGCCCTTTTACTTTGACAAGTGCCCCTATTAAATAGTAAAGTGCCCCTTCCCCTTTTGAACTCTGATAAGTGCCACTTTTCCTTTGTAAGAAGTGTCCCTTCCGCTTTTAATAACTACCCCCATTTTAACTCGGATAAGCGCACCTTATATTTTTACATGTGCCCTTTTCTTTTTCTAATAAGTGCCCCTTTTCCTAATGATAAGTGCCCCATTAAAAAAGAGCCCCTTCCCCTTCTCATAAGTCCCCCTTCTCTGGTAAATGACCCGTTTTCAGGTACGAGAAGTTACTCCTTTTCACTTCAGATAAGTGCCCCCTTCACCTCCGATAAATGCCCCTTTAAAATCTGATCGGTGCCCATTTTCTTTTGACTAATGCACATTTCCCTTTATTATGAGTGCCCCTTTTCATTCACATAAGTGCCCTTTTCATATCTGGTCATTGCCCCTTTTCAGGTGCGATAAGTGCCTCTTTTCACCTCTCATAATTTCCCTTTTAACAATGATACGCGCCCCTTTTCCTTTTTATATAATAAGGGACCTATCCCCTTTTCATAAATACCCCTTTTCACCTCTTATAAATGCCCTATCAAAATCTTATGGAAGCCCCTTTTCCGTCGACAAATGCCCATTTCCTATTCTCATGATTGACCTTTTTCATCCCTGGTGAGTGCCTCTTTTTAGGGTGTAAGAAGTGCCTCATTTTCACCTCTGATAATTACTCTTTGTACTTTGACACATGCTCCTTTTCTTTCTGATAAGTGTCCCCTTTTCCTCTCATCATTAAACGCGCCCCTAATTTCAAGCGACTAAGAGCAATTTCCCCCAAAGCTCGCTCGCTACGCTCGCTCGCATCTATAGATGATATAAATATGTTACTGATCAAAGGCCTTTTCAGTCTTTCGTTATGAGAATGTACTTATAAGTAAACCCCATCAGGATTGGGATTTTCCTCTTTATAAGATGTAATTTTTCGCACTGCGACCTCACAAATCTTAAATTTTTCCTCGCTCGCTCGCAAATATTTTTCAGACCATCACACCCAACTGCAAAGCATGATGCTTAAGCAATATCTTGTATGGTGTATAAAGTGAAACAAATATTGAAATCATCCCTGATAATGTAATCACAATGTAGGGGTATATACCAATGTCTAAAAAGTTGTATATTTTCGCTTTAAGATTTTCCTTTGTAGGTGCCCTTTTTTCCAGAAATTGCCCTTTTATCTTGGTGCCCCCCCCCCACTTTGGAAGTCACTCGGTCGCCCTTGCAGTAGTATCATATTTAGCATCACCATGATCACCACCAGTGGCGTAGATACGGGGCACGGGGCCCCAATCAAATGGCAAAAACAAGAGGTGAGAGATGAAGAAAAAGGAAAGAGAATGTGAAAGTAATAAGGAGATAGATCGCTCGACTCGAAATCGCTCTTTAAAGATTATAAATTTATAATACACGTACTATATGAATTATAGTAACGTGGGTACAACATGATAAGTCTTAAAATTCTTGCAAAATTGTCCCACTCCAAAGGAGCAAGGGATATATCCCCTCCTGGCCTAGTCAATCTGCCCGCTCAAATTTTGATCCGTTTTTCAATCGGGGTCACGGTGCCGCGAGAGTATTTCAGTTATATTTAAAATATATTTTGGAATAAAACTTCATGTAAACAAAGTGTCAGAAACTGCAAGATGCTCAATATAAAGATCTCGCTCGACTTGCTGGGTGTTTTGATGAGGAAATCACATCCAGATAAAGTAAATTGCGTAGTTTTTTTCGCTCTTGCTCCAAAATTTAGAAACGGGATAGTTTCAGGCAGCGAGGTCCACGAATATCCCCATAAAATTATGATGATACATGTATAAGGATATTTGGGCAGCATAATAGTGCCCGAATATAACCTTATTTGTTGTATTGTTATATCGAAATCAAATTCATACCACAACAAAATGTCTTTTTACCCCCTTGTTCGCCTTACTTCTCGCAAAATTGATAAATCAGGATGATTCCTGGCAACAAAATGACCAAATATATATGATTTTACATTAAATCTATATGGCTTAATAACATTTTTGCCATAATTGTTTTTGCTCGATTGCTTCTCTCACTCGCAATATTTGTGATCCGAATAGTATATTTTGGGGTAAGAGGCCCTCACGTGAAAATGTGCCCGTACATCTTGATCTAAATGTGATACACGAGGGATGGAAAATAAATTCTTTGAATTTTGATTGGGGTGACGCGAAAATTTTCAACTTCCAGAAGGGTGCCGTCATTATAAAAATTACCGCTGATCTAGTAACTAAAGACTATAGTGCCCCCTCCCCGTGACTGAGCCCACGCTACGCCACTGGTCACCACCATCCACCACCGCCACCTCCACCACCGTCCAACACAATGCACCACCCTGCACCACCAACATCCACACCACCGCCACCACGTACCGCCACAATTAACCACCACCACCACCGTCCACTATGTACGTCCACCTCCATGCACCAGCACCATCATGCATCACCACCATCCACCACCACCACCACCACCACCTTCCACCACCTTCCATCACCACCACCACCACCACCGCTGTCCACCACCACCACCATCGTCCACCGCCATCACCGTCCACCATCACCACCACCAGCGTCTACTACCACTACCACTACAACTACCACCACCGTACATCCACCAAGACAGCAACAATTAGTTTACCGTAGTATATATCGTGGGTCTCTCTAAATTTTAATGATATATTTCTGTATAGGCTTACACTCAGGGGCGGCCAAGCGACTTCTAAAGTGGGGGGGGGGGCACCAACAAAAAAGGGCACCTACAAAGGAAAATCTCAAAGCGAAAATATACAATTATTTTATACATGGGTATATACCCCTACATTGTGATTACATTTTCAAAGATGGTTTCAATATTTGTTTCTCTTTATACATCATTGCCTAAGCATCATACTTTTGCAGTTGAATGTGATGGTGCAAGCGAGCGAAGCTAGCGAGGAAAATTTTTAAGATTTGTGAGGTCGCGGTGCGAAAAATTACATCTTATAAAGAGGGAAAACCCAATCCTGATGGGGTATAAGCACATTCTCATAACGGTAGACTGAAAAGACCTTTGATAAGTAACATAATTATATCATCTATAAATGCGAGCGAGCGAGCTTTGGGGAAATTGCTCTTAGTCACTTGAAATTAGGGGCACGTTTAATGATGAGAGGAAAAGGGGACACTTATCGAACAGGATAACACACTTATTAGAAAAGAAAAGGAGCACGTTTCAAAGTACAAAGGGTAATTATCAGAGGTGAAAATGGGGCACTTCTTACACCTAAAAAAAGGGAACACTAGGGATGAAAAAAGGCAAATGGGCATTTGTCGACGGAATTGGGGCACCCATCAGATTTTGATAGGGGCATTTATAAGAGATGAAAAGGGGATAGGTCCCTTGTTAGAAAGGAAAAGATGCACGTATCATTGTTAAAAGGGAAATTTTCAGAGGTGAAAAGGGACACTGACCAGATATGAAGAGGGGGGCACTTATGAGAATGAAAAGGGGCACTTTAATAAAGGAAATGTGCATTAGTTGTAAGAAAAGGGGCACTTATCAGATTTGAATAGGGCCATTTATCGGAGGTGAAAGGGGGCTTTTATGAAAAGGGGGAAGTGGCTCTTATTAAAATTGAATAGGGCCATTATCAGAGGTGAAGGGGGCACTTATTAAAAGTGAAAAGGGGCACTTCCTAGAGATTAAAAAGGGCACTTATGAGAATGGAAAATAGATATTGTTGCAAAGGAAAATGGGATAATGTCGACTGGGTAAAGGGGCACATGTCAAAATAAAAGGGCACTTATCAGAGGTTAAAAGGGGAAGTGGAAATTTTACAAGTTAATAGGGGCACCTGTCCTGAAAGTAAAAAGGACGCTTTTCCTATGTAAAAAGGGGCACTTAACACAAAATTAAAGGGGCAGTTTTCCTATGTAAAAAGGGGCACTTTGGGGGACTTGAAAAGGTGGGGGCACTAGCTGTGCCGGCCCCCCTGCCCTGTAATCAAAACAAATATCTAGAGTAACATTCAACCGTCCTTCCTTCTACTTCATGGCTTATTTAATATGAAATGTGCATTTTCGGATTACCAACAATACCAATGGCTCGACTCAGGGAAAAACAATGATAACATAATTATTACAAACAAAAGGAGGCATGACCCAATTTTGCTGGCACTTTCAATTTCCCAAGCCCGAAAACGAGCCGTTTCTCCGTACAAATTATAATGCGCCAGCGTGTTGGAGAGTCGACTTCACCGTGGATCGACCGAGTGCGCGCGAGGTATAGTACTGCGGCTAGACTCAAGCTGAGCTAGCGCCGCTGCCTAACAATCTATGTGATGGCCGGTGGAGTCGATCTTGTGGAGAACAACTTCGAGAAATATTGTAACTAAACTGTTAACTGTTAGCCCTCTAACTGAATCGGGTAAGTGAGCATTTTTTTAAAAATATACATGTATACTTTCACTAAAAACATCTGAGGGAGAAGGAGAAAATAGGGTACATCCTCAAAATGATGGGGTTGAAGTTTGTTTTTGCAAGTGAAAGAAATGTACTTTGTCGTAGTCTGGTAAATCTATCTGGAATCAAGGAGTTTTGTACCCGTTTACTCACGGGGTTTACATTTCGTTGCTGAGAAGACCTGTCGAAACAATTAAGCTGAGCGCAACGAGTTGATGATTTTTTTAATGAAGGCCTACCGGTATACATTATTTTCTTCTTCAAGGAATCAAGGAACTAGACCAATGAATTAGTTTCTGTTATTAATTGAATGTGCCTGTTACCTGCTTCGAGAATCTGAATTCTGATAAATTAATCGTATAATTATAAACCCAGGTCACGGGCCAGGTGACTAGAGACAATTAAAATGCACTAGTCACTATATTATACAAACTGTTTTGAGCTAGACAGAAATAACTGGTAACCCCACTTTTCAGATCTTCCTAAACATATGGGTAACTATTTTCTTCATATCTCACCCAGGCATAATCTTGCTAAAGTGAAAATCCCAGATGCAAAATCCTGCAAAAATAATCGAAATCATTTAGCTTTTTCATCCAAAGTCCTCGCCGATGGTCGCACAGATTTATGACTGCTTCTGACTTATTTATAAACAGGTAATCCCAAGGCCTATGTGAAAGTGTAAATCATTCATGCAAATGGAATACGGCAAAACCTTAAACAGGGGTTGCATTTTTAATGGAAGTCCCTAATAATGCGTACCATTTTCTGCCAAAATGACCCTTAAAAATGGGTATGGGTTTAGACGCTTTGGCCGCACACCCCCGTCCAAACCAAATTTGAGACCCCCCCTGGGCTGGTAACTGCAGCCTCGGGTAGCTAGGCCTATATTTTATATTGCAACTGTCTTTAAATTAATGTGAAATTTGCTCATAATGTATAACACTGGGCATAATCTTTGTTGATAGCCATTTACTCAAATTTGTCATTCTCTACACAGAGAGAGAGAGAGAGAGAGAGAGAGAAGGTAAAGAGAACAGAAACTCTAGAAAGATATAGACAAATAAAAGGGCATATTAAACAAGAGATATGGAGGATGGAGCTAGCTAAGGGGCATGAGGGAAATGAAAGTAGTGTGTACAGTAAATGACTAGTAAATGGGGCAGATCTCCTGAGGGAGGGCTGTAGAATGAAATTACAACTGAAGTACTATAAGATCAAAGCGAGACAGATCAAGTATTTTACTTGCTGCTGTTGAATGATTGTGTTTTGAATACAAACAAAGCAACCTTGTCCCCTTTTGCTACCCTCATCCTATTCTAAACATTCTTTCTTTCTTTCTTTGTAGTGGAAAATGACCAAAGCACTGGTGACCAAACCGAATCTGACTTGTGTAGGCCTATCTATACTACACATTTTTTTTTTAAAGGGACAGATTGGTACACAAGTACCCCATCCCCCTCACCCATTCCCCACATCTTGCAAAATTTGATAACCTTTGTTTTGGATAAGTGGCTTGTCAGAGGCTAATAACACTTCTGAAAAATGTGAGAACCCTTTTTTTTAACATGTATTTTATCATTATATATATTTTTTTCTTAAATCATATAATTTAGCAATATGTACCCCCTGGTCAGAGAATTTTGAATCCGCAAATTATTTTGTTTTGAGTAGACTATGTCATTTTCACTCCATGATTTTGTTTGCTAGTTGTTTGTTTGTTTTATTTTCACTTTTTCACATCAATACAAAGAAACATCATACAAATAAATATAATGAGTAACATGTAAGTTTGACAAAATATGTTTCTAGTTAAAATACAAGCAAAAACAAATTATATTGATTGGTGCCAACTGCCAAACCATCCTGAAAACATAATCTGCATAAAAATAAGAAATAAGGGGGAGAATGGATATCTTATGTATGTTTAGCAAGTTTCTTATAAAGAAAAAAGCAGGAGACCACATGTCATAAGCGTAAATGCTTGATGATGACCGTGGCCTCGGCATGTGAAAAATTATACATTTTAATAAGTTGCTCCTGGTTGAAATCAGAAAAAGTCCAAGAGAAACAGATTGAGACAGTTTGGGAAATAGCAGGAATAAGTACAGTGTAATGGTATATTTAAAGGGATACCGGTAGTTGAGTTTTGTTGCTGAGGGCGCTACACAAAATAATTTTTTGTGAGATGATGAAAAACCGAGTGTCAAATTTGGAAGAATCTATATATTAATACGCAAAATCGCTGCGGGGGGTGCGTAACGGTCTGCCAATGTGAATTTTTTGACATCAAACCCGTCTTTCCTCGGCCCTGCCCGCCTCTGCCGTGGCGCGGGAACGGCGACGCAATTCGAGCGGATGGGATCGGGCATGTCGCGTGCCACGTCGACCCGTGGTCGCCGTCCATGTCGTTATAGAGGTGGTTTCGGGGTCCCGGGAGGACGGGCGGACGAGAGCACGGCCGGCGTCGTCCATGCAAGGAGGCGACGAACCCGCGAGTGAGTCGGCGAGGCGTGCACCCGCCCTCTGCACGTCTAATCAAAGAGATCACACTATCAAGAGACAGTCCAGTCCATGATGTGTTGTAGCAAATATGCACGTCGCAAAGGGTAGGGCCTATCCCGTGTTAGGCATCTTGCTATATGCAGTCTAATCAAAGAGATACCTTATCAAGAGACACTCCACTCACGTCATGTAGCGTAGCACATGCATGATGCGATGGGTTGGGCCTATCCCGTGTGAGGCATCTTGCTATATATACGCAGCAGCCAAACTGACGTCAACGTAATATGTGGTTCTACGCTCACACACGTACACACACAGTCGAGTTAATTCGTGCGACGGTTACAATATATTGGCACAAACAGTCCGATTTTTCGTAAAATCTTTACTTTGAATATATTTGTACAAATTCTGTGGACCATGCCAACATAATCATAGTCCAAGCTTCTGCTTTATTGGTCTTTTCATGAAAACTACATTGAAATCACAACAATAATAACGCAAATAGATTGTAAATGTCGAGACCATATAACTGAAGAGAAGAAAAATTCAGCGAGCTTAGGTAATATCACATGCCTCCGCACGGGCAACTCCCGCGGTGTCAGGCCAGTCACGGCGCTCACACAATGCATTTTAACCTATGCGGTAACTGCAGCACTCTAGCTATACTGTAGTACCTGTATATAGCGTGTATTTAGATCATTCAATGTTTCATGTTTGAGCCGTGCAATTGTTGTTTTCTTTTATTTCTTTTTGAATGTGATGTGAATGTGAGTACGGTACGTACATGCTATTACAGAAGTGTGCAAGGAATGATAGGCCTACAGGTGGAAGCAGGCGCGGATCCAGGGGGCAGGGGCCTTGGTCCCCCTCCCAGCAAAGAAAAAAAGAGAGAGAGAAGGAAAAGAAGGGAAAGAGGAGAGAAAGGGAAAGAAAGAAGAGGAAGAAGAAAAGAAAAGGTGTAAATAAGAAGGAGATGGGGCGCGAAGGGCCTTGCCTCCGGGCTGTTGCCTCCCCCCCACCCCTCATCAACAAAATAAGAGAGAAGGAAGGAAAGGGAAAGAAAAAGGAAAAGAGGAGATAAAGAGAAAGAAAAAAGAGGAAGAAAGGAAAAGAAGGGGATATCAGTTGCAATTTTCTCGCCAACAAGTTGTGAATCGAGGGCCAAAAACCTTGCCTCTCCCCCGCCCGCCAACAAAAGAGAGCTAAAATGGAACAAAAAAGAGTAAGAAGAAAAGAAAAGGGTGAAAAGAAGGGAGATCAGTTGCGATTAATCCCGCCAAAAACGTGTGAATCGGCTCTTGCCTCCCTTCCCCCAGCACTCCTAAAAGAGAGAGAAAGAAGGGAAGGGAAAGAAAAAAAAGAGAAAGAAGAAAGGTAGGGAGATCAGTTGCGATTTTTCCCGCCAACAAGGTGTAGATCGGGGGCTTGTGTACTGACGGGGCTTGGGTGCTTGGGGCCTGCCCCAAATGAAATTTAAACGTGGTTTATTTCTAATTCGATACCGGTGATTTACAAATGTTGCTGAAATGACATAATTTTCCGAGATTTTTAGTACATTATACTTTTGTATGCGTTTGTTGGAAAATGACAAATTCCCAAATTTACAGTCGGGCAAAAAATATACTTATTTAGAGGCCTACATGTCAGGGTCCGCGGAACGGCAGGGCTCGGGGCTCGAGCTCCACCCCCTCCCCACTTTTTGTGGAAAAAGTATATTAAAGAGAAATAGAAAGAAAGAGAGAAAGAAAGAAAAATAGTGACCTGCCAGTGTCACAAAATAATGAGGTATCAAAATATGCTCATCTGACCGTGATTAAATGCCTAAAACCCTGAGCTTCTGGGGCTCCGCCCCTGACCCCACGCCAATGAGTGACCTGCCAGTGCCACAAATAAGGTATCAAATTATACTCATCTGACCGTAATTAAATGCCTAAAACCCTGAACTTCCGGTGGCTCTGCCCCTGGACCCACTCAATGGCCCTAAGGCGGACCCCTGGATGCTTATCTGACGGTAATTTAATGCCTAAAACCCTGAGCTTCTGGGGCTCCGCCCTTGACCCCCGAATCACTAACGTTGAGCGGGGCTTGCATGTAAGAGTGGGGTGATGCGGATGTTTTGTCTGCCCCGCCCCCCCCAAAAAAAAAACAAACCGTTTTTGCTCATTACGTACCAATATTTGGCTCGCATAACTTCAAATTTGGGCCCCCCCCCCCTAAGGAATCCTGGATCCGCGCCTGGGTGGAAGGGATATAAAACAAATATACAATGACTCATTCTCGAACAAGCTAAAACTATTCGCACTCAGGAACATCAATAGTACTGTTCTCCCTCGGGCCGCGATGGCCCTCGGGAGAATATAATACGATTTGATGTTCCTTCGATGCGAATAGTTTTAGCTAGATCCTCGAGTGTCATTTTATATTTGTATATTTGTATATTATTTTCAGTGCATGCATGACAACAATATTCGTATAGATAACGAGAGTGAGGATCCGGAAAGGGATAGTGAAAAAGTAGGAACGAATTTAAGTGACGACAATAATCGTAATTAACGAAAGTAAAAGAAAGTATTAGTCTAAAATATATGCATCAATTTTAATTACAACTTATTGATTTCACTGTTTTCTTCCAATTTTCAAGTTTTATTACATGATACATATTTATAAAAAAAAATTCAAAATGATACATGGGACAGCAAACAAAAGGTTGATATTCTAACGAGTACAATATTAATGAAAAGAAGAAGAAAAATTATAAAATGATAAAAAGAAATTATCTTTTAAAAATATTATTAAACAAAAAAAATATATATATATATATATATAATAATATTGATAATAATAATCGTTTGCACATATCTATTTTCAACCCCCCACCCTCCCTAGAATCCCGTGGATTTCCACGGGCCCTGCTAGTATACAATTTAAATGACAAAATCATCTTTGTTTGATCAAAATTGGTTCAGAGATGGCTGAAATATCCATAAATATAACCATTTGGTATTCAGTAATTTTAAACCAGCCGTTGAAAAACGAGATAGCACCTTATACGTTTTATTCCAGGCTTTCCAGCCAATGCCAATATTGGCTTTATGTTGGCTTTTTCATGTTGGTTATAATATGCACATCCAGCCGGCTGTGTATTGTTATTATTAATTAATTAATTAACGCTCAGCGTATTTTTTGAAAGTGGAGCTGAATTGGTATGATCGTATTCAATCTAAATTCACACATTTTGAGGTCTAAAATTACCTTCAAAGCAATTTTAGGCTCTAAAAGGGCACTAGAAATGTCATAAATAAGAATAAGAGCAATAACCATGCACTCTTAAACAAGAACTGAACTATCCCTTTAACCATAGCAGTTCAGAGGTTGCTAAAGATCCAAATGACTCGGCTTTTCCTCCTCAAATTAGCAACATTTATTTGTATTTTCCCCTCTTTCAAATTTCAAAAATAATTAAAATTACAAAAATATATGAAATTGCCAATACATACATACACAAAAATAGTGATTATATATTCCACACTGTGTTGCCATAAATTTGCCAATGACTAGAGAGTAGAGACTTAAATTGGTATTTTCGATTAAATCTCTCTCAAATCTCAATCATGAACGGCACAAAAACATGTACCGCAACAGAAATGGACTCAAATTTTCCAGCGAGTTTTGCAATTTCTGCTCGTGTACAATTTGTTATTCAGAGCATGCTGAATCAAAAGATAAAACTAAAGCATCACTAAACTAATCAATAAAAAAACTGCTATGGGTTCAAGGTATCAGGGTTTGAAAGTTGAGATACAAGGTTACAATGTATGAGAATTTATCATGGAATCTGTGTGATATATTATGTGATATAAATCATGGACAACCCTTCCTCATGTATGTGTGTACAGTAATAATGAATTACAATGTACACCAGCTGTTCTCTCGGGATATTTGCTCACAGGGCATACAGTGTGTAGATCATTAACTTGCTGTAATTTCTCCAATGAAAGGAAAGCTGCTCAGTCATGAAATCAAGAAATATGATTATTTTTGTCATTTTATGAAGAGAACAAGAGATGAAGTTGTCCTCATATCACATTCTCAATTCACTAATACAAGACTCAATGAACGATCTCAAGTTGAATCTATGACTTATTTTAAATTGGATTTTTTTAGAACTTATCACAAATCTGCCATAGTTTGCATTTTCGTCTGCTTCCTTCTTGCTTTCCTCTTGCTTTCCTCTCAATGTATAGCATGCACAATCACAACTGTACAGTACTCACTGTACTTCCTAATGAGTTACTCTTTGCAATGTTTTTCATATTGTGTTATCATATACGGCACCGAAACACACAATGTAGGGAAAGATATGTTGTTTCTTTGTACAGATGTTACCCAAGTGTGAAAAGACCCATAGATGTGTCAAGATGCAATTCCTTGTTTGTTAGCTGGAAGGATTACGGGAACAGACATAAGAAACCTTGGCTGTTGACTGTTTCTTGGAATGTCTGCCTTGTATGCTAAAGTTCCCAGGCACAATGCACATACTGCCAGAGTAGTTCAGTGTATCTGTGTATATTTTGTGATTATTTTTTTTTCTTCTAAGAAAGAGGTAATGATTGATAACAAATAGAAGAAAATGATGGAAAAGATTAATAATAACAAATCCCATGTACATGTAGGCATAACTTTAGCATAGATAGTAGATACATACAGACTAAAACAATGTCACTGGGAGTGAACCGAAAGACCATATTCACCAGAAATCTCAGTATTTTGTGACAAATGCCTTGTCTAATTATGGACAAGTGTCTACCCCTGCTTTCACACATGGGAAAAATTCTTTAATACTGATTAGTTTAAAGAACTTTAAACTAATCAGCTTTACAAACAGCATCATTCACACACAGAAAATTTCGGTTCGATCGTTTCGAGATTCACTGCTCTTACATGTAAATGCACAGTAGGGCTATTGCGCATTGTGTGTTTACTATCAGGCAGATCGGCGCGCGCTAATTGGCGCCCGGTCTTGGCTCCGCCCAGTTAAGGACGTATATCCGTTCACACACAAAATGTCTTGCCTCTATAGAAACGGACTTCGTATCTACAGCCTGCTCTGACCGGCGTATATAGATCGCGAGTTCGTATCTGTCCGAAGGTCGTATAAACGACCTTCACACGGAAAATTTACTTTATTTAAAGCTGTTCAGTTAAAGGTACTATGTCCCATTTGCAGGCCAAAAATTTGAAAAGGTTAAATTCCAACGGCATTTGAAAGACAATGCTAATTTAGAACTTCCCTAAAAAAAAGGGGCTTGAAAATGTCTTTAAGTGGGAAAATAACGACTATTAGTTGTCGAATCGACTTAGGAGCTATAGAGCCAGTAAGTAATAGTCTGATTTTTCAGACCATTGTACCGAATGGTCGTACGTTTTATGCTGCGCAAAGATTCAATCAGTTTAATTTTGGCCATTACAAGAAGTGGGTTATTGATGTAGACAAATGCTCATGTACCCTTTACAGCTCATTTTATGTATGTTATTACCAAAGAAAAGAAGCCAGTCAGTCACTCAATAGTGTCTGACAGTGAAGTCTAGCAAGTAAACGGGTTTCCTTGCATAATTTGAATATTAGGACACTGCTAACGTTTAAATTTCACAGATAGGACATACATGACATATTCATAATTCCTGCAAAGTTCTACAGAATTTGATGTTGGCTGCAAAAGGGACATAGTATCTGTAAAGAGCTTTAAACTAAACAGCTTTAGATACGATGAATTTTACCCCTGTGTGAAAAGGCTGTAGGCCTACTATTCGTGCAATTTTCTGATTACACCATGATGCCCTCAAGTCACTGAAATTGTTAATTTCTTTAGAACTATGCCCCCTCATCCTATCAAACTCTGTGTAGGCATGGTTATGAGGTCACCTAAGGTGAAAGGTCATTCCTTGTACACTTGCTGCATGCTCCTTGGTTGTTTTCTCACCAGCTAGGTAGGAACCTCACTCCTCAGTCTTAGACCCCGTTCTCACTCACTTCCTAGACTGATCCAGGCTAGATCGATCTAGGCTAGATAGGTCTAACTGTGAGTGTGAATAGACAAGCGGTCAAGGAAGCGATCTTCTGGACCGATCCCAGAAGATCACTTTGGGATGTGGTCTTCTGGAGTCCGGTTCGCTTTGTGCAGTGTACGTGATCATAAATCGTGCCAGGAAGCGATCTTCAACCAGAAGTGAGTGTGTTTTGGCGGAAAGTAATGAAACTTTGAAAGAGGGAAAGAGATTACAGTACAAGACTAAAAACAGAGAATAATATAAGGAAAGATACAGAGAAAATGATAGAATGATAAATACAAAGAATAACATAAGAGAAGTTGATATAAGGAAGAAACAAAGAATAACATACGGAAAGACAGAAAGAGAAAGTGATTGAATGATAAAAACAAAGAATAACATAAGAAAACATGATAGAAGGAAGAAACAAAGGATAGCATAAGGAAAGATAGGAAGAGAAAAGAATAGAATAATAAAAACAATGAATAACATAAGAGAAGGTGATAGAAGGAAAAACAAATAATAACATATGGAATGGTAGGAAGAAAATGATAGAACGATAAAAACAAAGAATTAAATAAGAAAAGGTGAAAGAAGGAAGAAACAAAGAATAACATGAGGAAAGATAGAAAGAAAAATTATAAATGATAACAAACAATAACAAGAGATGATAGAAGAAAAGAAAAATAAGATAAGGAAAGACAGAAAGAGAAAATGATAAAGAAGAGATAATGAAAATATAGAAGAGAAGATGAAAGATAGAAAAACAAAGAATAACATAAGAAAAACAGAAAGAGAAAATGATAGAAGGAAAACAAAGAATAACATGATGAAAGATAGACAAATAAACGAAGAATAACATAAGAAATGAAAGAAGGAAAAGCAAAGACTAACATAAGGAAAGACAGAAAGAGAAAATGATAAATCATAGAAAATTCTAAGATAGAAAAGAAGATGAAAGATGGAAAAACAAAGAATAACATAAGAAAAACAGAAAAAGAAAATGATAAGAGTGATAAAAAATAACAAAATATAGCAGAAGATGACCCGCTGACCTTTGCTACTCCGGTAACAGGAGTGGTCTAGCTCGTTTGCGTTATACCATAGCAACAAGAGCGGTCTAGCTCGTGAGTGTGAACATAAACGAAGCGTACCTCTGGAGTGATCCAGTGGATCTGTCTAGCCTAGATCGGTCTAGGAAGTGAGTGAGAATGGGGTCTTATTTCCAAGCCCCTTTTCGCTCTATAGGTTCCAAACTGCCAATGAATCAATTGTCTCTTCAGAGACAGAAAGGTGTTAACTGTGTCTTCAAATATTATTAATACCCTTCTGGCTCTAAACGGACAACATATTGGATGGCAATTTTACTCTGATATCAGTTATCACACATAATCAAAAATGTGTTATTAGATGATAGAGTCGATATACCATTCCACATTTATTCTTTTGCAGTTTGGAACCCTAAAGAATAAAATGAGGCAGGAAAAAGAAGACTGATTATCAGTCAAGGCAGATGGTCATTAGCCTTTACTGCACAAATTGAATCAGAATTTTGGTCAAATCATCTTTCCTACATGTAGTGGAATGAAAATTCATGATCTTCCCATGTTTTGAGTAAAAGTAAAATTCAGAACCCCTCTGAATAGCATGGACTGGCTTTGCCACCATGGTTTTTTGGCAATTGAATGATGGTTATAAATTCCTTTGACATTTTGGCCTAATAGAGTTAATGGTAGACCCGTAGGTCCATGTGACTTGTGTAGAGAGGTTTGAAAACAGGTTAATAGTAATACTACTTGTTTATAAATATAATAGGCCTATCTCAAATGGAATCTTTGATATTTGAAAAATTATCAAGAAAATCTGTTAGTATTTCAATCATCCGAATATTTATAGATAGAGTACTGAACTGCAATTCATTTTTTTGTCACTAATTTAATTTGTTTCAAAAGTTGAAACCCGGAGCAAGATAGCATTTGTTTCAGTGTTAATGTTGTAACTTTATTGTACTGAGAATTAGTGTAATCAATGCAGAGTCAATGCAATATAATAAACCACTATACAATAAACTTAATATTAATATTAAATATGACATATTGCTTGATAACTGGACAGAGTGATTCTTCATACCATAAATGGTTTGTTGTTGAAGACTAGCCCTGGCTGGAGACCCTGTATGTTTTGTGCTATACCAAACCAAAGGTCCTGGGATTTTTTTCTTCTCTTTGACCTCTCTATTATTGTGTAGCACCTGCCTGTTATAGGCCTAGCAAGGGGCCCTGTGGCGTGCCTCTACAGTCATGGGAATGGTATTTACAAAAGAGCGGGCATAATGTGCCCTAGGCAATTCATACCCATTATCAATGAATTTGAATGTGAAGAAGTGAGCTATGACATTTGGATAGTGAATTTGTGACGTTTGAGTTGGAAATAGACTACACAAATGGCTTTGCCTTTGAGTGAATAAAAGGGTTAGAATTTTCTCTCAGTCCTACCCCCTTATAGATTAGAAGAACAAATTAAATGTTGAGGTTGAACTTGAAGTATGAAGAATAGTAGAATATTACAGAGGAAGAACTATGGAAAAGTGCAGGTCTACATTGACTTCATCTGTTCATTTAGTCATGTAGTTATAATTCTTTTGTGTTACAAAAGACTAACAAACAAGAAGAAGATTGAGGCCTATATGAATACTCCTACCACCACCACCACCACCACCACCACTACCACCACCACCACCACCACTACCACTACCACCACCACTAACACCACCACCACCACCACTACCAACCCAATCACCACCATCACTACCACCCAAATCACCACAACCACCAACTCCAACACCACCACCACCAACCACCATCACCACACCACCACCACCATTACCTCCACCACGACCACCCCACCACTACCACCACCACCACCATTATCACCACCACCATCACTACACTACCACCATCACCACACCACCATCACCACACCACCACCACCATTACCTCCACCACGACCACCCCACCACTACCACCACCACTTCCATTATCACCACCACCATCACTACACTACCACCATCACCACACCACCACCATCACCTCCACCACAACCACCAACATCACCACTACCACCTCCATATCTACCTCCACCACGACCACCCCACCACCACCACCACCACAACCATTATCATCTTCACCACCACTACCACTACAAACATCGTCAAAACTACTACAATATGTATACCACTTTTTCTATTACTATTACTACGCTATCGCTACCGCTTAAGTAGTATGAATTTTTTCCCCCGGAGCTTAGCTAGGAGTTCTGAAGAAAAGGAGAGATTTCTTCTGAGGCATTTCAATTTTTCATAGAGCTATTTATAGCCCTCTGTAGTCTGTACTCAGCTCTTTTTTTTCCACTGATTACTAACACAACACTTAATTTCTTGTTTCTAATCTAAATCCTACATTCATATGTTTGAAGGAACAAATAACACTTGAAGCTGTTTAATGTAGAATTTCAGATAAAATTGAATAGTAATTACATGTAGTTTGGATTTGGAAATTGTCAACAATATTATTATTGTAGGCAGGCATATTTTCTTTGTGGGAGACCTAAATTTAGCATTATAATGTAGGCCTACGTATACAATAGCTCTATTCCGTGTGCTGATCAAAAAATAATTAATTCAGTACGTTTCTTAAAATTTGAAGCAATTTGTAGCCTGTGCAGTCATTTTTTTAACTTTATCATTAAATATTCAATATACTTGACAGTAAAAGATGTAGGGCCTATGCAGATAAGGGTTACTGAAAGGAGTCTAATAAATAGAGGCATACATGCAAATGAGTTTATCACATACCTGAGTAACTGGGACCACTTAGAGCAAATGAAAGAGAGTATTTTGTCTGGATGGGAAAAGCTCACCGCCGATGACGACACATAATCGGTTTATAGGATTTTAGTTAGGAGGATATCTCAGAGACATGTGATTTGATATCAATTTAGAAAAGTAGTCCAGACATTGATTATCATAGGAATCTGTGAAAGGATATACTCTTCTGTTCTTATATACCGGTAGTGTATATTCCTCAAGCAGTCTAGGCTTATATTTTCATTCTATTTTGGGTAATTAAGTTTTCTTTAATAATAGACTACTTACTGTGTAAAACTTCATGTTTAATGTACATGTACGTGAAACTTGGCAAAACATTTTTTGTCAAAATATTACTTGAAAGCTGTATATATTTATCCTCTCACCCAAGGCAACTGTATACATGTACATGTATGCAGTGAGCTGGTTGGTATACATTATGTTTTTAGCTGAGTTATCAAGTGATTTATTTAATAAGATATATAAAATATTTTCCATCTTGACTATTGAAGATATGTGCATGATGTACTTTCCACATCTTCTACTTGCACATATACTTGTACACTGTATGTAATCATAGCATAGTAATGCTATGCACCCTTATTTGCAGTCTGTTGGTAGACCTAATCTAATAAAACTACTGAAAATTAAATTTGGAATTGATTAAAATTTCAAAAAGTGTGTGGGACGGTGGGACCTAATAACCCAAGCCAAGGTGGGGTGAGGAAACATTTTCTAGATATTGCATTTAGTCCATGATCGAAAAATCTTTAATTTTGCTCAACAAAAGGATAGCAGAATGTATAAGCATAAGTAGAAGTACAATTGATATTATTGTCTAGCAAAAGGCATGACCTTTTCATCCATGCAGTATATTCCCAATCTCTTTAAGTACGTCCTCGCTTGGTTTACCCCCATTCATATATTGCATCAGAGCATGGTAGAGGTAGACAATTATGTTTGATTTTTTTGTGCTGAACTGGATATAGCCTTCCTATCCTTTCATACTGGGTCTTTTGTTGTTCGTCAACAGACCAAAGAGTGCAGATGTGATTGTGTACACAAACTAAGGTGCCATCAATGGCCTCTTGAAAGAACTTGGTGTTTTCACTTATTTTGGTTGTCTTCTGTATGGTCTAAGTGTGGAAACTCACTTCCTGTGTTTGTCATTGAACACACCTTGTACCGGCTTGCTGGTGATCAGGTTTCTGTTAATACAGGTTGGTTTTTAATATATACAGTGTATATTGAATTATTTTACTTTCTTTGCTTGTTCTTTTCTTTGACATCATGGACATAGCGACATGTCAAGGTACTGATAAGTTCTGACAACTACAAATGGACTACAAAATCATTTGCATAATATGTTTTCTGGAATAATGAAGCAAAAGTGACAGGATACAATAATGTAGTCAGACATAAATGGTAATATTGTGGTACTGTTTTAAAAATCATTTCTATGGATGCATTGAATCATTTGGTTGCAAGGTAAATCATGTTTAATATACCACTATATTGGGGCACTGCTTTGTTTTCCACCTAAACAAGATACTTCTAGAATATGGTCATTTACATGCATGATAAAGCTAAAAATGTCTTCTGTGCATTTTGACAAGAGCACCAAGTACACTTTTCGTAGGGCTGTTCTGCAGAAGAGAGAGAGAGAGAGAGAGAGAGAGAGAGAGAGAGAGAGAGAGAGAGAGAGATTAATAATTCTTTTAATGCGTAATTATACTGTAGGAATATCAAAGAAAACCTATTGATATCTCAAAACTCATTTTAAGGTCAAAAGCTAGCTGTTGCATCATCCATACTTCCATTTGAATTTGTTCAATATTAGATTATTATGATGTACACTGTAGGTTATTTATTTACAATCGAGTCCTTTGAACTTTTTTTTTTTGGGGGATACTTGGGCTACTTTCATCTGAAAAATCTTCAGGCTTCAATTCAGGCCTGCTATATTGTATTTCAGTTGCTTTGGGGCACAGTTGCCCCAAGCCTGTATGTACCTGTATTCAAGAAATGATTGCCGACTGCTGGAATGAGCGAGACTAGTGCAGTGGGTGGAAGTAATTCAGTGTGCATTAATCATCCAGCCATCCAGCCAGCCAGCCAGCCAGATTCATTCTCTGGGCCGGGAGGACCTTGTCTGTGGTGGTAGGTGCCTGATGTGATTGCTTCCACCCACCCCCTCTCGAGCTCTCTCACCTATCGCTATAATCTATTGTACCTGCTTGACTGTACAGTCGTGCCTGATGCCATTATAATTTGGAATACTGGCCCAGTATCTTGTGAGGAACGGAGAGCAGTTGTTATTGCATGGTATGGCTCTGATATGATTTGGGAATACGTCTAACATATAACTGTGGTGAGATTGTATTCAGAGCCTCTCTTAGAGTTGGATTTGTTCTAAAAACTTGTGAAAACTTTATCTTGTTATACCGGTAGTTCTTAATACAGCATGAATTTATTGAAGAGGCATTTCCCATTTAACCTTTGCTCATTGTTGCTGCTGATGTGTTCAATTTGCTTTTGAACAGTTGGTAAACTATATTTGAGCTTGTTGCTTGTTTTAACTTGAAATGTGGAAGATAAACCATCAAAAATGAAATAGTTTTGAACTAGAAGCATTTGAATAATTTCTGATTTTGAAGTAAAAACTTTGGCACATTGCATTATTGGCATTAGCTGGTGGATTTGACATCAACTTTTCTCCCTTTCTTTTCTCTCACACACAGTGAATACATCTGCCCTGCATGCTTACCTTGAGTAGCGAGTCGGACTCTAATAATAGGAAATATTTCTGGTGCGTTGATTTCTTGATGGACATGTGAACTTTTTTTAATTCAAGTCCAAGGCTGCTAGCTGTTCTTTGATTCAGCATGGTGAGTACAATACCATTGAATTCTGTCTATGGGCTACTGTATTTGTATACTAAATTTATACATTGATTGGTTTATGTAAGTTAATAAGATGGAAATATTCTTTCTGTCTATTTTCAAAACATAAATTCTCAGCAGGAAATCATTATTCTTATTTGATTGTATTGTAAATATGTTATGCCTTGTTAATAGCATTTGAGATTATTGATGTTTTACATTGTTTGTAGCTTCCATTGTTATACAAGCATGTTGATTAAAAGATTGAATTGTTTATTTCTCTTGATTTTTTTGTTTGGGTACAACATTGGAAGGCTTTCACAAATTATTCTACTTTTTGAAAAAAGTCTTTAATATTTGGAGCAAGTACAGGTTTTTTCAGGTCTTATGATCAATGTGAACTATCCAATAGGCCATTTTCGTAATGTAACCAAATTTAATGCATAAATCTTTGTGAAGTGCCTCAATACAAATTATTTAATTCACCTGATAAGAATAATAGTATTGCAATAGACAGAATCCAAAATGCATACATTAGTTGTTGCCAGGTAGGATTATGACTTGACCTACCTAGCAACACTTAATATATACAGTTTGCATTCTGACTATGGAAATACTATTATTCTTATCAGGTGAATGAAATAATTTGTATTGAGGCACTTCACAAAGACTTATGTATTAAATTTGGTTACATTACGAAAATGGCCTATTCAGAACAGATCTGTTTATTCTATTCAGTGGATCGATTCAGAATGTTACAGAACTAACAATAGCGAAAAAGTAAAAGACCTTTTTAACAGTCCTTGTTGCTACATAAGAATATTTTATACGCAAACAGGTATTTATAAATTTTGCCACTTGTTGTAGGCCTACATGTTTCATTGCAAGCTAGCTAGCTACATGCATGTAAACCTACTTTGTGTTTTGCTTTTGATTAGCAGTTCCATAAACACATATGGTCATGCAGTTGCATGTTGTAGTATTACCGGTATGCAGGTACAGTGAAACCTGTATATAAAGACCACTCAAGGGTGACAAGAAAAGTGGTCTCTAAAGGCTGGTGGTTTTATGTACAGGTTCCTTTAATACATGTTTCTATGAAAAAAGATCGTCAAAGGGAACAACAAAAATGTGGTCTTTATATGCAGATGGTCGTGATCGGTGTAGCAGGTTTCACTGTAGTTAATTCAGAATCAGTACTCTGCATATTAGGCCTACATGTGATGTACATGTGTCAGCCGTTTGAAAACAATATTTGCCATGACATTTCCGCTAATCTTTAAATTCTCTGGGAAAATTTAGGCAAAATATTTGTTTTGCTGTCCTCCAGCAGTCATGATAGAATGCGAGTGATGTTTCAAACAGGTGTCACATTAGTAACTCAGAAGGCACACATTCGGACAGCAGGTTTGTTGATTCCCATCATTCATGGACTATGCTGACTTGGAAATGAGGATACTGAGGAGAAAAATGTGCTTTAGTAAAGATATGAAGTAAAATATTAATTTTTCAGCAGACGAGACCTACACAAGACTGACAAAAGACTGACCCCCAAAAATCACATGACCAAGAGTTGGTTGTTTTGGAATATGTTTGGCGATGCAATTTAGGAATTAAAACCAATAACAAACAGAGAATTCATGTACTGTAAAATGGTGTGATCTTTAGATAAAGACATTGCTGCTTACATCTCATATCATGGGAATTAGTAATGGCCATGAAAGTTAATTATATTACTGAACCCTAAAATCCCTTTCCCTGAAAAGATTAAGGTATTCAGTGCTCTTCATAATCAGGTGACTTTCACTTTGAAGGATTAGAGATAATTATATTGAATTAGATTACCAGTAACTCCGCTAGGTAGATGTACGATTTTGTCTGAGAACTTTCCATTTTCTTTTACATGCAGACATAATGCAGGCTCAACACTCACAGGGGTACAGTGTGAATGAACTCCAAAATTTCAAACTTTAAAGACAAGGTTGAGTTCTGTGAAGAGGTGAAAAATAATTTGTGAGCGTTATCATTGTATTATGCAAGTGTGGAAGAACATCAGAGAAAAAATGTTCCCTGAAAAGCATGGCTCTTCAAATGCTTTAATATTCTAAATATGGCATGTAACATCATAAAAAGCAGGACAGATTTTTGTGCCACATGTTCGTGTTGTCCCATATACATCTTTCTGTGTACAGTGCTTGTAACTTTACCAAGATTAGGCCAAATTTATTATCATTTTGATGATTCCAGAACTTTGCAGTACACATACACACCAATACTTACAGGATATGCTAGATGATCAACCTTTTCTGATCGATTCCACAACGTTTCTTTCACAATGCAATCGCATGACCAGAACTCAACTTTATCTTTAAATAGGAGCCCTTTACACAAGAACCTTAAAAATACCGGTATTAAAATCCATACCCTTTTGAAATAAGTTAGTGTGGACTCTGTGGAGCCTGCATAATGAAGGCCTGTTCTTTCTAGAGACTGGTTTTACCTTTTTGCAATGAAGATCCCAGTATCCATAATAACTTTTTTTTCCTACCTGTCTCACGTCTGATTATCATGTGTTCAATCTTCACCTTCGTATCTATCACTCAGCATTGTCATCAACATGGCTATTTGAGGGAGGGGATGGGAATTGCTTCATAAACATGCTATCAATCGATTCAGAATCTCCTCACAAACCTTTTCCTTTAACTCTGCAAATATTTTCTGAAGTGACTCACAAATCTTCAAGTCCAATGGGTCAACTACATTGTAACCCAGGGTGCTGGGAAAAGTTGTTTTTGAGTATTGTTGTGTGGGGATGGAGGTACGTACTGCCATCCCACGCAGAGCTACAAGCTGGTTCTGGCGAAGGCCACATTATCAGCTGACAGAGCAGTCTGACTGAATTTCTTTAAATGCTCTTTGTTCTGCACAATTGTTTTGATTCTCGGCTGGTATTACATAGTTATGTTTGATACTTTTGCCCTTATTGTATTCTAAATATATCGATGGTTAGCAAATGATATGTTTGTGAATGTACATGTATAGACATTAAAGAAGTTTTAATGTTTGTATTATTTGTTGAAGTTATTGTTAAATGTTAATCCCCTCATGTTTTGTGCTGAGATCAGAGATGCTTATGTCCAGACAGCCCCCTCCCACCAAAGCCCTTTTTTCGGGGGTATTCACAGTCTATTGTACACTGAGCAGTGTTGTCAAAATCAACCTGTAAATCCTACGATTTGGATGAATTAGTTAGAAAATGGATGTAAATACATGTAGCCTGTAAAAAATATTACAAAATCAATTTGATAGCTTTCGAAAGCTTTCGAAATTAGCTTATCAGAATTAACCTTGATATATGAAAATGCCTTTCTTGTGAAATTATTGTAAACTTGTTCTGCATACAGTGGATTTATACCCTTCTAATAGAATTGTATACCGGTATCTCATGTATGCATACATACATGTAGATGCCATTTTGTTTAAAGTTTAAATGGATGCAAGCTCAAGCATTCATAAATTTTCCATTTTTATCACTTTCCTCAAACTTTCACTAATCAATTTTTCTAATGTTTCCCCTTTGATTAAAACCAATTTGATATCAGAGTAGAAAACTTTCACACAGAAATCTCTATTGTTTTTCTATATAGGATCCAGAAAGAGCTTTTTTTAACAAAACTTTTTATTCTTCAAACTGACTGCAGCCATGTTAACGTGATGGCAATTCAAAGTGTCATCTATAGTCTAGAGACACATGGAAACATTGTTCCATGTTGTCAAAGATTTTATAGTGCTCTTCAATCTGGTTAATTTACCAGATGTTTATAAGTGAGAAAACATACATATATATTGATGTGAATTTGGTTTATTGTGAATTTATGTAGTCTTCCCGATACCTAAAAGCCTGTCTTCATCAGCTCGAGATTGCCAAATAGCCCGCTATATCTGATCCTGGATATTAGCCTGATCATGAAATAGCGGGCTATTTGGCAGGTGAAGATGCAAATAGCGGGCTATTTGCTTGGGAAATCATCTCAAGATATCTTGGGCTAGTTTGCAAAATATCCCGCTATTTGTCCGGTGCGTCTTCACCAGCCCGAAGACTCGCACTATGCGCGAACGCTGAGCAAAATATCTTGAGCTAATTTCTCGAGCTCGAGTTTCGAGCTGATGAAGGCGCGATTTGTAACTTCTGGCTTATTTCCCAAATCAGAAATAGCGGGCTATTTGGCAATCTCGAGCTGATGAAGACATACCTTAAGAGAATTTCTGAGGTAACTATCAGTTCTAATTATTTGTTTAAAAGATGTCCTGGAGGCCAGGACTATTATGTCTTTTAATAACTTCTGCCTATAGATACAAATCAATTCTGTTCAATCCAAACCCAAAATGTATTCTACATGTTGGCCTAGTAGCTTACACGTTCGCCAGTTATGGACACCTTTGGCAGATAAAGGGGGTACATGAGGTATTTGCTGTGATATCCAACTCCTATAGATTTCATAAGCATAAAGGTTTGGACCTTTAAAGGTGTGCACCCGCTTTATTTCACCATTCCCACTCTGACGCTGATGTACATGGCACGTCATATCATGTTCTTTAATTGTGTTATACCGGTAGATTTATTGTACATCTTGCACTTTCCTTTGAAATACTAGCTCTAGGGGAAAACAAAAAACATCATTTTTCAATCCTGTCGTTGAAATGGAGCATCTATGAATGTAATACCTTGGGGGTGTTTCACAAAGACTAAGATCGACTTTAAGTTGGACTTAAGTATAACAGGCCGTTCGTGCCATTGTTTTCTCTCATCATTTACTGGCATTGGTCTCTCACGGGACGTACAAATCATGGTAAAAAATCTACAAATCTTACCTATTTTGATAATTCATTATTGAAGGAAAAAATATTATCTAAAGATCATAATGGTGAGAGCAAACAATGGCACGAACGGCCTGTTATACTTAAGTCCAACTTAAAGTCGATCTTAGTCTTTGTGAAACACCCCCCTTGTCTCGTTATGTTAACATGAAGTCACAAAGAGGTTTAGGGTTGTGTGAAAAGTCACTGTGAAAGTAGACATCACATATACTGGATACATGTAAGTTCACACACTGTAATATTGTCATAAATGTGAAACCCAAAACTGTGAAAACAATGGCACATGTACTTAGTTACAGGTAGTGGTTACACTTACAGGCATCCTGTTATGAGCGTGAAAATGCAAAGAATGGGTCTGAAAATAGAAAACACTTGCCGCAAAACCCATCCTGTGAGAATTTTTTCAAGTTGCTGGTCCTCTTTTTTTGTATCAGTTATGTCATGATGCAGGAATGGTAAGCGAACAACCCCCCACCACCACTCTTTCATTCCTGAATGCAGTCTTGGAATGATGACTCAGGCATGGATAGATGCCATATCAAATATTAAACCAATATGATATAACAGACAAGATTGGAAGAAGAACATATGCCTGCATTTTAAAGGAGGCGAAATAGATAAGGCCTACTTAAAAGTTAGGTTTTAGAACGTATTATTATTTCATAATATAAATGTTTTGATAGAGAGTCTCTGTAAAAGAAAATTAAAGAAAGAAAGACCTATGAATTTATGTTATTTCCACACAAAAAAAAGTTTTTGTCCTAATTAGAGAGTAGGACTATTGAATTGAATTAATCCACCCCAAAATATAGATTTGATTTCCATTGGTGCAATTAAAACAAAAACATTGGTTTCAATTTCATTTTATCTTTTTGCACCTCTTGTGCACATGTTCAGTAGCAGTGAAGCAGGAGTAATCCAATAATTCAGATAATCTATTTAGACCCCTAGAGTAATCAAATATTGGCTATAGAGGAAGTCCAATATTATGAACAGACTGATACACAAGAGTGCAATCTCTCAGACTACCCGCCCAGACTCTCCGCCCAGACTCTCCCCCTTCCTCGGCTCCTTTCTCGGCTCCTTTCTCTATACATTATTTTCCTTTTTTATTGAAGATTTAAATGTCATTCTGAGAGCTATTTTTATAGAGTGTGACAGGGCAAATTTTAAAGTAGCATTTAGAACCCATTATCCAACATGGTTTTATATGAGGCGTTGTTTCATGTATCGGTAGGGTTCTGGGTTTTTACCTTGAGGCAAATTGCTTAGAGCCACCATCAATTTTCATACTGATCTCCATTGGCGCTATGGGTGTTGGATTCTTTTTACCAGCTCCTTACCCTTTTGTCAAATACCCTAATAGATCATCGTGATATTATCTGCTGAAAGCACCCATATACTTTTACTCATGAACATCATTCTGGCTCTCATTAGATGATTTAGTACCTGAGGCTGAGCAGTTTTTCACCTTTATTCCATTTACTTCCCATTCTTTGCCTTTCTTTGCCTTTCTTTAATTTCCTTTATGTCTCCATTTTCTTTTTCACTTTCACTACCGTATATGAGCAAGACAGATAAAGATGAAGGAAACAGGAAATAGAATTATTAGTTCCTTCAATTGCAGGAAAATCCCACCCAGTGTATTGTTGACCTCTGTCTTCATGTGTCATCAATAGATTTACCCTTGTTTTAATCAAGTCTCTTTTCTTCTAGAAAATGAGGACAGTGTCTCCCAACCTCCAAGGTTCTTGCGAACAGGTTTTTACAAGATGGATATCTGTTTGGTGACTCAAATACTTTCCCCCTGTCCACACACAACATTTTCCGTGATTAGGCGTGATTAGTTACACCGTTTCGCGATAGTTATACCGTTTCGCGATAGTTATATGATGAAATTGTGTGTGTGGACGCTTACTAACGATACGTCGTATAACGACGTCGTATAACGAAACGCAGGTTTGGGCATCGTTCGAACTAGAATTCAATAACTAATCACGCCTAATCACGCTTAATCACGGAAATTTTGTGTGTGAACGGAACTAATCTAACTGGGCGGGGCTTAACGTCGGATCGCACGCGAAAGGAGACCTGACCTCTCATTTCCGCTTCCATTTCATGACCGCAGTAGCAAACTGCGCACCTATACGACATTTCGCTGTAGAGTTTTGGGATTACTTTCTTGTGTGTGTGGACACCCTGGAATTTCTACGATGATTCTTTATACAACGTTTCTTGTGTGTGGACACCCTGGAATTTATACGATGATTCTTTATACGACGTATCGTTATAGAGTTTCGGGATAAATTGTTTTGTGTGTGGACACGCTGATTGTGTCCTCATCTTGAAATTCAGTATTTTCTTTCCTCTTGAGTTTCAAAATGGTGATGAAAGGATATTTTTGAGGAAAATTATCTGCTTTGGAGCAAGGTTGAGTCTGTGATGTACTCAGCTTGAGACTACATTTATGGGTTCGACTCCAGCAATGATTTCCGGCTATAGTGTGAAATTGGAGGAAATTCAGGATAATTGAAATAAAGAAAGAGAAACCACAAGAGAAGATCATGTGTTCATTGTTAACATTGTCAATAACTGTTTCCTGTCTTGCCTAGATGATGACAAGTGGTAGAAATCATCAGGAAATTATTATAAGCACATCTTAATTGAGGTAATTTGGAGTTCATTTAGCAGAGTTACTTTCATTTCTTTTTGTTCCTCTTGGGTACATTGATATTCTAGATCTCAGACAGCGAATCACCAAAGTTGATTGATAATAAAAAGCTGATATCCCGTTTTTATGTTTGATTTTTCTTAAAAAACCACTGCAATATTTACAGTTGTAGGCTTCATTTTGAAGTTGCTGTTGCCAAACCCAAGATTTACTCATCTTCTGTCCTCATTGATGTAATGTATTCGTCTTATTATGAACTGTTTGGTCAGTGATTATAAGCTTACAATACATACATGTATATGATCAATTCAATCAAAGAGAAAATGGTTTTCATACAGAATACACAGAGTATTTTTTCTTGACCAATCTTTTTAAACTGGCAATGGTCTTTATATACAAATTTTGAAATGGCTGTGGTTTGAGGCTAAAGATAAACAGAAAAGTGAAAGAATTTTGTTGAAGCCCTGTTCGTGATTACTGGGAATACTTGTGGTGTGGCATCACATGAGAGAGAGATAGGTCAGACAGAGATCATGTAGGTTGCTGTCAATGTCAAGTTATTATCTGTTGCCAGTCTGCTTGCTCATTGGCCTAACACAGTACCTGAATATGTTCCTTTGTTATGATTATTTTTATTCACAAGAACAATACCTTTATGAGATGAGATTAGATGGCTTTTGTGTCTAGATATTGACCAAAATGGTAAATTGTCCTGCCATTTTGTAAGCCCTATAAAGATTTGAAGATGTCTTGATCAGTTATGGATTTTAAAGAATGTACATGTGAATGTTGCTAAGCTGGTAATGGGATATGGGTCAGGGAAGGGAGAAAGGGGAGGGTGATGTGGTAGGTGGTAGGTGGTGGGGGAGTGGAGATGAGGGATGGGGATAGAGGGAAGGGAAGGGATTTTATGATGCACTGTCCACTTTTACATATTGAATGGCATTAGTCAATAGCTTCTTTGGTATTTTTACCATACTCAAAGGTTCAATTTGAAGAAGAAAAATCTTGTTTCATTAACTAGGCCTACAAATAAATTTGTATAAAATTGTACTCAAACTTCAAAGAAATGGTATTGTTACATTACGATAAAGTAATTTACGTTATACTAAAATGTAATGATGAATATGATAGAGATACCACTACCAACAGTCCTACATTGCAGCTTGCCTGCATATGTATGCATTTTATCAAAAGTTTGAGACTGCTGGGAAAAAGTGAGGCATGGCAAACAAATCAAAATACTTGTAAACATGCCCTATAGACTGTTCTCTGCCAAGTATGGCAAAATAGATATTGTCCATGGGAAAATGCCACTGTCATTCTAGCTTTGTTGCTTTGGTTGGTTTTGACAGGGTGGATAAAAGGTCAGCATGCTTGTACTGGGACTTAGTAAAATGAAAATACTATTTTGTTGCTATTTCTACCATTTTAAAATGGATATTCTTTCCCCATTTTTTTTTTTTTTTTTTTGGGGTATTTTGGGGTAGTTATCAGGAAAATGAACCCTTGATTTTGGAACATGGGGTTCAGCTCAGACCCAGAGCTTGATAAACAAATCCTAAATAATTATGTTGTCCTATATCTACAACCCATCTGAACCCTCGGTAAGTCTTGGATCCCGTTCTCATTCACTTCGTTGGAGCGGTCTAACTAAGACCCGTTCCTCAGGAGCGGTTCTTAGGTGAGTGAGAACAGTCAAAGTGGTCCAAGAAGTGGACTTCTGGACCGCTCCAGAAGACCACCTCGGGAGGTGGTCTTGAGGAACGGGTCTTATTAAGAGCGGTTTGGAGCGCTCTAACGTGCGAGTGTGAACGGAAGCGTACTTTGAACGGAAGTGAGCTAGTGACGTTCCGCGAAACATGTAGTACGGTACATACGCTTAGTATTCGCGAAAAATTTACCCGCAGACTTGAGCTGCCATAGCAACAAGACCACTTTGACTCGTGGAGCGGTTTGAGCCATAAAAAACTGCTTGGAGTGTGAACCCTCGCAAACCGTTCCTCAAGACCCGTTCCTCTGGAGCGGTCTAACTAAGACCACTTTCAAAGTGAGTGAGAACGGGGTCTTGGATATTTTACATTGTGCTGTTTATGTAAACTTTCACTCTTTAAAAAAAAAAATCCAATATTAGATACCTGTACCATAGAGCAGCCATTATTGTTTTAATTTGCTTTCCAATTAAAACCGTAGTTTGAAAGGATACCTTGTTATAAGCTGTTCTAAGATAGATTTGCTCATAAAGCAATTTTTGGTATGCAAAGAAACTGGTGTGTTCACATCAAGATAGATTTTGATTTTGGTGTGACACGGGGCTACATGTAGGTCTGAAGCAAATAAAGATGTCTGAAGAGGCTAAGTGCTCAATCAGTATGCTCAAATCCTCAAAGTTTGCCATGGCCTGCGGCCTCTTGCAAACCCATGAGTGTAAATGGAATGTAATTTGATTTACATGAATCCTCAAATGTACTCGCGATTATGGTGGAGGCATCTGCAAATTGGCAGCCAGACATAGGAAAAATACAACACACAGTGACACATTGTGTGCTCCTTCTCTTTATTTCATTTTGTCCTGAACCCCATTAAGTATTCTTTGAGATGTAGGAAGACAGATCACTTCAGTTCAAAAGTACATTTACTTCTTGCCAAGTTCATGTGACTCATCTCCTTCAGCCTAGCAGAATCCAACGATGGACCTACTATGTAGTAGATCCATGATCCAACTTATCCACTTCTGCGTAATCAAGGATCTTATAATCTTGTTGACTCTCTTTGTCTGCATCCACTCCTCTAGCTCTATTGGGGGTGGGGTGGGGCAGGATTTAGGGCTAGGGACAGATGGATAGGAATATGAAGTGAGATAGAAAGAGATGGGCGATGGAAGGGATGGAGGGAGGAGAGTGAGAGATTATGAATATTGTGAAGAGAAATGATGTAGATACATCTATATGAATATTAAAATCTGATAAATTTGATAATGTGACATCATGACATGTGAATTTGTTATATTTAAATAAGTCATCTTGATTATGAATTTCGATTGTAAATTCCAGGTTAAAATCAGTCGTTGAGTTTTCTTGCTGGAGATTCTAGAATGGGAACTGTGTCATCATTCAGATATTGTAGTCATGAATAGAAAAAATTGTGTGTAATCTGGGCATCTTCTTGCTAAAAAATAAGAATACCGGTAATATGGTACCGGTAGTACTTTCCCAAATTTTGTTACAGTTGCTCAGAAGAATTCAAGAATCTACATGGTACATGTATATATGAATAAAGTCAAGCTGAAAATTAGAAATCAGTTATACTAGTTTTTGTTCTGTAGGTTGTTGCCATGGCATGAAGTTATCCACTCATTTCCTTTTTGCAAAATTTCATATTTTTCCATCCCCAAGTTCCCTCCATATGACGAATCTGGTCCTTTATACTTTTTGCTAGTTTCTTATTGTTACAGCGAACTATCAACATAGTATGTACCATTGAAAGTCTCTCTTACAGGCAGAGTAGTTTGTTAACTTTTAGACTCCTAAATCTTTCAAAACATTTAATCTACTTTGCATTCAATGCCAGCTATAGGTGTAAGCTACTTCTCATTCAATTCCATTAGCTTGCAGCCCTATTTGTAGTTTGTGCGTATGTGGACGCTCAACAACAAGAGCCTTTTGAACTATTGTCCTCAGCATATATTGCAGCATTTCCATTTTAATAGTACAGGCATGTAGAGTGAGTCTTCACACTGTTATGTTTTCTTCAACTGTTCTCTTTTAACAAACCACTATCTGAGTTGAAAAAATAAAACATCTTTGTTGAAAAATCCAATCATATTCACTGCCTCAATGTAAATCAGATGTATGAGAGATGATTTGATATATGATTTGATATATGATTTGATATATCACCAGACTGAGGTGACAGATTTATTTCTTTGAGAATGAAACAAGGACATGCTCATGACTGGAGAATAGACTACAGTAGTTCAGCTCTGAAGAAAAGAACTGGAAAGATTTTATTGTGAGACGGGGCATCAACGAGTCTGGGGTGAAGTGATCAATGGGAACTACTCCCAATAAAAATGGGACGACATTTCCAGTACACTTGTTATTATCAGCAGCTGATGGATTGCACTCCTCCGTTACTGTGAAATCAGTGTTGTTGCCTGTCATCAAAATCAGACATGCATGCCGAATTTGTTCATAAGGTGCTCTAGTCTGGATACATTTGTCTGTTTGGTAAGTTAGACTGGGACTATTGAAGAAGTTTCTTTTCTACTTTGTTATTCATATACCCCACTCTATCAATCTACATGTCATGAAGTCTCTACGTACATCTTCCCATTTTAGGCCCACTTTCTACCGAATAATTATAAAGAATCTATCTCCAATTATTCTTTCAACTCCAACTTTCTAGATATATTAACAAGTTTTTTGTTGACATGTACATGCAACCATTATGATTCAGTTTTGTATCTTTAAGAAAATGTTAAACTAATTGGCCAAATCCTGACATCTATTGTAGTTCGATGGGGAACTTATGTTTGCAATAATACGAGCAAAATAAATTATGTTCATGCTATTGTAAATGTACATTCTCATCCAAATATACATGTACACGCACATATTTATAGCCTCATTGATAGGATTTATATACCGTAACAAGAACTTTGTCTGTCTATCCATCTTTTCTTCTCAGTTTCAGCCTGTTCATTGACCTTATACATGTACATGTCGGTCAGGTTACGGCTGCGGATTACCATGAATTATTGATTAGAAGGGAATCTTGTTAAGATCTGTGCATTGTTAAATAATTACAGCTTTTAGAAGGGCAAACAGCTAAGGCCTGTATGTATTTATTGCCTTTAATTTTGGTTGGAACAAGATTTCTTGGGCTAAGTTTTATGTTCTTCGAGATAACTCCCAGGTAATAGCACACAATAGAATTCATTTTGGCGTACAATGTGATGTAAGAATGCCTCAATGGACTATTATATTGGCATGTTGCAAGACTTGGCAGTTTTCTTCTTTGTTAACAAGCTAAGGCTTTAGTCACTTCACTTTCACTTTCTTTATCCTTTAAATTCTAGGAAGATTGATTTTGTGTTTGTTTGTGGTTTTTAGAGGAATGATCTTTGAGATGTGGAGACATATTTGGCTAAGCTTTTGAAATTTAGAAGCATGTGTTTTTCTATTAAAACTAAAAGTGTAAAGTAAAAGCTACAAAAGTCTTAATTCCGTGATAGACCCCATGTCCACACACAACACTTTCCGTGATTAGGGGTGATTAGTTATACCGTTTCGGGATAGTTATACGATGAGATTGTGTATGTGGACGCTTACTAACGATACGTCGTATAACGAAACGTCGTATAACGAAATGCGGGTTTGGGCATCGTTTCAAACTAGAACTCAATAAAGAATCACGTCTAATCACGGAATGTGTTGTGTGTGGACGTAACTAGTATAACTAGTCGAACTAGAACGGTATAACTGGGCGGGGCTTAACGTGACCTCGCACGAAAGGAGACCTGACCTCTCATTTCCGCTTCCATTTCATGACCGCAGTAGCAAACTGCGCACCTATACAACATTTCGCTGTAGAGTTTCAGGATTACTTTCTTGTGTGTGTGTGTGTGGACACCCTGGAATATATACGATGATTCTTTATACGACGTTTCTTGTTTGTGGACACCCTGGAATTTATACGATGATTCTTTATACGACGTTTCGTTATAGAGTTTCGGGATAAATTGTTTTGTGTGTGGACACGCTGAGAGTCTAGGTCCCACAGATGTCTTGTATGAAGGTCATTTGAGGTCATTGAAGGTCAACAAGATTATTGAATATGACTCCATTCAAATTTGTTTCCCTCAGGTGCTTATTGGCTCTTATACTAAATATAGTGTCAGTGTGTTTAAATCATGTACATGTACTTCTAAAACATTTTTCCACATGCTGTACGTACATGTATCTGTGAAATCAAGATGGGGGGGTGGCTATCTAAACCGCAGTCTTCATGGCTGATTGGCACTTGTTGTTTAATGTAATTCACATTAGGCCATGTCTAAAGTTAAAACATGCAGTGAAAGTTCAAAATATCCCTGTACACAATACCCTTCCAGCTTCAGGGAAGCATAGGCCTACATCATGTTTGAATGGAGAATCTGCATAAATGTACATACAACCCTGTATATCTTTCCTGGTTATGAACTTTCCTGGTTATAAACTTATATTAATGAGGCTGAACTGTTTGCCCATAAATTTTGTACTACATTGTAAATCATTTTCATTGAAATTATTTGCATAGTTGTGTTTGGCTTTGCTGTGTAGAATTAGAAAGTTCAAAATGAGGGCAACCCTGCTGATATTGTATTGATGTTGAACAATAGCATTGAACCAATGAATAGTTGATGAAAGGATTTGTATTATTGCATTTGATAACAGAGTATAATTGTATGGATGATTGTACCAGGAATTTGAGGATACTAAAGTCATTTCTTTCATACATTTAAAGGTTGTAAATATTAAAAAAAATAAAAATTACCATGTAAAGTCGTTGAATTCTGTGATCTGTAATGTTATTACTTTAAATTAAACCAGAGACTTTTTATGAATTGGTAAGGATGACCCATTTCAAGGCAACGAACTTTCACGTATCGCAAGAATTTAGTCTTGTGTCCTATCTGTTCATAGTGATAGTGAATTATTTTGTGGTATGAAACTCAAGTAAATGAGAACAAGTCGCGAAATCCACAAGCATTTTATACACAAGAAAGGTTGTGGTTTTACAGTATACATGTACGTGAGTTGTCATGAATTCAGTAAAATCATACTGTATGTGTGAACTTTGTTTCAATGGAAATAAACTAAATATGACCTTGAGTAGGTTATAGCATTGGCCAAGGTCATGTTACTCATGTACTTTTGTGAAAATCAAATTCCTCACTGTATTTAAAATGATCTTGAAGGCTGCATGGAGCCATAACAATAATGTAATTGAAATCCATGCCCTGCAGCCAGGAAAGCTTTCTCATGTAAAAAAGGGGTAAAAATATGGGGAGGGGAGGGGGGAATATTAAACTTAGGAGTTGAAATTGTTTCTCACGATGTGATCAGAAATAGTGATTAAATGCCTTATGCTGATACATGTATGAAAATTAGACAAACTTGTCGTTTGAAACTTGAAACTCTTGAAAATGGAATGAAAAAGATTATTTGGCATTGTATATTTTAACCCTATGCTCATTCTTGCCAATTTTAGTGACATATTACCAAAAATGTCACACAAGCATTGACCCTTGTATGTTAGTCCCACAGAGCTTGCTGTTTTGTAGCTGTAGTCTAGTCTTGGTGTCTCAGATTAAATCTGTACAATAATTATTTACATGTACATCAGGTATATTTTATTCATCAGTTTTCCCCTCATGTGTGGGATGGGTAGGCTTAATCCTAATTGTTAGTTTACCCAGCTGCAATAATGTTATTGTTCATTGATTCTTCCTATTGTTCTCTTTTGAATTTTCAATTTTCCAGTTGAATAGTAAACTTGTAATGTACTCAAAATGAAAGTTAGAAACCAAGGTTTTAAATAGTCGGTAAATTAATTTCCTTATTTTCCTCACCTTATATAATAGTGTAAAGGCATTAAGATTTTCCATGATATGGTATTGGTAATGTTTGCATTTGTTAATTGGAAGTCCTTGAAAATAATGATTCGCCATGATATCTTTATCTTGGTGTAAATTAATTGAAACAGTACTACTGTTATAGTTAAAGCTTTGAATAATGATTCTTTGAATAAACAAATTCATTACTTTTGAAAGTGTTCCAGATTCACAAAATTTTTTGCTTCTTACAAATAGCCTTGTTTTATAAGAGTTCTGATCGAAAAAAGTGTCTGGTTTTAGGTTTTTAGCTTGACTAAAGGAATGAATGAATTAATTGAAAGGCAAAGTTTCAGATGCTGCCATTTCAACATTGTAAATGAAAATTTCCACATCTGCATGGAGCTCCATGGTCATCTTATACTCTTTGATACAATTATTATGAATTTGCAAGTATTGGCATGAGACTATCCTATTGTAATCCAAGTCTTGCAGTTGAAATGACTAGTCATTACTAGGCAACAGGGGGTTATAGTTCACGGCAAACCTCACCATGTTGCATAGTGGGGTGCTGTAGTTTTTATCACTATGAAGATGATATAATAGAATGTCTTTATATAGAAAGGAAGGATGACTCATCCAGCATCCAGGTGACAATTCAATGAACTTGAAAAAATATGTCAAATTGTATTTATTTTCATAAAAACTTTGTGGAGCCTGCTGAGGAATATTATGAGAAAACACTTGTAAATCATAGAGGCCACAGTTCTTCAGGGTATGGAGACAGTTTGAAGAAGTTTGTGGTATACCCCTTTCATATTCACTGTTTTTTTTCTACAGTTCTCTTGTAGCTACACTTGTTTAATTCTTTTTCTTTGACTCAATTTTTTCTGTCCCTCTCTTTCTTGCATCATCTGTTTTTATTAAAACAAATGTATATTATTGAGGGGGAGGGGGGGGGGGGCTTCCCTTAAAGTAATAGTGCTCAGCTAACAGTGCCAGGTTTTAAAAAAAGAGGAAACCAGATTTTATTGTCATTCTCATTTTACTTGAAGATTTGACTAAAAATATCAAGTTCAAACTTGTCTGTTTCTTTACTGAGAAGTGAGAACTAACATGCTTCTTTAATCCAGCAAATTTATAGTAGATGCAGATCGATGACTCAAGATTCTAGCGATACCGTTGAATAAATATTTGCCTTTTGTCTTGGTGCCAGTCCAATGTCCATTGTACGTGCAATGTATACATCACATATAATTGTATTACCAGTATATGTTTGTGGCTCTTGTTCTATCCATCCATGTAATTACAGAGAATTAAGCATTTTTCAAATCATTATTTAATGATGCATATTTCTTTGGCTGGTGCTTCTACAGTTTTATTGTTATGTTGAATATTGGAGCTATAAATGTTTTATTGGGTAAGTTGATGAAGATACAATGTATGTCTAGGTAAAAACATGTTTTTGACTCAGAGCTATGTCGGACCTGTACCTATACTACCTACACATGTAAATGTACTTGTATTAGTTGTAGATAGATACTGGATTATTTTTTAAAACAAATATCAACTGCTAAATGGGTGCAGAGTCAAGTAAGAAAAATCTCATTAAATGTAATCCAGAGTTTCATTCATTTTTGGAAGCAAACAAATTTCAAGTGGAGATCATGAACTACGACTCATGTCTCAAAGCTCAGCCAGGAATGGTCTTTGACTTTGTATCTCTCTATCTAGAGGTGTTGTGGTCCAGTGGATACGTCTCTGGACTGTGAATCACAAGGTACGGGTTCGAATCCCTGCCACAACACTAACATCCTTTGGCCAGACGTTAATCTACATTTGCCACACTCCACCCAGGTGAGGTAAATGGGTACCTGATAGGATTATTCCTTGAAATGCACTGATAACCGCTGCCAGAGCTAAAACTAGGGTAAACATTTCCAAAGCTCTTTGGAAGCACGTTGAGACCTTATATCATAATTGTTTTATAAGAATGGATTATTATTATTATCTCCTGTTCAGTAATAGAGTGTGGTTGTTTTCATCAGTAGTTTTGCTACAATATATCCATACTTCAATGAAAACATATTAGTACTGATAACATTCCTGGGGCTAGTGGTGCAAGTACATGGCAGGACTGAGATTGCATCACATTTCAGTTAAAATGATAATAATAATATAAAGTATATGATCTTTCGATCACACTGGATACAAAGTGCTTAGGGTGTCATCCCTTGGATGAGCATTTTGGATAAGGTATACAGTTGTGTCCAAGGCATCGTTCATGAAACTTTCACAAGTACAGGTTTGCCTACTTATTGTACATCCAATTGAAACGTGTATATTACAATTAATACATGTTTCAATGGGATGTTGGCAAACGGTTTCGTGAAACAATGCCCAGATTGACAAGCAATTACAGTGAATATAAATATAAATATAAATGCAGAAAATGTATTTTTCAATCATTGTCTGAAGTTGTTCTACTGATGATGATGATTTCAGATAATGAGGGGCTTATACCAAAGCTTTACCACAGCCCATAACAAAAATTGAAAATATATATTTATACCGGTACATGCCCAAGTATCGGTTTGGCATGGTTTTACTTCCTTCCTTCCTTCACACTGATGTTCTATCCTTTTCATCATTTTCAATGTGTAATACTAGAATATAAGTATTTTTCTATTTTGTCTACCTTTTATTTTGATGGTTCTTTTATTATTATAAACACAACGATATAGTTTCTCATATATATTACGTGTTTTTACAATGTGTGACCAAAGCAAATTTCCATGTATTCTTGTGAATTTGGATGAATAAAAGAATTGAATTGAATTGAATGTATGTATATTCAAATCTATCTATTTTGTCATGTTATTTTTGTGTTAGGTAAGATGAGTATACCGGCCATGATAGAGGTTCAAGAGAGAGACTGACAACGCACGCTCAGGGAAACATGGCTCGCTTACAACGCTCTCTGGTCTTGGGATGCATACTCATCTGTGCTCTCACCCACTTGTAAGTCATTCATTCATGTCATTATTTATACCTATTCTACTTCATGTAGTAAAGAAAAATAACCAAAGTAAGAAAGAAATGAATTGTTGTTTGTTTGTTTTATTTCCACTTTTTCACATCAATACAAAGAAACATCATACAAATAAATATAATGAGTTTACATGTAAGTTTGACAAAATAAGTTTCTAGTTAAAATATAAACAAAAAAATATATATTGATTGGTGCCAAACCATAATCTGCATACAAAGAAGAAATAAGGGGGAGAATGGATATCTTATGTATGTTTAGCAAGTTTCTTACAAAGGAAAAAGCAGGAGACCACAATTAATGAATAAATTCTCTATACTGTGTGATATCACACCGTAGATTATTGTCAGAAAACCAAAGATATACATTAAACTGCTTTTACCTGGAAAATGGTATGATTTATCATTTTGACATGGTCATGATTTAAAAGGAGTTGAAATTAAATTAATGATAGATGTAAGATCCCTAAATGTTTTGAGATAAGATGATGGACATGCAAGTGAATGCCTTCCATATTTATCATGGTACATGTATTGTCAAAAGTTACAGATCAAATTAATCACCTAGAAAACAGAGACTCCTCAATGAATTTGTGGCAATTTGGGGATGAAAAATGAAAATATGTATATTGAATGTTGCATGTTACAGAGGATTTATATTGTTAAAAGGAATGTCCACTCTGATATTTAGTTTGTTTCACTAAAAGCAGACAACTGAGAAATATATCAATGATAGATTGTGTAATGGGAATGTTACATATTTTGTAAGGTACTCTCCCAATTGCTATGTACAGAAAATTGTGTAAATTTCCATAATTATGAAGTTATACTCTTTTTGTATACAGGGGTTGTGTAGAAAGATATGTGCAGTGAATATATCTAGGGGCATGTATGATTAAATATTTTCATTAGATAAAATAGAGTGTAGGACCATGCAAGATACATCAGAGTTGCCAATCTGTGTTTGATTGATAAAACTTCAAAGATTCATAACTTACGTATGTGTTACCAGATTTTGCTCAAACTTTAACTGATCTATTTCTCTAATGTTTTGCTTCTATTGAAACCAATTTCAGAGGTGGGGGACTTTCCCCTGTAATATACTCCAAATTAAATACAAAATAAAGCATATTGTTCTCCTTTTCAGTGTTAGTGGAGCAGCTATGGAATGCCATAGTATCGTAGGAGCTGGAATGAGATGCAGATGGCCAGATGAAGGTATGCACTTGTTTCATGCAATGTTGTAAATATTGCTGGGTATGGTTTCATTTGTTTGTGCGGAAGAGACGACTCACAATATCATGGTGTACACTGTCAAAGATGTGTAAAAGTGCTTTTTCCACTCACTGGAGCTATTTAAAAATAATATTCCTGTAGTGAATGTGAAATCTCTTTGTAGCTATAATTTAAGAAAAATGAAAATCTCATCTTTTTTTGTGAGCCAGAACTCTTCAGAGCTTCTCAGAGCTAAATTACTCACAGCTCCTCTGTACATGTATTTTGGTTTGATTTGGTTTGATTTTATTTGATTTGATTTGATTTGATTAAATTTAAATATGGTTTATTATTTGAAGAAAAAAAATGTTAAAGATAATGGCAATTAAAGCTGAAACAAATCAAATTTACATCTTAAGAGTAAGAACCGTCCATTTAAATGCAATATATTACAAGTTTATTTGAAAGAATACAATAATATACAAAATAGAAATAACAATAACATCAACAAGGAATCGAAAAAGGACAAACTAGCCAAAGTAGATAGGAGAAAGAATAAGAGTTAAATTGAGAAATGCAGATTTGTAGAACAATTGCACCTGAATTTCTACAAATGCATGAGGATTCAAATTTGAATGACAGTTAGGTATTGAAAATTCAAACATTGGTAATATGACTATATTTATATTTGTTGTGCCAAATTGTACGAGAGTCGTACAAAAAGTTTGCAGTGTGACTACCTCAGTCTGTATTATTCAAACGTTGATGTCAATGTTGATGATTCTATCTTGCACAGGTTTGGAGTGTGCCTGTATTCCCAATGCTGAGTGTGCCATAGGATCCAATGCTTGCAGGTGTCTTCCAGGCTACACGGGGCCCAACTGCGACCGGTCCTGCCCCTACGATGACAACGGTCAATGTATGACCGAGTGTGTGGCCAGCCCTTACTGCGAACAGCTTAGCTCCTGCCGCCAGGAAGTAGGAGCATGCTTGTGCAAAGAAGGGTATTCGGGCAGTATTGTAACCTGTGTGATCACACTATCTTGCCCAACTGTACTCTGTGCCCATACCAGACGTGTGAGAATGGAGGCAAGTGTGACCTGGTGACTTGGAATTGTGCCTGTGAGGATGGCTATCAAGGAGACTACTGCTCACTCTGTTACCCTTCCCTTCACCCAAATGGATGCGGGGACCACTGCGACCTGACCTGCGTGAATGCTTACTGTAATACCCATACTGGAGAGTGTTCATGTCCGTATGGCTTTGACTTGGAAGCGGACTGTAGCTTCTGCGATCCTTTAAGAGTGGCTGATCATTGCATGCGCTTCTGTCATACCATATGTCGTGCGGGTGGTTTATGTAATGTAGCAGAGGGGAGATGCATGTGCAAAGATGGTTATGTTGGTGATGACTGTCGCCTGTGTGATCCACGCACTCATCCGGACAACTGCATAACGCACTGTCCTTCTGAATGCCAGAACAATGGATACTGCGATGTTGTCACAGGATACTGTTTATGCCAACCCGGATATGAAGTGACGTATAACTGTGGGTTGTGTCGGCCATCGTTACACAGCGAAGCTTGCGTGAACCACTGTGATCCTCAGTGCAGGAATGGAGGTGACTGTATGTCCAGTCAGGGCCTTTGTATGTGTCCTGTGGGCTACATTCAGCATGACTGCAGTGTCTGCATACCAGGTCTTCAGGCGAGAAACTGTACTGATCACTGTCCTCTGTGTGATAACAATGCAACATGTAATACCACGACAGGGCAGTGTATTTGTGAGGCAGGATGGCACGGTGCATCTTGCTCCAGTCCGTGTCCAGAGGATACCTTTGGGCTCTACTGCCAACTTCAATGTGACTGCGGAGTTCACCTTTGTGACCCGGTATCAGGGGCATGCATTATTCAAACCACAACTCCAAAACCCACCACAACAACTATACCCCCAACAACTACTGTTGTTGCTACCACGACTGCTGCAGAGACAACAACAGTAGCACCAACAACTTTAACTACCCAGACAACAACTCTTCCCATTACCACACCAGTAACAAATTATTCTACAACTGGACCTCTTAATATTGTAGAACTGTCCTCAACTAAGAAGCAAGATAGTGTAACAACCAGCGCTGGCGCTGGACTTTTACATGTACCTACTCAGCAGAGCCCAGGTGAGACTATAGGAATAGGAAAGTAACCACCAACAAAATAATAGTAATGTTTTTTTTTGTATTGGGAATTCCAATAATGTTGTAAATGGAGTATGAAATATGTTCAGAAACTTATGCAATTATCTTTTAAAGCATAGTCATTGCTTCTTAAAAGATCACCTTCAATATCTATATTGTCTAATAGGCCATTTTTCGTAATGTAACCAAATTTATACTTACATGTATGTGCCTCAAAGCCCTTAATACAAAGTATTTCATTCATCTGTTACAAATAATTGTATTTCAGTAGTCAGAATGCAAATTGCATATATTATATGTTGTTAGGTAGGGCAAGCCATAATGTTGTCCTACGTAGCAACAACTAATGTAGGCAATTTGAATGCGAAAGGTACGACCATTCGGTACAAGGGTCTGAAAATCAGACTATTGCTTAGGTGATTGCAATCACTTATGTTGATTTGACAACTAATGGTCGTTATTTTCCAACAAAGAGTCATTTTCAAACCCTTTCATTTTGAGGGAAGTTCTAAATAAGTATTGCCTTTCAAATGTCGTTGGAATTTAACCTTTTCATTTTTTTGACCTGCAAACGGGACATAGTACCCTTGAGATGAAATAATTTCCTTTCCACCACAGTTCTGATAACATTGGAAATTTTTTTAACAGAGGAAATTGCCAGCTTGGCTCCTGGACTTGTACTTGAGAATAGGCATGCAAACTTGTCTTCAACTTACGTCATCGCTATCGTCATCAGCGCTATCATCCTCATCATCTTCTTGTCAATTCTCATCTTCTACTTGATGTATGATCGCAGAAAGAGAAAGTAAGTCAACAATTTGTTTATTTCCTCCTTTATTCTGAGTGTATTACATAGTTTGCAGGTTACACACATATTCCTAACAGTGTCATTCATGGTTATAGCTTCCCAAAGGCCAATAAGGTGTCTACTGTTTTTGGACCAAGAAAAGTTGTCCGTCATCTTGAAATTCAAAGCGAGTTAATGAAATGTATATTTTACGAACAATGACCAAAGAAAAAAAATCATAAATTGTGTAATGGAATCTTATTTCTAATACAGGTTTGAGCTTGATTGCACCGTATGGGTTTAAATGCTTTTTAATGTTATAAGTACCACTGACCATGGGCAACAGTTTCATCATCATTCCACATGCATTTCCAACGGCTTCATCCCAAGTTGACGGGACTTGTTCTATATCAGGTCTGAAAGGTAGACAGAGAAACCACAAAAAGAAATGTCAGGAGATGATGAGTTTTGCAGCATGTTTGTTGACTTGAAGAAATTCTCCTGTTTCTCCTGCAACCAGTACATATTTTGTACTTTTGAAATTTCAATTAGTTTGGTACAATGTAGTTGTATACTTCCTATGACATTGCTCTCTTTGTTTTATTGAAAGGATACTCACAGCTGTTCTGGTGATAAAATTTATTATATCCTGCATCAAAAATTTGTTGGCTTTTGATTGTTTGAGAGCTTGTCACATGACCAGAAATATTTGAACTATTTTTAGAAAGTACTATATGAGAGTACTATTTGGGAGTACTATTTGGGAGTTGAAAAAAAATGTATTTTTTTTTTTTTTTGAATTGAATTTTTTTTCTTTCTTCAAATCTTAATTTAATGAAAACAAAATATTCTAAATCTTTTTAGATAAAAATTGACATTTTGTTGTTCTAAATTTGTTGTTAATAGTTCTAGAAGGGTTGCACTCTGTGTCATTTCTTTTTCTTGCCAGAGGCTCCAACTCCATTCTAACTTTTCTAAGGTTTCATTCCAGAGAAAGAAATGTACATCTATGAATCAAAGATTTGGAAATTTAAGAAGAAAATTGAATCCTAAATTGTTTAGAAGTGCAGTACAAATATGATATACCAAGTCAAAGTCCAATAAGTGATGTGCTTTCCCAACATAGCAATATGCTCCTGTTGTTACATCACTGACTCGGGGTTAGTGAAATTGTATTCAAGAGATGGCTACTGAATATATGTTAACATTTTTGTACTATCCATAATTTCCAGATATTTTAATATGATGATAAAAAGAATAGATAAAGGGGAAAACTGAGGTATACTAATGATGGGAGGGGGGCAGTGGGGCGGCTGTGACTGATCAGTCACATAATTCAAGCTTGTTAAATTTCCAGCTGGAAGGATGTATTTCTCACTCCCTGTTTGTTATTTTCTAACATGATTTCCTTCTATCCTTTCATCTGGTAAGCATGGTCAAACTCAATTACAGTAGTTATTTTTGGTAAGAATTTTTGTTTCAGTGTTAAGATTTATCATCTGTCTATATTTGTAGTGTAATTTTGCAGTAGACGGCAAAAGGAGTTGCTATTATTTGTATGTCTTTGTGGGTTTATCTGCTAAATGAAAACAAAAACCAGTAAGAATAGGTCCATGGAAAATATACTTCCAAATAATATAATTGTAATGACTAGAATATTAATTTCTTTGAAATCCACATTATATAAAGGAATTAGATCTTTTTTAAACATCTCATTTATGAATATACTCAACAAACTATTTTTGTAGTAATTTGAATATAAGTTTTCAGACCAGCTTTTGAGAAATAATTTTCAATAGGCTCTCTTTACCCTCTATTTTTTGAAACATCTAGGTTTGTTTGAGCAGCTAATGAGCCTCCTGGATCTCATTTAGCTAAATGCCAAATCAACTTAAAGCCATTGGTAGTCTTTTGACTCTTTTTCTCAGGGTCCATATAGTTTGGCCAACAATATCTGCCGTGTCCTGCAATATGTGGCAGGATGAAAGATAGAAGTTTTATTCACTATAGATGCAAACAAAGCATTGGAAATACATGAGAAGGAAGGGTTATGAGAATACAATATAGAGGGCAAGAGCAGAGGATATGACAGATAGAGAAACAGAGAGAGAGAGAGAGAGAGAGAGAACGAGAGAGAGAGAGGGGGAGGGAGAGGGAGAGAGCAGAGTGAGATACAGCATATAACAGGAGAGATGGATGAAGAGTGGTGCGGAGAAAACTGGTGCTAGAGAATATCAGAAAGAAAAAGCGAGAAAAAGATGGTAATGTATAGTGTTGGAGGTAGATGAAGATTTTTGCAGAGAAAAAATAATGGTGAGGGAGAGAGGGAGGAGGGACTGGGAGGGAGAGAGAGAGAGAGAGAAGCAAACACAGACCTCTAAGTTCATGGTTTTTCAGCTGTGGGTCAAAGACAGAGGGATTTATCAGGACCAGCTGAGAATAAGGCCTAGACAGACAGACAGACAGACAGACAGACAGACAGAGAAAGATAATTTATGGTTTCCTGTTTCAAATCTGCAATGATATACCTTGATCAAGTACATGTGAGACGTATGTTGAAAGGGAAGTTTTTTTTTTTTTGGGGTGGTAACAAAGAGGCTGTGTCTGCATAATGTTGTGTTAAAGACACAATCTTTTAGTGTGACTTGTGCACTATACATGTGACACTTTTCGTTTCATATTGAAGCATTTTTAATTTAAAACAAATAAATGAAATTATATTCTTTTCCATTTTTTAAAATTGATATTCTTAGCACTACATTCATAAAAAAAACATCATATTTAAATGTTTCTATTTGAAATGGCATAGAAACTAAATAGCAATGTAACCCATAGAGTGGTGAAGTGTGACGTCATCAAAAATCTATTTTTGGAATTTCTCAATTTTTTTTTCATTTTCCGAAAGACCACCAAAAATAATGTCCAAATGGGAACTCAGTGTTATATTGCTCTGGTTTATAACATTAGGAGCCAGAGCAATATAACACTGAGTTCCCATAGGCAATCTTTTTATTCAGATGGTCATATCTCGGCCAATACTTTACATATTCAATTGGTTTTCGACATTTGGACATTATTTTCGATGCTCTTTCGGAAAATGAAGAAAAAATTGAGAAATTCCAAAAATAGATTTTTATGACGTCACAGCTTCGGTACTCTATAGTCTCTCTTGATTGATCTTCAAACTTTAAATGCAAGAGTTTGTGAATGAAAGACATTTGATGCCATATAGAAACTCCTATGCTGTCACCTGCTATTCCGGCATCTCATACACCAGATGAGAGGAAACAAATCTGAGGATATTTGATTCTCGGTGACAGTGATATACACGTCGAGATATGATTACCATGATTGCTCCAGGCAGTTATGCTTAGTTTCCACAGCAGTTCTGCTTACTTTACACTAACAGTTACAAGAGGGTAACCAAAACATGGTCTAGGAAAGTTGAGATTAGTTTTGAAATCAAATTGACAAAGTTTCCTATGTGTTGTTGAGTGAATGATGAGATTATGAGTTTTGAAACTGTTGTGATTACTTAGGATTTGATTTCATGTGATGATGGTTATCTGATGATCAGGTGCTTTTGTTATATAAAACAACACAATATCGAGTAAATATTGGCATACATAAAACAATTGTGGTATGAACTTGTTCTAGTTGCCATGGTACAAAGGTAAGTTCAAATTGATAAAAAGAAATGTTCTCTTCAAATCAATATTATTATATGGATTGGACTGACAAGATGGCAAAAATATGCACAAATGATATTTAAAATATATGAAAACAATTTTATGAAGCCAAAGTTGTTGAGATGTATGAGGGGTATGAAACTCTTGATAAGAGAGGAAATGGAGAAAAATGGAGAATAAAATGGAGAATAAAATGGAGAATAAAATGGAGAAAAAAAATGTATGCTACAGACTGGAAGGACCAGTAGGGTAAAAAAAAGGAAAGCTTTCTTTAAAAAAATTGAAAAAGAAGATGAAAGATGGTAAAAATGGTTTTAAAATGTACAGCTGGTATTATAGTTTTTCATCAAATAAATTCTTATCATTTTGAGATTAAAAGAGTCGTGGATGAAGAGTACCTTAAAAGGAAATGAATAATATGTTCAGACAGGATGAGATGTGAATGGCCTTAAATACATTCTATATTGAGGTCTCTTGGGATATGAACAGAAATTTCAGGAAGGTTAAAATAGATCAATGCACTTTGTCATACTTCCTCAAATTTTTTCTGTGAATATTTCTGAAAACTTTTATTGGGTGGACGGGAAGACTGTAATTGGATTCCCTTCATGAAGAAATTCCTCCTGGACATGTGATATGATGCACATTGCTTCACCTTTGACCCCCCCCCCTCCTCCTCTTCCAATATAGAAAGGTTGCTTGCTCTATCACTACTGAATAGAACTCAGCAGTCATTAAAGGGAAATCCAACCTTGATAGCAAACTTGTCTAGAATAAAGCAGAAAATTAGAGAAGCATACTGATGAAAGTTTGAATGAAATCGGACAACTAATTGGAAAGTTATGAATTTTTGAAAGTTGCAATTACTATAGGTATGGGCCCTTCAAGTTGGCTGAATTGATAATGTCTATGTGATGTAGTGGCGTACAACTTTCCCATTTGCTCCAATACACAAAAGGACTAAAATTTCAAGTTTTCATAAATATATGACTCGGGACGGTCTGTTCTTTTTAGAGGACCTGTAATGATGTACTCTCCATGATATATTTTGAGTAGTGCCCCGAGGGTAAAGGCACTTGGAAGAAAAACTTGGAAGAAAAAGCGGGAGAGTAATCCGTCACTACGTCACAATCCACTGACAAAATTGCCGATTTGAGATTCGCACAGCTGTAGTGATCTCATATTTCAAACACTCATAACTTTCTTTATATTGGTCCGATTTATATCAAACTTTCGCCATTCTGTTTCTCTGATTTTTATGCTTTCATTAAAATGAACTCATTAGAAAGGTTGGATTGCCCTTTAAGCTCACTTTGCCAAGTTACGACTGATTATCTTTTACTTCTTATCAGTGCTCTACTAACAGTTATTCCTGTATCATGCAATATACAGATAATCATTCAGTAATTTTCCTTGAGAATCTAAAATATATGACATCTGTTTCTATGAATGTACCTATAAAAAATGTCAGTGCACTTCACTGCCCTTGTTTAGAAGGATGTATACATAAATTGTGATAATTCCATTTAATTTTGACATGGCATTTGGCTGGTTCTTCCCGCACCATTTCCTTCCTTATTTTATTTTTCTGTTTTTGTTCTTCTTATTTTAGACGCCAACTACCTGAAGCGATGCCTGAGGAGATACCTCTCAACAATGTGGTGACTAATAATCTAGAGAATGGGAGATCAAGTAAGTTTGAACAGGGGTGGATCCACGTTTTTTCCCAAAGGGGGTGGGGGGGGAGGGGAGGGGTACAGTCCTGAAGACTTACATAATTGAGGGGACAATTTTTTTCAATGTGTAAGGTGTGCCAGCTGGGTTTCAAAACATTGTTATGACTACTAATTTTGAAGGAAGAACAGTGGCAGATCCAGGATGTTGTCCAACAAAAGGGGGGAAATGTCACAAAACATAACACATTTGAAGAGGCAGATTTAAAGGTCTTCTACATGATATGTCAGTGGGGTTTTAGAAGTGAGGGGTGTATGCCCATCCACCACCCCACCCCCATCCCACACCTAGCTCAACCTCTGTTTTAGTATGAATTCATGCAGTGTCTCTGACTTACCTCATGTGAGTTTGTTATAGTTACCGGCAGTAGAAAAGGGATATTGATGACCCTTTTTATATAAAAGGTTGAATGCGTGAATAGAGTCATAATAGAATATTATTAAAACATTATAAATGAAAGTTAGGATGATAAAATTGTCAGTGTGGATCTTGTCAGAGAAAGGCACAAGTCCATAAAATGATTAATCACTCTTATGATTCTTAGTTGATAGTGTTAAAGTAAATAAAAATAGTATTAAAAGCTGATGGTTGTTAGATGCTAATACTGCAGTAACAGTCAATGTTCAATATATTATATATGGTACTACATCAAAGATCAATTGCAATATATACATGTAGCTACATAAAGTTTGTAGGAAACACTTCAGATAAAGTGTCCTTTTCTTTTCTAGGTAACATCTATATTGATGGGATGCTACCCATCCTGAGTGGTGAGCAAACAGTAGATGGCGCTCTACCGGATCCAGCATGCTGCAATCGCAAGTCACTCACCCAGGAGCAGGTCCAGAGGCTTAGTCGGATATCAGGAGACATGGCTTTCTTTGCCAAGGTACCCAATGCTTTGGCAGAAAGTAAGAATCCCAATCTCTTCAAGGAAGCCAACAAAAATAAGTTTGGTTTGGAGGAAGGAGAGATGAAGCCTAATAATAATGAGCAGGATGCGGGCTGTAAGGCCAGTAGCTGTGAGCCAGAGGATGATGATCCAAAGGGCAAGCATTGCAAGGATGGGGAAGATATTGCTGTAGGTGTCCAAGATGAACTTCTAGGGGCATGCGGTGGGGCGGAACCCGGTCCTGCGGCAACATCCACTCCAATGAAACCGGTGGATCGTAACAGTCGCATATATGAGGAAGTAATCCTCACCCACGATCCGACAGAGAATCGTAACCCACGCATGAGTGGGGAGTACTACTTACTAGAGCCTACCCCAGCATGGCAAGGGAGCAGCAGTACATCCAGTGAGAATGACTCTGCTAAAGGTCTCCTGGATGATAGGACCAGTCAGAGCTCTAACCCAAGACGAAGCGCCGATAGCGGCATCGAGCAGGCTGCTGCCTCTCTGGCATCCCCACACTATGAGCAACTAGAAAGACCCTTGGACTTTGTGCAGCCTCGCTCACCAACTCTCTCAAGGACTGAGAAGAGCGAGGATGAGCGTGACTCGGGGGTGTACGCTCACCTGTCTAGGGCACCCACAGCGAAGGGTTATAACAGATTGGACTTTAGTCCTCGCAGAAATAGGAAGCCTTCCGATGTAGACTTCTTCAGCGAGAATCATTACGGACGACTCAAAGCTGATGGTAATGATGATGATAGCATGAGTGATTGATGTCAGTGATTATTCTGAAGACATTTTGGTTTGTTGAGGGTATTTGAAAAATCATGACAGCCGTACTGTCGTATTTAGCATCGCCTCCTAGAAATCACCAGAGGTAACATGAACAAAGTGACTGAATTTAACAGTTTGTTTGTCATAGAGGAGGTTAGGATGACTTTACTCCAGATTGTGAAACACTCTTGGAGATTTTCAAGAGAATGAACACAGAGACTATGACCATTTTAAATCACAGTCTTCCCTAACCGAAGCAATATAGTGTTGCCCACTATGTAGAGAGAGAGGCCCACAGTTCACGTTGTCACTCTTTTCCTCCACTTATGCTAAACATGGCTATCTACTTGACTGCATGCATTTGAATTTTGATTGTTTTATGTCAAAATCTGGTAAGTGGTATACCATTTAGGCATTTATGATATAGACAAGATTGGTTTCAAATTTTTGTTTTGTGAACATGACCTCATTAAGGGGTCTTGAGGTATTGATTTCAAAAGGAAACTGAATCTATATTTTTTTTAGTAGAACATTACACCGCAGAGGAAATGGGTCTGAGGAAAATGTAGAGAGTAATTACCTGGTAAAAATACAAAGAGGAGAGTATTGTGAATATGGTGCTTGTGTGAATAGGTCAGGGATGACCAGAAATAGTAATCATTTTTTCTGTAAGTGTGGGATAGAAAATATTTGTAAGTCTTTGTACAAAAGTTTTGCAATTAGGCTTTTTAGGTAAATTTGCATATATCTTTCTTCTTTAGTGTCCTCCTTTTAATTTTTCAAGAAGGATATTAATTTTGAAATACAAATCACAGAATTGTAGTTTGAGTCTTGCTCATGTTGCTGTATAAATTCAAAAGGAGTCATTACACAGTATTCTTATTTAAACATTATCTGTATATAACGTGACTCAGAAGGGTCCAGAGAATTTATTCTTCTCATTTGTTAGCAGTCCTTTTAAAAATCTGCTTCTCTTTGATCCTATACACATACTTGCTATTTATAGTATTGCCTTCTAGGTGATGTAATGACTACCAGTAGTGATCATAACAAGAGAAAAAAAACTTAAATACAATGCACATGATGTTGACTTGAAATAGAACCTTGAATTTAATTTGTGTATTTTGATGTATTTCATCTCCAAACTTGCACTTCCTTGAGACCAAGATTCTTTTCTTCCGAAGACCTCATTCCATTCTTTATAAAAGCAAAGCATTATCATTTATGACAAAGTCATTATTTTTTAGCTGCATATATACGTCCAAATTTTAATATCCAATATAGAGAATATTTGTGTATTTTGAATTTGTATTGATATCTGTTTTGTATTTTTTTGTTTTTGAAGAGAGAAACTAATGTACATTTTCTGCATTTTTGAAATATATCCAATCTTGAAGATATGTAAAGTTGTTATTGCACAGGAATGTGTGGAAATGGTCAATGAAAATAGGTTCTATTTGAAATAAGAAGAGAGACAATTTTTTGTTAAAGCCCCTTTTTGGTTTTAATGGAACAATCAAACAATATGATAATCAACTTTATTTTGACTATCTTAATTCTTGAAATGGAAATATTTTAGATTTTGTGATCTAATTTCAGTGGTTTGGCCTTAAAGGCAGCTGTACTTTAGAATTAAAATGTTTTTCATGAAATATAAAAGTTTATTTTTAGTTACAGTAATCATATTATATGGAAGGAGCCTAGGAAGAATGTTAGGCTATGTTGGTGCTGTCTGTACAACATGCATTTCACTAGATGTGATGCAATTTTAAAACAGCATTGATTTAGGTCTTGCACTTGTGTATGTACCTTGATAATTTGAAAGTTATAGTGAGATTGTAAGGGAGAGAGAGAGAGAGAGAAGAAGGGGGGGGGGATAGGAAGGGGTTTGTGAAAAGGTTGAGTGAGAGAAAGAGTGAAAGGCATTGACATGCAGTATAGGAGTTATATTTGATCTTCCTTGCATTGTAATAATCTCAAGTACAAAGCTTACTTCTGCACTAAGCTGCTTTTGTGATTATTTTGTCTTTTTGTATTTTGTCTTATTGACTGAAATTTGTCAGATGTGACATTAAATCCCATTATCATTGGTCAAATTACATCGATATCAACAATCTTGATTTTTGTACTGACCATACTAGTAAAAAAGTTTTTTTTTAAAGGTGAATAACTTTTCATGTAAAATAATACACACCATTGAAATCATACTTGAATAGTAAATCTAGTACATGTATTTAAATATTGATCAAGTGCTGAGGAGAAAGCATCAAGTCTCCCTGAAAAATGTTTTATGTTATGGCTGTTATTGCAGCTGTAGTGTTTCATTATCATGCCTTAGAAAGGAAGGGCATGGCAAAATATTCTTCCCTCCTGAATAACAGATTATTTTGTCCTAATATTTGTCTCTTTGTCGGCACAAGTAATATTCCATCACCAATTTGATCCCATCAAAAGAACATCTAGAAGAACGTCCTATATTTGTTGCATGTATTTATCAGCTTGTAAAAATATTATTTGGCAGCAGTGCGTTATATATATTCATTACTAAGGGTCATAGAGAAAGTTGCTTCCAGATTATTTTGTGGTGCTTTTTATTCAGAGGAGATTGACATTTTGATGCACTTTGTAAATATTCCATAGCATTTCTGAACTCTCAGCAAAACATTCTTTGCTCGTGCAAGGAAAGGAGAAAGTAATTGAATTGTATTCAATTTTAGATTGTAAGTTGGATTCTAAATGTAAAGTTTGTTTGCTATTGAGATATACTTTGGCTGTTCTTTATGTTCAATATTATCAAAACATGTTCTTTATGTTGATCCTGTTTCTGTGGAGGAAATCTTTAATAAAATCAGCACTGACAATAAGATAATGGCAACAGTTTTGAACAGCCCCTTATTTGTGTTTTTCATAGTGCTAAAGTATTCTTAGCAAAATGGCTAAGATATAAGCAGGAGGATTTGAGTCAATTGATACATATTGAACATTTCTAACCTGCTAGTTTGTACTGACATTACATTATAATACCCCACAATCATTAAGCATATCTTACTTCATGTATTACATTTGACCCCAAATTATATTTTCCATCATTGATCATTTGATAAAATATCTTTTATCAAATGAGTGATTGATAAAATTCAAAGCACAATAAGGACCAATTCATTTTTTTCTATGAAATGTATTTTCCTTCCCCTCTCTCTTTATTATTTCACAAAATCCGCATATATAATTGCACAATACTTCATGGTATTATGACACGACCTCATGTAGGCCTACCAAGAATAAAAACTGGCTATATTCAGGGTCCTGCCACATGATAAAATTTACAATCACAAGTTAAAATGGTTGTAAAAATCCTGCCATGTAAATTTCTAAATTTTTAATGAGATTGTAACGAGACATGTAATCACACACTGTAAGTTATTGTTCCCAGAAAGTTTGGTTGTTTGTTTCACCTGACTTCTTAGAAAGCATGTGTATGCTTGTAAGTAAGCAACCAGGGGACCAACGGCTTTAATTCCTCTCCAAGGGACTTGGTAATGAGAATTAATGCTTTGCCAAAGGGCACTAGTGCATCCACTTGGTTTCGAACCTGGGACCTCCTGGTGATGAGACCACTGCTCTACCACTGAGCCATCACGTCTCTTCCATCAAGTTTCAGTCAGTTTGATGCCCTTTGCAAGATATTAAACATGTAAATTACCCTGGCATATCAATACCGCTATCTTTTTTTTAGTATTGATATTGATAGTGTCATCTCTTGATGGACTTTAGAATTTGCTCTGCAATGAATAAATAACACAAAGTAAACTTTCATGATATATTTCATACTATCTTTAATAGTACAATTCAATTATACATTAGATGATTGATGTACAAAGTAACATCAGAATAATTAAATATATATCTGCACCATATGTTTATAAATGTATATAGTAGAAAAATATACAAGCAAACAATCATAATCAAATATAATATTATTTCCATATA